>JASVEL010010520.1:0-62662 GCA_032618575.1 Nicotiana noctiflora | reverse complement strand
AGCACCAATGGTACCTGTTCTTTTGATATGTCGTTACCCTTTTACAGAAGTGACATAGTAGATCAAATGATCCTCGGGATCTATGGTTCCATCACATACCCTTAAGTAGGGTGGCATCTTGAAGGTTTTTGGGATAGAGTGAGGGGCAGCTTCTTCGGTGTATGGTTGTTCGACGAACCTTCCCACGTTGCATTTTGGTAGCAACTTGGGAGCACCGGGGATCTTGTTTACTCTTTCCTTGTGCTCTTTTATTTGGTCACGAAGAGCCTTATTTTCGTTTCCATTTCTTCCAACTTCTTTAGGCTGGCTGTTAGAGTGCCATCATTGTCATGTGCTTCGATGGACTTTTTATTTGCTCGTACAACCTCAGGTTAACCCATGGCAGCAATGATGCTTACTGTTGGCATACATCTGACGTTAACTTTGCGGTGACTTCTCAACCAAGCCACTTAGAGTACTTGTTAGCAATTCTTCCAGTAGCTTCTTGACCATCCAAGGTGCTTCCTTAGTCGCAGATGTGGAAGCTCCTTTTTTATGCAAGATCGTCAGATCTTCAGATGGAGAAGGTGAGATCTCTGCACCTGGTGTGGTGTTAGGGGTCGCATTCAAGATACCCTCGTCACTAGCTTCGTTGAGAGGACCAAGGAGATTGGCTGTAACACCCACTATTGCTTTCGATCTTGTGTTATTTTTCGGCCGTATTTTCATGTGGTGTAGAGAATGGTAGTTGGTTTTTCTCTAGGTGGATACTATGATTTTGATTCTCGAAATCCCCACAGACGGCGCCGAATTGTTTGGCTAAAAAATTATCAATATACTTTATAAGCTTAAAAACAATAAAAAATAAATGAGGGTAAATCGTAATCAAATATAATAAAACCAATAGATAGAAAAGATGAAATTATTATAGTAGATCTGATAGTATCAACTCGAGAATAATTATTCGTTAGATGCAGAGATAGAGAGAGAGTAGGAGAAAATCAGAGAGTTGTATTATTGGAGAAGAATAATGATGCTCATTTACAATGTGAAAGTCTCCTTTATATAGCAGGAGACCTTTCTCGAAATAATCATAAAGGTTCAAAAGTAGTCAACATCTCCCTAGTGAGGACGCTGAGTTTTAAATGACATCGCCTTTGTCCCCACGCCTAAGTCGTACCCTTGCTTTAGTTGACGTATGCTCAATGGGCGTACCCATCGGCGTAGAGACATTGAGGGTCAAATTTGACCCTATACAAAATTAAAAAGTAATTAATTAGAGATCGCAAGTGAAAATATTGAGTCAAAAGGGTCAAATCAATTAATGGGTTATGATCCACGCAATCTAAAGTTTGTATAGGTGAAAATGGATAGGCCAAAGATGGGTAAAATAATTTGTCATAAATTGTCCAACATGACCTAACTTAACACTACATCATTTCGAGTTCAATCCATGAGATCAAGTTAAGAAAAGGATCATACCCGCAATATATTTATACTTGGGTGAATTAGGAAAATTATAAAGATTTAACTTTGTCGCATCTACTCTTCATGTTGAGGTAACTAGGAACCTAAACTAGCTGGGAACCTATTTCAAAAGAAATAGACAATTGAATTCTTGAAAATGATCATGAGCAAAAATAAGTCGTTCGAACTGCTAGTAGTATGTATTATTCTTCCCCTTATGAGTCATGTCATACTATATATAATTAATCACATTTCTAAACTAAATCCTTTCAGTTGCAAAAAACTAGCGAGTCAAAATGCCATTTCTCTTGTGCTGAAAGAGAGAGTGGCCATGGTGACAGAGTTATTGACATGTGAATAAATCTCTACTTCTCAAGTGCATATAACTCTTACCCGACAAAGAATCAACGTCTATGTCAGCCTTTTTCCACCAAAAGCAACCAAACTCTGACACTTCTTTTTTGTTTTTTTTTTCTCAAAAAAATAATTTAAACAATTAGTTTTGCAAAATGGTTTTCAACACCCGTGTACATAAATTAAATTTTAAATATCGTGTTTGAAAATAACTTTGTTGCGTAAGAGGTTCCGTGAGTGGGCATCTTTCCACTAGGTAGCAGTATTATTATTATTGAAAGGGAATAACCATAAGTCGTACGTTAGATGCTACCATCAAATTCTCCTTTGCCCTCTTGCTGCCTTTGCAGAAGTACCCTTATCCTTCCCCTTATTTACATCCATAACCCTTATTCAACATCACCTATAAATTCACTGACTAAACCAAACCGAGCGGAATATAATACTTTTCCAATATAATGATATGTTTTTATATAAATTTATAATAGTACCGAATAATTAGAGTAATATTTAAATTTTTAAAAAATATTGAAGCATGTCGAATAAATTTATATATGAAAAATTATCACGACCCAAAATTCTACCGTAAAGTTCACGATAGTACCTAATTTCTAAAACTAGGTAAGCCTACCACATCAAATTATCAATCAGAATATAACAACTTTAAAACTTAATAAAAACTATATAATATAATAGTCAGAGGCGGATCCAAGATTTTAAGTTTATGAGTTCCTGTCACAATTTTAAATTAATATACGATAATAACTAGGTTCCCAAATAGATATTTATAGATATTTCATAATTTTTTAACAAAAATACAGAGTCTACGCAAAAGTTACTGAGTTCCCGAAAATTCGATAACTACACCCTAGATCCGCCCCGGATAATAGTACTACCAAACACGACTACAATAAGCAACTTCAAAAACTCGATAGTACCGAGTCATAAGCTTTACATACAGTTTACATGAAGTCTCAAAGATACATCACTGTTTGCAAGACATAAGTTGTAGAAAAATAATAGAATGGGAGCTCCGAGGCCTGAACGGAACAACAAGTATACCTTGAAGTTTCCAACAGCTTGGCACCAATCTTTAACAACACGTGTGATCTGATATACCTGGATTTGTACAAAGAATATGCAAAAGCATAGTATAAATACACCATAATCGATACTTAGTAAGTATCAAGACTAATCTTGGTGGAGTAGCGCGAGGTTCAAGTCAAAACACTCACTAGTTAACTAACATAATATTAAAGACTAGCAACAAGGACAATAATATAAGGCAATAATGTTACGACTAAATTCCAGCTATAGGTCGTGTTGGCGCCAAATGTCGTTGTTAGGCAAACCATTGGCGAACCATCTAAATAATTACTGAAGTCATAAATTTTTATTAAGTAAGAAAATTTAATGCATTCGGAATTATAAGCACAATATTAGTAAGACAGAAAATAAAAGGTGACGATACTAAAGCAAAATAATTAACTTCAACTAGAATATTCCAAAACTTTGGGATACAAGTGTATACGGTGAAATCGGAGGGTCCAATTCCTCATCATCAAAGCGCCTCAGAAGTTCATCTCGAAGTCTCGAGGCTGCAAGTCCATGTTCGAGTTTCCTCCCTCGAGGTTCGTTGACGCCCAACCTTGGGACAATGTTGACCATGGCTATGGTAGAAATGGGGAGTTCCCAAGGTACACGACTAGGACTGAGAGAGCCTACTGGACTCTTCTAACACCGAATCAGGGTGTCATATCTAGACGTCCCATCTCCTTTTCTTGGTCATTAATTTTTTTTGTACTATGTTGAGATTATCCTCCTATATAAAGGGGATCCTGGTCATTTTGTAAGCTC
Organism: Nicotiana noctiflora; assembly: GCA_032618575.1. Taxonomy (NCBI): domain Eukaryota; kingdom Viridiplantae; phylum Streptophyta; class Magnoliopsida; order Solanales; family Solanaceae; genus Nicotiana; species Nicotiana noctiflora. The sequence continues at coordinate 59,005 of JASVEL010010520.1, read as the reverse complement.
TGTTGCTTCAGCTACTCCACACGAAATATAAAAGAACATTCTCTTTGCTCTCTAATATATTCTCTTGATATTATTGCTCTCATTTATTATCTCCATTATTGTTCTTCATTTATTGCTTATCATCGGCCATAAAGAGTCTTCCTTAATTTTATTATAAATGTTAGCCATTCTCCGATCACCCTCGATAGCTCAAAGCCAAGTTATGGAATCGACCTCGAGGCCCCCGAATCGACAAGCTCGAGGCACTAATTGTTAGCCTATCAATTTGATTATCACCATTCCTTAACTCTTTTCATTTCTAAGTCTTACATACATAGTATAAAATGTTAAAAAATTCATGTGATGTGTATAAATATAATCTATCTAGAATCAATTAAGCGGAAAAATAACGGTTCAAAACCCATAAGCTAAAAGTTCAGGCTCATTGAATGCATGATTGTACCTTTGTCTGATTTATTCTTTAAAAGATTTAAGTTATATAATTACTATGTAAATAATTTTACATTTTCTTTTACCATAAACGAATTTTAAAGCGTGATAGCAAGTTGTTAATTTTACCAGATTATCAATTACTTAATATTTATCAAGAATTTTACCCATTACTACCTAATAAGTGATGCGATTAAGCAAATTCGTTTTACAGGTTGAGTGCATAAAAATTAATTTCTTCTTTATATAACTGTTACTCTCGCTAAATGGATATCACTTACCAAGCAAGATATGACCTTGCTCCATGGAGAAAACTGCACTATCTTTTACTTTAACTCTAACTTACTTTGTACGTCCCAATAAAACTAATCCCATAGCAGGTAACTATCGGAAGTTCGCTGTAAATAAAGGACGTGCTCACTCTCTTCTGTCATCCAAGAATGATTCATGGATATCAAAGGGCAATCTCCCAGGAAGATGTAGTGCCTCTATTAATGAGTTGATTGCTGAAAGTAGAGCAACACGTCTAGCTCAGCAGCTTATCATTGACGAAGATTGGCATAGGCACCAGCATTATCCGGTGGAGAACATGAATATCCAACTAAAAAACCGAAGTTCAACTGATAATAACAGGCTAACAGCGAACATGTAGTCCTAGAGTCGAATGGTTGGGGACGTGCCAATCATACTGCGGGAAATTTGACTTTGGACTTCATGCATGTTCGAAATTCTGAATTCGGCTTCTTGTCCGAACAAGAGCAACTTAAGGAGGAAGGAGATGAAGAAGGGTGTCCAGAACATTGGAACTCCTTTGCGGGAGCTCATGTTGCTTGAATTTGTTTCTTTGGGATTTGCAATGTTTGCTCTTATTTTGAAGATACAATTAAGTGAATAAAGGGGTGTCAAATTGATACCCTGGCTTTTGCTAAAAAATTATATTATATAGATAGGTGTGTGTTTACTTTTTTAATTTTGCTATTCCCTTAATAAAAAATCCTAGTAGTTGTTGGTAAAATAATAATAATCTCACCCAGAAACAAATTCCACGATAAATAATAATAACACAATAGAGTAAAGACACCAAAATTTTCAAATAGGAAAAAATACAATATCCGAGCAGTGCAATATTACAACTATAATATTACAACTTAGTAGTGTCAAGAGACTACAACATCTTCTAAAGAAATAACACTTTTTAGTTAAATATATCACAACAATATTACTCGTACTCACTATTTATCTCACAGACTACGATCTGTGGATTACTCTCTCTAACTTATGTTACTTTTCTCTACATTTTGGTGTATTTGAAGAAGTGAGAAAGCTCCTCCTTTTATAGGAGAAAATAACAATTTTAATTTTTCTCCACATCTTTGCATACTTTTGCTCCAAGTAAAATCTTCCGCCAAGCTTCTCTGCCAAAGTACATTCACAAGCCAAATCGGTACAAGGCTATTGCCAACTATTTCTAACTAATGGAATGGACCCCACAATTTCTCCCTTAATTTTGATTTTTCATTTTCATTCCAAGTCTTGATCTCAATATCTGAAAATCTTCAAATTTGAGAGGCTTTATAAAGATATCCGCAGCTTAATCATGAGATTTAACTTATTTGAGCTCGACAATTCCTTCTTGCCAATGCATTCTCTCATAAAGTGATAACTTGTATTTATATGCTTGCTTCGATTGATACACTGAATTCTTCGTGAGTGCTTGCGCGAATTTGTTATCAATATAAATTGAGCTCCTTCAATAATCTTCTCAGCCAAATAGCATCACATGTACAGTATGTTATTGCTACATATTTGGCTTCACAAGTGGAGAAAGTGCAATTTATTGTTTCTTTGAACTCCAAAAAATAACAGAATCACCCAAGAAAAAAAAAAGCCAGTTGTGCTTTTTCTATCATCAATATCTCCCGCATCATATCACAAAATCATAAGGTTGAAATCACTAGAAGGAGAGTAAAATAGTTCAAAATCAATCGTACCTTTTAGGTAACAAAGAATTCTTCTAGCGACTTTCAAGTGAGTGGACTTAAGGTCTTATTGCTCCAACAGCAAAGAGTATATCAGGCTAGGTACAAGTCAAGTACGTCAAACTTTCCACGAGACTTTTGAAAAATGTGGGATTCACTTTTTTCCCTTCATCAAAGTGTGATAATTTTGTTCCACTCTCCGTTGGCGTGTTAACGAGGTTGCATTGAGCATGTTGAACTTCTTCAATATCTCTTTTGTATAGCTTTCTTGAGAGACAAAAATTCCATCCTCCATCCGCTTCACTTCTAGGCTCAGGTAGTATGCCATGAGCCCCACATCCATCATCTCGAACTCACGGGACATATCTTTTTTAAAGGCTTCAAAAAAACATGGGTTATTACCCGTAAAAAATAAGATCATCAAAATAAAGATAAACTAGCCACATATCTCTATTAGCATGATCTTTAAGGTAAAGAGCATATTCATGGAGACAATGAGTCTACCCATTATCTTGAAAATACTTGTCGATGTAACTATTCCATGCTTATGGGGCTTGCTTTAATTCATATAGAGCTTTTTTCAATCGCAACACTTTATCTTTGTGGTTTTTGATCACAAAGCCGAATTATTGTTCATCATAGACTTCTTCTTCAATATAGCTATTCAAAAAGGTTGACTTGACGTCTAATTGATGGATCTTCCACTTTATTTGTGCTGCTAAAGAGATCAGCAAACGAATTATCTCCATGTGGGCAACATGTGCATAAACTTCTTTATAGTCAATGCCTTGCCTTTACTTGTAGCCTTTAGCCACAAGTCTGCCTTGTATCTCTCCACATCTCCATCAATATTCTTTTTTGTCTTGTATACCTATTTTATTCCATTTGCTCGATGACCCTTGGGAAGAGTTGTTAACTCCCAAGTACTATTCATAGTTGTAAGTAAGAATACCAAATAACATACCAGTGCCTCTTCCAGCTCGATGAATGGGATTCTTGATGAAAAGTTGGGCAATGTCATGGTACCAGCCCATATAATCATGCTCAGTATCCGACCAACTGGGTAATGGGGGCAGAATCAAGTCAGATCGCCGGTCCCAAGTATCGATCTGCTCCTCTAGTTATGCCAAATATGCATCTCCCACCCCGGAATGATTATCACGCTGGTAATGTGTGGTCTGCCAGGTGGGTGGTGTTGGTACAAGCTACGGACATCCAAACTGGCAAAGTACCCGCTCGGTGGTATGATGCTCCACAATATCAAGGCAGATCAACAAGACGGAAGAGCCCCATATAAATCGGTCGGTCGAGCAATAATCAGATAAGCCTTCTATCAACTCATCTGTGTATGATGTCCATATGAACAACTAAGTAACAATAAAAAACGTGAGTATACACAACACATGTGAAGCTATGGCAAGTAAACTTAGATATACATTTACATGTGCGCCCTCCACCAAATATAAGATATCCCTACACACACAAAGAATATCCCGAGCCTCATACTCACGCGTATATCCTCGCCGGAGAACCCACCTCCTAGCTAGAGGGAGAAACAGAAGTAGTACATCCGTAGCTAATGGTGGTAGAGGTAGCTGCAACTATAGGAATCGCTCCTAGGCTCAAACCTAACATAATAAGTTGACGTAAAATTTAAGATATATTTTTACTAGGTATGTTAAAATGAATAGAGTATTCGAATATGTTGTCACCTATAGTAGCGACAAATATCCAACAATATCACGCTAGGTGCCCATGCTCGCCTGACATATCTGCTTGTACAAGTAGGCGAGAACAGCAACACCCAGCTGTACTAGGGGAAATCATCTAGCTGCTCAAGATGATAAGGAAATCTCAAGGTGACTATGTTCCCCGAAGTGTTCGTGAATAAGACACCTTCAAACATAAGGAATAGCAGCAACCTTGTATAATGGTGAACATGATGTCAGGATGCAATGCCTCCAAATACTCTCGAATAGACGATACCAAAAAATGATTTGTCCTAGCCAGTACATTCTCATCCTGTGGTTGGAAACCAGTGAGCCGCTGAAGCATGTCCATGTACTGCACACCTGACATCACTCTCATGCAATACGGCAGAGCAACGGGCAACCTATATAAAACCTCCACGTCCTACAATGTGATGGTAGAATCGCCAATGGGCAGGTGGTATGTGTGCATTTTCGGTCGCCACCACTCTATCAGGGCCATGATCAAAGACTAATCGAGTAGCAACCGCCCGATCTACAAAATCCTGTAGAAACCCATCTCCCGCAGGCGTGTGACTACACAAGGATGGAGAACTCTGTCATGCAGAAAGTCCCACTTATCGACCACTTTCTTGACGCGGAGAGTTTGGGTCACTAACTCTCCCTCCCATACGTGGGCGAACCTATGATCCCCTTGTAACGACAGTAGCTAATCACTGCAAAGTCCGGGATAAATATGCAGTGCCTCCATTTCGTCTACAGTAAATTAAATAACATTAATTACATGTTAGTTTTATAATTTTATATATTTGTTTGTAAATTCAATAATTAATTTTTATAATTATACAATATTTTAATTATTATATATTCACATAAGAGTTTCAGGGTCAATATTTGAAGCCAAGTAGCACCAAAATATCATTGATTCTTCTACATGTTAGTTTTACTATAATTTAATATATTTTTTTGTAAATTAAATAATTAATTTTTATAATTATACAATATTTAATTATTATGTATTCACATAATGGTTCCAGACTCGATATTTGAGACCAGTACGACCAAGATATCCTAGATTCTGTCATGTGTTAGTTTTATTAAAATTTTATATGTTTGTTTGTAAATCAAATAATTAATTTTTAAAGTTATACAATATTTAAATTATTAAGTATTCACATATGGGTTCCACGCTCGATATTTTTGCGGCCGAGTAGTACCAAAGTATCCTGAATTCTTATACGTGTTAGTTTTATTATACTTTTATATGTTTTTTTGTAAATTAAATAATTAAGTTTTATAATTATACAATATTTAATATTTCTGTATTCACATAAGGTTCCAGGCTCGATATTTGAGGTCTAGAGCACCAAGATATCTTGAATTATTCTATTTGTTAGTTTTATTATTAGTTTAAATGTTTGTTTGGAAATTAAATAATTAATTTTATAATTATATAATATTTTATTATTATATATTCACATATGGATTCCAGGCTCGATATTTAAGGCCAATAGCATCAAGATATTCTAAATTCTTCTATTTTTAGTTTTATTATTTACATGTAAGTTTTATAATTTTATATGTTTATTTATAAATTAAATAATTAATTTTTATAATTATATAATACTTAATAATTAAACATTTATATATGTGGTCCAGGCTCAATATTAGCGGCCCAATAACATAAATTGTATGTTGACTATAATTGGACAGAGTTTGCGTTTGATCTATCAGTTAGTTTGACGTATTTTTGAGCATAAAAGATACTTAAATTTCAGGAAAACTATGCTACAAGGAGCTACATTTAATTATGCTAAAAGACACTATATTTTATTACGCTAAAAGATATTACAATTTACTACCCTAAAAGGGCACTATATTACTAGTCTTTAAGCAAATAAATAATATAAACCAGATAAAAAATTACAAATATATTTTAATCACAAAACATTCACAAAAATACATATAAAACACTAAAAGTAATTTATTAACATTCTTATTAACAAATAATAGTGATTTCTCAATTTTTACATATTTTTTTAGAATACTAATTTCTAAGTCCGGATAAAAATAACATACTAGTTTAATCGCCAAAAAAATAAATAATATAAAACAACATCGAACACATGTAAAACTACTAATATGCATTTTTTATATGAGTTTCGACAAAAAACTAAATCAAAATACCTCGATTTATGTTTTTTTTATAGTTAAAAAATTGGAGATATTAGTCAAAAATGACCAACCACAACGAAAGAAGGCCTTAACTAGGATGTGTGACCAATAATCTATTCTCTTTTATGGGACGAGTGGGGTCCACTCGAATTTGTTATCTTGATAATTGTGGGGGGGGGGGGGAGGGAATGGAACAGGTATATGAAGAGGCAAAATGCGGTTTATTAAGGCATTTTTATATAAAACATCTTAATAAATTGCGTTTTATATAAACGTCAGATCAGATGCAGTAAAACTTATTTACAAAAGGCGTTTTGCATAAAACATCTTTTTAAAAGGCGTTTTACATTAACGTCCCAAACAGTCGTTAAGGTAAAACGTGGTTCAAAAGCACGTTTTATATACTTTGGTCACTAAACCTATTTATATATTTTGAGTTCAAGATAATCACAATTGAGTTCCAGCAGAAATTCTGAGGAGAATTGGTCCTTTGGTTGACTGCTAGTTTGCAGTGTATGTACCTTACTCATCTCTCAGAAGATACCGTTGCTTACCTTAGAGAGCTTCATTTTTCAAATTTCAGTTTCCTTTTTATGGGGAATCCCATATCTTCAATTCTACTCTTAAGAGGAACTGAGGAAGTGATAGTCCTCTTTCTGAACTGCCTCTCAAAAAGTCATTTCATGCCACTCTCTTACTTTGGCTATGGTACTTGTACCATCAAATATATGTTTCATAATTTTCTTATACGTACATAATACCTCTCTTGTACGGTAGCGTAAATAAGTTATAGTACAGTTTTATCTTAATCAAACAGTAGGGGTTTATGTCAAATATGATCTTTTTAGAAATGGTTTGTGTTCCCTTATGGTAGTCATTTCTGGTAACTACTATTTTAATATTATTGCATGCCAATCTATTTATGGTACATATGACTCTTATGTTTAGATAATTATGTATGCGATATATGCTGGAGTAACTGATGCTGTTTGTATTTTTGTTTTTGTTTGCCTTTCTCTTCACTGCGCCGATGGTCGATTGGAAACAGTCTCTCTGCCCTCTCGGGTAGAGGTAAGGCCTGTCTATATATTATCCTTCCCAGACCCCACTTTGTTGGAATATATTGGGATGTTGTTGTTGTTGTATGATCTTTTTAGAAACCTAACATGAAAAAATAAAAACTGTTTAGTCACTAACAATTGAAGTTGTTAAATGAGCACGGATTAATGCCAATATCAGTCAATAGGCTATAAACAAAAAGAAAATGGAAATAGATGTTGGAGTCTCCTTGTTTCTCATGCAATTAGATCAAATAAAGTTTATGCTTTACGCCAGCATAACCCGATTCCAAAATTCACTGGCTTGGCCAACTCGAATATTGAAAAAGTTAAAGTCATTTAGGAAAGTATGAAGACTACTAAAAGTCGACAAAAATTCTATGCAGACGTTCGTCGAAGAGACTTGGAATTTCAAGTTGACAATTGGGTATTTTTGAGTGTATCTCCTATGAAGGGAGTCATGCGATTCAGAAAGAAAGGGAAATTGAGTCCTATGTATGTTGGGCCGTATCGAGTCGTTCAAAGGATAGGTCATGTGGCTTATAGGCTGGATTTACCTCTTGAGATGTTATTAGTGCACCAGGTGTTCTATGTGTCTATGTTGAAGAAAGTAGTTGGAGATCCATCTTCTATCGTGTCTATAGAGACTATTAAGGTGAGTGAAGACTTATCGTATGAAGAGGTTCCGATTGCTATTTTTGATAGGCAAGTCCGAAAATTAAGGAACAAGGAAATTGCTTTAGTTAAAGTATTGCGGCGAAGTAAACAAGTCAAGGAAGCCATGTGGGAAGCAGAAAAATAAATGAAAGAGAAATATCCCCAGTTGTTCGAACAAGTCTAGAAGTGATCGTGCAAACTCTTATCTTTAAGCAATTTGAGGTAGTGTTCAGATTTGTGCAAAGGCACCCCAGTTTCCCGAAATTGCCTTATTGGTGTAACTTCCCAATGTGTGCCAGATTACAAATGTTGTTGCTATTTGGGTAATATGCAATCCTTGAAGTAAATGAAAATTTTGTGAAACTTATGTGGTAGGTAAATAATTAAAGATAGAGTAGATTGGTAATGGTTAATTGAAGCATTTATGGCATGTTAAAGTGAGTGGAATGTATAGGGCTCATTGAAATGACCCAATTGTGTGGAAAGTAAATGACCTTGATTGAACCAGGTGCAAATTGTGGGGTAAAGAGAACGAGCTAATTGTCAGTTTTTAAAAGTGTTTGAATATGTACGAGTTGTTAGTGAATGAATTGTATTCCTTTTGTAGGGATAATAAATATTGTGTAATGGTCTTGGAAATATGTTTCGTGGGCTCTCTTACAGGTGGATATGTCCATATTACAAAAGAAACTCTCGCAAAATTTTCAAAAAATTTATTAAGTTAACCAAATTCGGGCTATTGATATATTTCATGATGTGAACAAGCTAAAGTTACATAAGGATGGCAAGTGAACGGACCTCAATCCTCATTCGAGGACGAATGATCCTGGGGGGGGGGGGGGAGAATGTAAGGCCCTGAAAATTTTTTTTCGAGTAATTTAAGATTTCGTCATGCCATGGTAGGCTAAATTATTTTAATTCGTGTGCAAATGAGGATATTATATAATGGATATCAATTGGATATGTTAATAAGCGTATAAGTCATATTAGAAGTGAATTGGGGTTGAAGGAGAAGCCTAAGTCTAAGCTAAGTTGGCAAATTTCATATTACACGAAAGTTGTAGATGAGTATGCACAAGAACTCGCTTGGGACGATCATATCTCCCGTAATATAAGGAGTTGTGTGACCATTACCAAAGTTAAAGCCCTTTGCGTCTAGTTTCCAAGGCAACAAACTGTTCGTCATTTGGAGTTGTATACAGAAAGTTATGATCATTTTACTGGGCATCTATCAGTAGCGCGACCTTAGCGCGGGAGCGGTAGTGGCCCGCGCTAATTGAGTTATCGTCTGCCTCTCTAGACGCGGGACTAGCGCAGGCGTGCTAGTGTCAGGTATCTAAATACACCTACGGGAAATGACGGACTTTGAGTCATTTCTCAAGCCTAGGACTTTCCCAACACCCCCAATTCGACCAAGGCACCCAATTGCACTCCTAAGGTAAGCTTTTAAGTGCGTTTTCATGGTGATTTCACTTCTCAATCACTAGTTACAACATGATTTTGGTTGGATTTCATATGATTTCTTCAAAACCTCAAAAATACCCCAAATTTGTCTTTAAAGATTTGGTCTACAAGAGCTAATTCTACACCTTAGACTTACATATACGGAGTTATTATGGAATTATGAGTATGAATCATGTATTACAACCTATGGTATGGGATTAGAAGCCATAAATTCCCAATATAAATACATGGCCATGGTAGGGATTTAAAGATAACTATTTGATGGAATTTTGTTGGTTGGGTGTGAATGGTTGATCACACATGTGATGTTAGGAGAATAATTTGTTGAAGAAAAATGGTGGGATGAATTATTGGTTAATAGTGATAACTGGAGGAACCAATACTGTAGATATGAGCTGGAAATTTTATACCTACAAGGTGTTTGATAATATGTCTAAATGGTATAAGTTATGGAATTTGTTACCAATATTGGTCATGTGGAATATTGTATTGTATATTGAAATTGCTTAAGTGTATTGGAGCATTGTAGTATCAATAAGGGGGGAATTTGAGGTATGTATGGCTAACTTTAACCTTTGTAAAGTCAACTTGTTTGGAGTACAAGAAATTGATACGTGTTATTTATGTGAACTATTTGTGAATTTTGGTTGTTTCACGAGTGTCAAGACAAGATGGCCTATTTCATGAATTCTTGTGATCAATTTGTCTTGAACGGTGTTGGTTATGTTTTTCCAATATAATGGTGTAAGTAATTGGCAATAAATCAAATGTGATTGTGAAAGTGTTATGTGGCAAGAGTTTAGAAATAAATGATGGAAAGAAATCATAATTGATGCAATTAGAATAACTGTGGTAATAACATATATGGCTTGTCGTGAGCAATTATCATTGTGACATAAAATGCATATGAGTTGGTGAATATGATGGAATGGTATAGATGGCTACGGAAATTCTTATGGATTGTTGTGGTTGTTCTTTAAGATTTGTTGTTGTTGTTCTTTGTGAATTGTTATTGTTGTTGTGTTGTTTGTGAATTGTGACTTGTACGGTGGGATCGGGTTGCACGTCGCAATACGAAGTAATAAGGTGTGAGTTGTGGTGATAAGGGTGGTGGATATAATAAGGGTAGAAAAGTGATCGAAATCACTATTGAAATGAAATTATGAAAAAGATAGTGAAATCATTGATGTGAAAATGTTGAAGGGGAAAAAGGAGAGATTGTAAACTTCTTTGGCTTGATTGTACCTTTCATGTGCCTTTGATTGATGATTCTATTAGTGTTTGTTATCTATGTAGTGATTGATCTTACTTGGGGTAAAGTTTATTCATACATACCCGTACAATTCAAATGTACTGACGTCCCTTTGGCCGGAGGCGCTACATTCGTGTTATGATTGTAGGCAGATCTATAGCAGGTACTCCAGTCCACTTACAGTAGTACTCCTCTCCATCCCATCAGTTGCATTGGTGAGCCCCACTTCCTCTTGGGGTCATGTGTGGTTCATGCCACCTTCTTTTAAGTTTATTGTGTATTGTAAGGTATAGCCGAGGCCTTATCGCCGGCAAGTATTAGTTGTGTTCTTAGTATTCACAGAGGCTCCGTAGAGCCAATGTGGGTGGTGTATAAAAGTATTTTGGGTAGTAATTGTACATTTCAAAATCGTGGTACATGTTGGTAAATGTTGTATGTATTTTGCAAGTACTTGGTATCAAATGTTGAAAATGACAAAAAGTAGAAATGAACTTAAGTTGTAAGTTTATGCTTAAGTCTTAAATTGCCATTTCAAAAGAATAATGTATATTGGAATCACAGGGTAATGCGTGGGATAGGAAAGGCAATTCCGGGTCCGCTTGACTGGGGTCCTCCGGTTGAGCGCCAGTCGTGCCCCTCGATTTTTGGGCGTGACAGTACCGATCTACAAGACTCTACTAAATCTGCTCATGACTTGTGAGACCTATGTAAACTAGGTTGTGATACTAACGTGTCACAACCTAAAAGTCACATATCGTGATGACACATATCTCAATACTAGGAAAGACGATAACCTCAATAAATCAGAATAATCTTGTAAGTTTGAAAACATATTAATTATATTTAATATAAAAATTCCACAAATACCAATACAAATATTCTAGTATACCGAGTGCCACTAAGTACATGAGCATCTAAATTGATACATAGGCTAGCTTATACAAAAATTATCTAGAATACAATAATAGTACAAATAACCAAAAGGAAAAAGAGTCAAGGTCTATGGACAACAAGGTAGCTACCTCGATAGTCTCCAATAGATGAGTCATGGAAATCTAGAAGTCGTTGTATCCAAAGGTACCTAAGTCTGCACGCAAAGTGTATAGTGTAGTATGAGTACAACTGACTCAATGTACTCAATGTACTTAATATGTAACAATACCAACCTTTAGGCTGAAGGTAGTAACGAGCTTAACAGGTATAGTCCGGTATGGAATAATAGTGCAGAAATGTAGGCATGCGTTCAAGTTCAACATATAAACTCAGTACAAGTAAAATAGATCAATTCTAAATGATATGCGGATTATGACATCTCTACATCTACATGCCAATGTATATGCTGTATGTGATGCATCTCAATGGAAGGCTCATACACTCACACTCTTATAATACCCAATCACTCAGTACAGTATATGGCCAATCTAGCCGAGGGAAGATCCATCCCCAAATAGAAATAATTCGAAATTGATCCATGCTAGGGAAGCTCCATCCCCCAATATAAATAATTAGGCAAGATTCATGCCTAGAAAAATGCATTCCGAAAATATAAATAATTCGGGCAAGATCCATGCCTAGGGAAGATCCATCCCTCAATGGGGGCTCCTTCAGCCCAAGCGCCATAATAAGCTAGATCGAGACATAAATAAGTAAATAATTACGTGTAGTGTAGCACGATCCCATAAATATCACTCAAAATTTCCAGTCTCTCGAGTTCTCCATGATATGAAAATCAACCCGACATAATGATATAATGTATTAATAAATGACAACAGAGATTAAGATATGGTATGCAAATAACAGATGTGAATGAGTTCAACAATTAATTTAACAGCAACTGACCTCTGTGGGTCCCAAAAGTGTCCGGCACATAGCCTAACAAAATCCTTAACATGAGTCTCAACTCAGTTCTGTCTAACACGTGGAAGATATGTGGAACATGACATGATTATTTGATTAGAAAACTCCAAGGAATCAATTAAGTCACAATTGTAATGGTGCACGCCCGTCACCGGGCATGTGCGTCACTTTCCAACAAATCATATAACACGTAATTTAGGTATTCATATCCTTAGAACCATATTTTGAAGTATTACTTATCTAAAACCGTGCAAATTCTTTATTCCAATACGCCTTTACCTTGTGAATTGGCCTCCGTATGCCTCGTACTAGTAACAATTAATTCGATACATTCAACACGAATTATAGGAATTAATTCCACATAAAAATACTAAATTTTCCAATTAAAATTAGAAATTCAACGAAAAAATCAACAGTGAGGCTCAATTCTCGGAACCCGACAATTACAAAATATGAACGGCCATTCAACCACGAGTCCAACCATATACATTTTACCAAATTCTGACATCAACTCGACCTCCAATTGTCAAATCTTATTTTCAAATTCATTGGCTCAAATCCTTGAATTTCATCTCAAAAACACGTAATCTAGTCGAAATACTCAATGATAATTCAATATTATTGACTAAAAATGATTACAAGTGACTTACCTCAAGTTTTTCCGTGAATTCTCACTCAAAAATTGCCCTAATCGTGCTTGAAGGTCCAAATGTGACAAAAATGTTGGAACCCCTATGTTTTGTACACTACATAGCGTTTTCGCTTCTGCGGCTAACTAAGCAACTTTTGCGGCTTTTGCTTCGCTTTCGTTTCTACGGAAAATCATGCTCTACGGAAATCAGTCTACTTCTACGGACACGGTTCTGCGAGGAGCTGTTCGCTTTTACGACCACATCCTCTCCAACCCTATCCACTTCTGCGGTTGCCAAGCTCACTTCTGCGAGTAAAATTTCCCAGATGCGATTGCACCAGAATGAAAAATTTCCAGATTATTCTTTAAGTCCAAATTTGATCCGTTCACTATTCGAACTTCACCCAAGGCCCTCGGGACCTCAACCAAATATATCAACAGGTTCTAAAAAATCGGGCGACCTTAGTCGAAGCCTCAAATTACACTAAACAACCTAAAAATATGCATCAATTCAAGCCTAACGAAATTAAGAAATTTCAACTTTTACATTCGTTGCCGAAACCTATTAAATGAAGTTCGATTGACCTCAAATTTTGCACACATGTCAGAAATGATATAATGGACCTATTCTAATTTCCTGAATCAGATTTCGATCCCGATATCAAAAAGTCAACTCCCAGTTAAACTTCCAATTTCTTAATATCGCTATTTTAAACAAAATTTAACTACGGATCTCAAAATAAATATTTGGACACACTCCTAAGTCCGAAATCACCATATAGCTATTGGAACCATCACAATTCTATTCCGGGTTCGTTTATACAATATTCACCATCTGGTCATTATTTGAACTTAAGCGTTAAATATTGGAATAAGTTTCCCAATTCATTCTGAAACCTCTTCGACAAGTGTAATTATAATTGAATACAGAATAAGCAGTAAATAGGAGAACGAGGCTGTAATACTGAAAACGACCGGCTAGGCCGTTACACTTCAATAGATTGTGTAGTTATGAACTATCTAAGTAAGATTAATCCACGAATTATATTGCGATAAATAATAATGTAAAATTTGTTATATAGTGAACAATATTGTAAGAATTTTTATATTATGAATAACACATGATTGTATTCTGAATTATCTATGTTGCCTACTTTAAGGACGTTGCGTTCGTTAGACTCTGATATTCACATAATGTCGACGCATATAGCTTTTTATTTTATATCGTAGCTCGCTTGAAATAATGTAAATGCCCATTTATAAATTTTGCCACTATTAGCAGTTCAACGTGTGATATAGAACTAAACATTATACTACTAGCTGGTTATGTTAAATTAGTAATGAGTAGTTTTGGGTAAGCTACCAGTTTGACTTGAAATCTATGACTTTTTGAAGAGGTATCCCAATCACACAAACTTTACCATGAAATGAAAAGGAGGGCACTCAGTTTTCTCTCACAAAATCCTTGCAAATCTTTTACCATTGTCCCCGAATGGAGTTAAACGTCAATTTACATTTTTAATGACCCCACGAAAGGACACTCTGCCCTTCAATGAAACACGGGCTAGGCACGTGAACCTGTGATTTTATGCCATCTTATTGGCCCTACCAAAAAGCGCAAAACTCCTCTGAAAATTTTCCACGTGCTTTGTTTATGAGGTGGTTGCTCCTTCAATGTATGAATAGTACAGAGAAAGTGAGTAGTTGCATTTAATTCTCTAGGACCCTCTGCTTTATATCTATTCTCCCCACCCCCAAACAAAAGACCAGAAGTGGGATTGGGAACCCTATGCATTGGATCAATGGTCCAAAATTTCTAGGAATAATTTATCTATTTCTAGTCACATAATTTATGGCCATAAGTTTCTTCGTAAAGCCTACAAAACCAATTCACTCTCGGTCTCGGCATAGATATTTTATTTACGGAGAAGGGCCTAAAATGCCCCTCAACTATCAGATTTGGTCTAAAAATGCCCCTCATCCACCTATCGGGCCAAATATGCCCTATGTTAATGTTTTTGGCTCACAAATGCCCTTTGAGTTAACGGAAGGACACGTGTCATCCTCTTATTGGTGCATTCTAAATATTTCATAATTAATTAAAAAGACACATTATTCATACCTGAAAAATAAATAAAAATTTTCTAAAATACTTACAAAAGTTTTTTACTAAAATAAGATTTTTTTTTCCAGTTTTTAACTTTTGTAAGTATTTTAGAAAATTTTTATTTATTTTTCAGGTATGAATAATGTGTCTTTTTAATTAATTATGAAATATTTAGAATGCATCAATAAAAGGATGACACGTGTCCTTCCGTTAACTCAAAGGGCATTTGTGAGCCAAAAACATTAACAGAAGGGCATATTTGGCCCAATAGGTGGATGGAGGGCATTTTTAGACCAAACCTGATAGTTGAAGGGCATTTTAGGCCCTTTTCCGTTTTTATTTATTCCATCCCCAATTATATTGTTTGGTGATATCTATTTGTTTTTGTTTTGTACTAACGGCGGTTTGGAAGAATAATTTAAAATCATGAAACACTGGACACTTGATGTTAATTAAGTTGTTACATATAATAAAATAAGAATAGTATCTTTAGCGAAATGTCTATGCCCTTAGCGAATTGTCTTCGCCTTTTTTACCCCTTTAAATTAGAATTCATACTAGATAAAATAGTCATTTTGTTATTTTCTAAATATTTAGAATTTCAAAATTAAGTAATAATTTTTACAATCAAACATTTCCTTTTTTAAATACAATTTCAATATTTTAAAAATATTTTCTTATTTGAATACAATTTCAAGATTTTAACAAGGTATAAGAGAAATATATTTTAACTAATTTAGACGCTTTTAATAAAGACATCCGAATTCAATTACCACATTAAGTTTTAGTAATTAACTATCATTATTTAAATATTTCCTTTCACGATTCGTACAAGATTTTGTTAGTAGGCCAATATTTAGGACTACTTATTCTTGTTTTCCTACATAAAAGAAAACTCTTCCAAGCATAAAAAGGTTATGTGGTGTGGACCCTTTTCTTTTTTAACCACTTCTACTTCTATCTAATTTTTCAAATACAAATTAAATTTGATAAATTTTACTATATAACTTCTTAATGATCGTGTTATATAGAAGATGGTGATAATAACTAAATTTAGTAGCATTGTCGCAAGAAGATCAAAATACGACTTCTACTCTTCTTTGTATTCAGTTAATGATATTATAGATATTATAACTAATGGCCTCGGATTGGATGTGCTTTTTTGATAATTTGTCGTTATTTTCTATTGAGCAATAGAGTTTTCTTAGCTACATAATTTATCTGTCGCGATTTTGTTTAGTTAACCTATCTAAAATATACAGTACCTAAAACAATCATTTTTATACAATGTTATCATAAATGAGGCGGATACATTAGATCATTAAGTTTTGAAAATTATGTGAATTGTTTTCATGCTTAGCTAGGTCACCGTTATTTATTTAACTAAATAGGATCAATATTTGTCATTTTAAGAGCTTATATTTTTTAAATTATATTTTATAAATCAAATATATTATTTAATATTATTTATTTAATATATTCTGGGAATATACTGGGTTGTTGTTGTTGTATTTATTTAATTTTTAAAGAGTTATACTCATACATATAAGGTACACGCGCATCGCGCGTATCCTAAAACTAG
The DNA here is from genome assembly GCA_032618575.1 of Nicotiana noctiflora. Lineage (NCBI taxonomy): Eukaryota > Viridiplantae > Streptophyta > Magnoliopsida > Solanales > Solanaceae > Nicotiana > Nicotiana noctiflora. Next base: position 42,105 of record JASVEL010010520.1, on the reverse strand, counting down.
TATAGATTGAAAATTGTGAAGATCTTATTGATAATCACTAATAATTTTCCGACGACACAATTTTTTATTTATTTTTATTTCCTCCCTTCAAAAACTCTCAAACTTCCTCTTGGGTTGACTCAAACTTATAATTTATTGGTTGAAAGTAAAGGGTGCACTATATCCAAGGACACAATTACAAGCAACAAAAGATGCTAAGGGCTAAGAGCGAAGGGTCGAGTCGGAAGCCGAGTACAACTAATTATCTCGGTATATGCACGCACGTATATATGTTGGTTGGTCATCCTTGATATATGTAAGTAACGAGCCCAAATGCGAGCCAACGATCCTTGATATGTAACGATTGCATCATCAGACATGCATCCATGGTAACACAAGTAATTTAACTCATCAATGCTTCGTAAGGTGTTGAGAAATAATTTTATTTTTTTTCCTAGTTTTTTTTTTCCGAAAATATTCATAGTTTACACAATAGCTCATTCTCTATATTCATAACACTCAGTCTTTCTGTTGTTCTTTTTCAATCTAAAAGAAAAGCGAAGTGAATGTCTGAGCGGTTAGACAGTTAAGTGAATCTTACTATTTGAAAGAGCTAAGCTTCTTAAAGGACTTTTCATTTTAGAATGCAATCCCTTCAAGTAAGATTTGAAAGAAGCCAGGCAATTTGATCAAATAAGGAACATAGATGAGAAGGTAAGGGCGAAGGACTTTTCTAAACCCGATCAGTATAAATATGCTAGTAATTAATATTTTTACTTCCTTAAGAGACCAAAATTATTTTAGCATGCACATAGGCACAAGAGAAGGGGCAGAGATGAATTATGTCTCACCCGATTCTTACGTATGAAAGAATCTGGTTCTTGACTTAACTATTCTAACAAACTTAAAATAAAGTGGAAAAATTAAAGAACACAAGTAATTTTATGTGAAAAATATTTCTTGCTCAAGGTAGTAAAAACTACTACCTACCCTTATAGGATTTACCTCAAAACTTCACAAATTTCAAAGGGTGATGTTAAGTAACATTAACTCAATAACTAAAGGGATTAACTCTAGTATCTTAACTCCAACAATCAATCGAACTGTAACTACCCCTTTCAAGACTATAAACTCCACCCTAGAAATTTAAACAAACTCTTTAGATTTACTAACCTAATAATACACTTCTCAAAAGTAAAATACCTTATTATTAGAGAACAATGACTCAAACCTAAATAACTACTCCCTCAATTTTAAAAAGTTTGTCCTAATTTGACTTGACAAAAACTTTAATAATGAAGGATTTGTTTTTGAGATATATGGTCTTAAATATACCATATCATTTCTGTGACTGTAAAATAAAATCTATCATATAATTTGTGTGGTTATAAATAATTCATAGTATGAAAATATTGGAAGGTGCTAATCTTTTTGAAAAAAACTAGTACAAAAATATTGGTTTTTTTTTTTTAATAACGGAGGGAGCCAAGAAGTTAAGAAGCTTCATCTTCATGATCTTATTCTTCAGCTAAGCAGTTGAATCCTTGAGAGCACCTTCATGCTATGATTGTTATTTGCCAAGAGTAATACCTTAAAACTGTCGAATATCAATAGGCCTCAATAGCAGTAATATGTTGCTTTATTTAGGAATGAGGTTAGCCGAATTCTTTTCTAATTATTGTTCCAAAATATAAAATAAATCAGCTACCTCATAAGGTTAACTAATCCTAAAAAGGTACATTTTTTCTTTCTTTAAAAGACTTTTTTCGCACGTTTTTCCTTTTCATGCAAGTATTTCTATAATTAGTGAATCCTGGTTGACCACAAATCCCTCTAGTTATTACCATACTTCCTTTAGTTCAAGGAATTGGACTTATATTAGAAATCAAATTTAAACTTCTAATCAACATTCTTTTGGTGATCTGATTCTTTTGATGTCTGACCTGGTTCTTTCGATTTGCTTGACACATCTATAACCCTGTATATCAGTATAACAAATATCTTCAAGAGACTTGATTCTTGGCAAATGAATTTTAGTTATCAAAATCATATTAATCTTAGCTCAATGAATTTTTCTATTTTGATGACGACAAACCCATGTGAAATTCTATAACGACCTAAAATCCACCATAGGCCACGAGGATCCCTAACTCCACTTTCTAGGCAAGACAACAAATTAAAGCACTTAGAGAATCAAATTTAGATCTTATAACAGTGATGAAATAAAAATAAAATTAAATAAAACTTTAACTAACACAAATGATACCATGAATAACAATCTTTAACAATAACATCCCCAAATCCCGGTGTCACCAAGTACACGAGCATCTAAGAACTATACAACTCAATGTCTAAATCATAAGTACAATATTTTTGAAATCAAAGAACAATACAAGTAATTCCAATCCAGTACTGTCAACAAAAGCATAACGGTCATCTCTGCTCTTGACCGCTTCCAGCAAGAATGGACGGAACACCACCGTCCACCGATGAAATTACACCGGACAAGTCCAAAAACACTCGACTGAAAAGTGTGGTTATTCCTCCACAAACAGATTTCAAAACAAACACCCTAGTTGTTCTCAACGCCTTCGACGCAGTGAACGATTCAAAGAGAAGCGACGGATCTCCAAATCTCACCGGGGAAATTTCACCGGACCAAGCACACAAGGAAAGCTCTGACAGTGTGAACAGATTCAACGATAACTCATCCTTTCTCAGACTACTTCTCCATCAAATCTCAACTGTCTCTAAGGCAAGCTCAGGTATTTCTCTGACTATAATCAACGATGACCTTCTGCAAATCACTGGTGGTTGTGAACTACCTGGAAATGAAGCTTCAATCGGTTATACGAAAAAATAATTGGTACCAAAATAATCCCATTGAGGAGGAGAATGAACATGCAGCATCAATTTCAACTAGATTTCAACCACCACCTCCGATATTACAACCAATGATCAATAAAAACGAGAGCACACCAATTGTTCGACAAATTTCTCGACCAAATTCCACCTTTATTTCTGAGCAAATGGGGAGTCAATAGCGTATTGAAATCTCTTCTATAACACCAAACGACGATATCTGCCAAACCTTGAACAACCCTAACCAAGAAAACCAGCATCAAAAGTTAAATCGGTCATTAGAAGTTTACAAAGTTGCCGGAAATGGTGGCCCGACAATCTAGATAAGCCAAAGCCAATTCCAAAATGCTGATGTATCTCAGGAGTATGTTACAGATTCGTTAAAACAGTTTTCTATTATAGACTTCACAACAGCCACTGATTTCAGCACCTCAAGAGACTGTCCCAGATAGTTCAAATCAAATTTCTCATGAGCCAACCTCGTCGAACACTAAAAAAGGTACATCAGAGCATTGTTTCATTGATCATACGGGAATCCCCCAACAACATCAACAGATATGCCCAACTACCATACAGTTGGTCGACCAGATTACTGTTTCTGAGCTCTCAAACAAAAATGCAAAGAATACTGTATTATCAAACACTAGAAATGGAGGTGCTGAAAAAACAGGTCCTTCAGGTGTTCGATGAAACAACACAGTTAACTCAAGTGAACTAAGCCGGGACTCGGGCAATGATGGACATAACTCTAGTCACAGGGAGTCGAATCACAGAGTCACGGATGCTCCCCTACAGTCAGCTACACATCACATTCCACCGCTTAGGGTATCTTCAAACTTTGAAAAACCTCCCAGGAAAAACCAAAAGAATAACTACAAACCAAATGATAGACCAGACCAAGTTCCTCCAACTATTCCAGATAAAACAATCACACCTCAACCCGATCCCTATTCAAGCAAACCTAAAGCACCCGTCAACATCGCACCACCCCCACCACCAACCGTTACACATTCTTATGTCACTAGATTGAGAGCTAGACAAGATGCTGAAAAAAGTACTATATCCTTTTCACCACCAATCATCACCACAAAACAAGGCAAACCTGCAGTCATTTTCAAAAGAGAGGACTATATGATTAAGTTTGCTGAAAGGTGCAAATTCACTGTTGTTGGTAAATTCTCAACCACAATGCCAAAAATAAAAGTGATCAGGAAGAGCTTTACAACCCAAACCAAGCTTAGAGGTGCAGTTAAAATTGCCCATTTCAACGCCAAGATTATTTACATCAATTTGGACAATGAATATGATCACTCAACAGTTTGGACCAAACAACAAATGTACATCCAGGGTCAAATGATGACAATTGAAGCATGGAACCCTATTTTCAAACCCAATGAAGACTCTCCTATAGTCCTAGTATGGATCATGGTCCCTGAACTCCCATGGCACCTATACTATATGGATATTCTTTCTCCCGAGTTATCTCCAGTTGGAAAAGCTCTTTTCTTGGACTTGGCATCATTTCAGAAGATTAAAGGAAGTATGGTCAAAATAAAAATGCAAATTGACCTTACAAAAGAAAGACCCTCCCATGTCTGGCTTGGTTATGATGAGAATCAGGATGTTAATGGAGATGGTCAATGTCTAGAGGTTCAATATGATACAATTCCAGCATACTGCATTCATTATAGACATTTAGGCGATTACATGCCAGCCTACCCTGTCAAGATAAGAGACTTTGAAATTCAAAGGATAAAAGAAGAAGAATCATCAGCAGCATCTACATCGCAAGCAAAACACCAACCAAAACCAACTGACATGTCCATACCGAATAAGAAAAAATAAAACAATAGTCAACCAGGAAAAACCAAAACAGAAGCGCAAGATCAACAAGGGAAACCAAAAACAACACAACATAAAAAAGAAACAGAACACCAAAAAGAGTTCTAGGAAACACAAGCGGATGAGTGGCAAACACAAAAGAAAAAGAACTTCAAAGGCACTAACCAAGGTAAGAAAAAACAAGTCTACGTCCAAAAACAACAAAGCTCTCAACATCAACAGGACAAGCAAATATCAAGTATGATTTCTAACAATCCTCCAGCTCATCTGGAGAGGAGTGATGATTCTGTGGCTCAGAATCCCCCCATCCCCTTTGTCCCCAATGTTTCTAGCCACGTTGATATTGTTGAACAAAACATCCCCATTCCCACTATCCCCCCGGTTTCTACTCATGTTCATATTGTTGCTCAGATTCCCCCCATCCCCCTAGTCCCCCTATTGATATTATTGATGTTGATTCTGTTGCTCAGAATCCTCCCATCCCTATTGTCCCTTCTATTTCTAATTTTGTTGTTGCTGTAATTAATGGAGGGAGGATGGATTGTCAGGAGAACCGTAGGAGTAGACACGATGGGGATCCAAAAAGAGGGGGGGGGGGTTTCCTCATGTTTTGCATGAGTGTCCTAATACACAATTGGCTCAACCTAGGAATGACCTAACCTCTGCTACCCCAGTTACAATGCAGGGAGGTACCTCCAGTTTCCACTTGTATGAGGGTGAAGAGTATGAAGCTTTCAGTTCTGAGGAATATCATTTGATCACACAAAGTGCTGAGCTAAGGAAGTTAGCAAAAGGAAAAGCTCATAAAACGTCTAATTTAATCTTGCAATTCTCAAAGTCAAGAAATAAACCAAGCCAAAAGAAAAGGCAAGCTATGAGAAGGAAATCATTGGGGATATCTATTAATGAACCTTCTGAACATAACTATCCCCAAATACCAACTACTACTATGAAAAGACCTTTGGATCCGGTTTCTGCTAACAAGTCACATGTCTATAAGTACCCTCCCTCTAATCCTTCTTTGTCCCAACCTTTTCTGGATATCAATGACCAAAAAAATGAACCTGCCAATGAATCTCATGTGGAGCGAGCTTTGGCTATCCCCCCTATAATTATAGCGCTCTAAATAAATCCCCTCCTGATTTTGATCAATACAGACCCATTGTTTCTAAGGATGAGATGAGTAGAGATATCGAAGAAGAACAGGATGGCTCTGATGATGAACACCATTATGACCCCGTGAATGCAATCAATGGAGAAAATCAACACCAAAAAGTCATTCAAACACATGGATTATCTCCCAAACCCCCCTACAACCCCTCACCAAGACTTACAAGAAGCAAAAAAGTAGGGAACTCCATTGTTCCACCAAAGAAGAAATTTTCCTCCCAGTTTTAATGATTAGTACATTCATATGGAATGTTAGAGGTATCAGAACCGCTGGTGCAATTGAGAGAATTAATGTTTTGAAACAAGTCCACAAAATATCCTTCATAGCTATCCTTGAACTTGTCTATATTTTCATTAATCTGTTGCTTATACTTTCTTGAGTTGAGGGTCTATAGAAAATATTCTTTTTACCCTCAAACGGTAGGGGTAAGGTCTGCGTACACACTACTCTCTCCCAAACCTACGGTGTAGGATAATATTGAGTTTGTTGTTGTTGTTGTAATAGTTCATTAAGCTTGAATTGAGGTGAACTTCAAGGTTTTCATAGTGTTTTGTGGGATTTGAGTCCTTGAGTGGGTCCGTGTTATATTTTGGGACTTTTTGGCATGATTGGACGAGGTCCCAAGGAGCTCGGGTGAGTTTCATAATTTTTGTGGTCTTGATGGTCTTTTCTAATTCTAGTTTTTTGCACCTGTGCGGATGTGGCCACAGGTGCAGACTCACTTATGCGACAGAGGGATTCATCGTGTGAGGAGGAGGTTTTCTAGACTATTTCACTTTTGCAAAGATTTAGGCATAGATGCAGAACTGCTTCTGTGAGTTTTCATCCGCACCTAAGGAGCCCCAGATGCATATCTAGGTTCGCGGATACAGGAGAAGGTCTGATCCAGCTGGTTGGTAAATGCGAGTGAGGGCTCAAAGGTACAAGGTTGCAGGCGTGAAATTTTGTCCGAGAATTCAAAAATCATTGGCAGATTTTTATATATTCGAAGGATGAGGTATTTCATTACATTTTCCATTTGGAAGCTCAAACTTGGGCGATTTTGGAGGGGATTTTCATGATTCAAATTGAGGTAAGTATTTATTCCTCGTATTTGATTATTTTACATGATTCCATCTTTGGTTTTGGCATTTGAGAGATGAATCTAAATGAGAAATTCGGGATTTTTGTCAAAACGTTTCTAAAGCTAATATTAGAGATTTGAACATCAATTCGGAGTCAGATTTGGGTGAAACTAGTATGGTTGGACTCATATTCTAATATCTTATCAGAATTTCTAAGTTTTATTGGGTTTTTGGGGCGGTCATGGGTTAAACTTTTTGTTGACTTTAAGTTTTTTATTAAAGATTCAACCTATACTGTATTGGTATGTTTTCTATGGTATTATTTGATATTTTTGAGTTGATTTAAGCTAGATTATAGGCATTTGAAGGCTGATTGGTGCTAGACAGCATTTTTAGAGTATTTTTCTTGGCTTGCTCGATATTGATTTGGCTTCTTCGAGGTAAGTAAAATATCTAAACTTAGATTTGAGGGTAAATATCCCTTAGAACTATGAAATTTGAGATGTGTTAAGGGGTGACGCATGCGTGCACATGGATATTTATGATCTAAGAAGTTCTTAGCCACTACATGCCTTGTTCTTCTATAATGCTCCTTTGATAACTTGTTTTCTCCGTTTGTATGACTACGTGCGTTACTATTCATGCTAGAAATCATTTCTAGGCTATCTATATAATTGTTTGAGACATGATAGGGATAATTTTGCCATTTTGGGCTATTTTCCTTAGCCGTAGTCATACTCTTGAGTCATGATAGTTATATATGCATGTTATATCTCTATCGTTGTGCACTTTTCATATGTTGTCTCACATGCTATTGATGTTCTTCTATGTGACATGAGTTTAAGCTAAATTTTGTGTCACATTGTGATATTCCATGTTGTATAATTGGATTATGTTTTCATGTGATGTTGTCATATAGGTACTTGAGAATACTAACAACTGGTGTGTACTATCGAGCAGTGATGATTATTAGTGCGGTGACGTTTGCATCGAGGCCCCGTATTGGCTCAGTCTTATTGATATTGAGGTTACTCGTACGTCAGGCCTCACATTGGGATAAGTGGTATTGTTTAGGGGCGATGCATGCACCAAGCCTCTTTCTAGGCTACGTAATATTGATTATTGATTAGCGCTTTGGCAAGGATCCATCCCTCCAGAGTTTAGTATTCACGGTGAGTGCTGACACAAAGATATATATGTGTTTTGCTGATGGGGCATTTGTGCCATGCACCCATAGAGTGCTGAGTGTGATTGTGTATGTGATGGTGAGCAGCATTTGTGCCTGGCACTGTGAGCGTACTAAGTTTGAGTATACATGATGGCTTTGCTATGTTGTTATTGATTGGACATATATATTTGACATGTAGACATAGAGATGTATTTTACTCATGCTAGATGGTAATATGGTGTTATTGACTTGACATGTATATTTGACATGTAGGCACAAAAAATGTCATTTCCTCGTGCTAGATGGTAAATGACATGTCTTACCTATTGTTGTTAAGATGGAAAATCACAATTTCCTTGTTAAACTCATGTTTTACTGAATTCAGAGAAAGAATAGGCTTTGACTGTTATACCTGAAAAACTTATATACTTTTCTATATTTGTGAAATAGTTGATCACGATATCTCCTAAGTTGTTTACTTTTACTGTCTCGTTATATCATGTGTTGTTTTTTATTATTGGTGTTGGACACTGACCTTCTTCCGAGCTCGTCACTGCTTTCAGCCTAAGTTTAGATTTGTCACTTATTGAGTACATGGGGTCGGTTGTACTCATACTACACTTCTACACCTTGCGTGCAGATCTTGGAGTTGATACTACTGCATATGGCGGGAGCAAGCATTGAAAATGTACCTACTTTCCGGAAACAACTACTACTTGTCCTTGATAGTTCTAGATTCGTATTGTATTTATGTTTATTCCAATTAGATGTTGTATTTATTTTCATAGCAGCTTTGTAAATCTATGTTTTAGAGTCTTGTGACTTGTACTACCAATACATGTTATATAGAAATTTAGTTATTTTACTTAATAATTTCTTATTATTTATTATTAGGGTTGGGATGACTATTGCTTGGCTTAAGTAGCTGATTAGGTTAGGTGCCATCACGACTAGATATATTTTGGATCGTGACAGAAAGACATCTTCTTGAGCTAATTAAAATATACATTGGATATTATCTCTGAGGTTGGGCTATTAGGTGATAAGCTTGTCAGAATGACTTTAGTACAGAATCATCGGCCTGCATTGGCGGGTGGACGGCCGGTTGATGACCCTGAGCGCTGTCGTTGTATGATAGGTCAACTTATTTATATGTGCTCACTCAGCTGGAACTATCCTACACTGTTCATATTCTATCTTAGTTCAGGTATCAACAAAAAAATAAGCATTGGGATGTAGCTTTACGGGTTGTTCGTTACTTGAAACAGGATCCGGGATAAGTTGTTTTATTGAAAACCTAATGTGATCTACGCTTATTGATGGTGTGACTCTGATTGAGCTGGTTTTCCCTTGATTCGATGCTCGTTTATAGGTTGGTTTTGTTGTGAAAGCCAAATGTATATAGTGTGAATGAGTCACAACTACTATACAAAAAATTATGGCAGCCACCAAATAATAAATAAGACAATAAAGCAATAATATAAAGAACACCAGAATTTACAATGTTCGGCTAATTTTGCCTACTCCTCGGACACAACCAATATTTTATTCCACTCCAAATACAAGTGAAATAATACTAAAGAAAGAAGATACAAATGCCTTAAAGAAGATAAGAAGGCAAATGAGAGGTGTGTTTAAATCCTAAATATTAGGCCTTATTTTATAGGGGGAAATCCTCCCCAATTCTAGTTACCCGCCGATGTGGGATGTGGAAGTTTGACAAATTCAACAAATCTCCACCTTGGCAAAAATTCCACATCTTCAATTTTCTCCCTATAACAAATTTTGGTTGTGTCTTCATCTTCAATCGTCAGTGTTCAACAATGTTGATCAAATCCAAACAATGTTGAAAGTTGATCGCAGTCACCACTTTTGTCAGCATATCAGCAGGATTCTCTGTAGTATGAATTTTCTTCACCGTGACTCCACATTCTTCTATGATTTCTCGTACAAAATAATACCGAACATCAATGTGCTTCGTCCTTGCATGATAAACTTGGTTCTTCGCTAATTGAATAGCACTTTGACTATCGCAAAAAATTGTGATACCTTTTTGTTCAACACCAAGCTCCTTTAGCAATCCTTGAAGCCAAATTGCCTCCTTCACAGCCTATGTAATAGCCATGTACTCTACCTCTATTGTAGACAAAGCAACTGTTGACTACAAAGTAGACTTCCAACTAACTGGTGCCTTTGCAAAAGTAAACACATAACCAGTAGTTGATATTTATTTGTCCAGATCACTCGCAAAATTTAAGTCACAATATCCAACTACAAACTGATTACCTTCATGTTCAAAAACTAACCCAACATCTACAGTATTATGAATATACCGCAGAATCCACTTTACAGCTTGCCAATTCTCCTTTCTTGGATTGTGCATATATCTGCTAATAACTCCAACAGCTTGTGAAATGTCAGGTCTCGTACAGACCATTGCATACATCAAGCTACCAACAACATTTGCGTATGGTACCTTTGACATATACTCTTGTTTAGCTTTATCCAATGGTAACATATTAGTACATAGCTTAAAATGGGGAGAAAGTGGAGTACTAACTGGCTTAGTCTTGTCATCTATGCCAAAACGTTGTAGTACTCTCTTCAAATATTCTTTCTGAGATAAACAGAGTTTCTTTGAACGTCTATCTCTTATTATCTCCATGCCAAGAAATTTCTTCGCCTCACCCAGATTCTTCATCTCGAACTCCTTCTTCAGTTGAATCTTCAACTTATCAATTTCTTCCGAATTCTTGGAAGCTATCAATATATCATTAACATATAGGAGAAGATATATAAAAGAAGCATTTTTAAGCTTGCGCAAATACACACAATGATCGTAATTGCTTCTCTTGTACCTTTGCTGCAACATAAACTTGTCAAATCGTTTGTACCATTGTCAAGAAGATTGTTTCAACCCGTACAACGATTTTTCAAGTTTGCAAACCATATTTTCCTTTCCAACAACTTTGAATCCTTCTGGCTGAGTCATGTAGATTTCCTCCTCCAAGTTTCCATGTAAAAATGCAGTTTTTACATCCATCTGAACTAGTTCCAAATCCAATTGTGCTACCAAAGCCAACATAATTCGAATGGAGGAATGTTTTACAACTGGAGAAAATACTTCATTGTAATCAATTCCCTCCTTTTGAGAATATCCTTTGGCCACCAACCTTGCTTTGTAGCGAACATCTTCTTGGTTAGGAAATCCTTCTTTCTTTGCAAATACCCATTTGCACCCAATTGCTTTCTTTCCCTTCGGGAGATTGGCCAATCTCCATGTATGATTCTGATGAAGGGACTGTAATTCATCATTCATGGCAATCCTCCACTTATCTTCTTCTGAACTTTGGATTGCGTCTTTATAAGTGGTGGGAACATCATCGGCTGCAATTGCGGTTGCACAAGCAACTGTCTCTATGAGACAAATAGGTTTCGTTACTTTCCTTTTTGGCATGATGGTTGCTATTGATTCAAGTTGTTGTTGAGGTTCCTGAGTTGGAATCTCCTCTACTGGCTCTCCTGCCAGAGGATAATCTTCATTCGTTTCCTCCTCTGCTTCTTGTATAGGAAAAATAAATTTTCCCTCAAACTCCACCTGCTTAGAAGCACCGTCATCTTGTTTGGTATCTTCATTTGTTACCTTGTTTACCATAGCAGATTCATCGAAGGTAGCATCCCTGCTGAATATTACTTTCTTTGTCATAGGACACCATAAGCGATATCCTTTGACTCCAGAAGTAATCCCCATAAAAATAGCCTTCTTTGCCCTTGGATCCAATTTTGACTCCGTCGCATGATAATATGCAGTTGAGCCAAATACGTGCAAAGAGTCATAATCTACAGCAGGCTTTCCATACCATTTTTCAAATGGTGTCTTGCCATAAATAGCAGCAGATGGTAAGCGATTAATGAGGTGGCATGCATATGTAATTGCCTCGGCCCAAAATTCTTTGCCCAAGCCAGCATTGGACAACATACACCGTACCTTCTCCAGGCAAGGTCCGGTTCATGCGTTCTGCCACTCCATTCTGTTGTGGTGTATGTCTGACAGTGAAGTGTCGGATGATGCCATCATTTTCACAGACCTTATTGAAATGATCATTTTTGTATTCACCTCCATTATCTGTGCGAATACACTTGATACTTCTGCCCGTTTGATTCTCCACCATCGTCTTCCATTTGAGAAAAATTCCCAGCACTTTATCTTTGCTCTTCATTGCATACACCCATACTCTTCGGGAAAATCATCAACAAAGGTCACAAAATAGTGCTTCCTACCCAATGAAGGCGTTTTGGAAGGACCCCAAACGTCAGAGTGTACATAATCCAAAATGCCTTTAGTATTATGGATTGTTGTACCAAATTTAACCCTTGTTTGTTTCCCTTTGACACAATGCTCGCAAAACTCCAAATTGCAAGCTTTTACCCCTTTCAACAATCCTTGATCTGATAACATTTTCAAGGATTTTCCTCAGCATGTCCCAAGCATATGTGCCATAGCCTGGTTGCTTCTGCCTCTTTGTCGTCTGTCCCAATAACTGTACTACCGAGATAACGGTACATGTTATTATTCTTCCGATTGGCCTTCATTACCACTAGTGCACCGGAGCATACTCTCATCACTCCATTTTGTGCAATAATTTTGAACTCTTTTGATTCCAGGGCTCCCACAGAGATGAGATTTTTCTTCAAACCCGGTACATATTGAACATCTATTAATGTTCTGATCATTCCGTCATGGTTCCTCAATCGTATTGAACCAATTCCATATGAGGTAAGAGGGCTGTTATCCGCTGTTTGGACGATTCCATATTCTCCTTCTTGAAAGTCTACAAACCAATCCCTTTTGGGACACATATGATAGCTACAAGCCGAGTCCATCAACCATATGTCTGATGACGTTGACGGCTCTGTTGTAACTAATGAGAAATCCGAATCATCACAATCAGCTACATTTGAATCCATAATGGCCTTTCCATTGTTATATTTGGCATTATTATTCAACTTCGGATGGTCTTTCTTCCAGTGCCCTTTTTCTTGACAAAAGGCACATTCATCTTTGCTGGGTTTAGATCTTGACTTAGATCTTCCTTTCCTTGTCCTCGTTTGATTTTGAGGACGACCCCTCATGAACAGTGCTTCTCCTTCTCCACCCTTCTGTTTTTCTCGCTTTCTTTGTTCATAGTTGTACAAAGCCAAACAAACTTCTCTGAGAGAAACTTCATCATTTCCATGGAGCAGAGTAGTTTCAAGGTGCTCGTACTCGTCAGGAAGTGACGCCAACAACATCAAGGCCAAGTCACCATCATCATAAGTTTTATCCATATTTTGCAAATACGTGACCAACTTAGTAAAACTGGTGATATATTCATTCATCGTGGTACCAGGAACATAGGTGAAGTAAAATAGTCTCTTCTTCATGTACAATTTATTTTGACTATTTTTCTTCAAAAATTTATCCTCCAGTGCTTTCCATAATTTACTTGCAGAAGTTTCCTTTGTGTATGGATATTTCTGCTCTCTAGCAAGGTAGGATCGAATTGTACCGCAAGCAATACGGTTGATAATTCTCCAATCTTCTTCTCCAATAGCATCTGGTCTCTTTTCTTCAATGGTGAGATCTAGCCCTTGTTGAAAAAGGACATCTAGAACCTCGGCTTGCCACATCCCAAATGTCCGGACCCGTCAAAAATTTCTACCGCAAATTTTGCATTTGACACAATTCTTGTCATAAGCGAAGATGCTAATGTTGACGTATTGCTGACACTTGATGTAGATTCTTCTTGTTTATTGTCTCCCATCTTTGACACAAATATTATTTAATAGCTGACGACACAAATCAAAATTATTTCCTTTCTGATGTGGAAGATCAGACTAAGCTGCAACCACAGAGCATACTGAGACAGAACCTTGACTCAGTTACCAAGATAAATCTTTTATGATGTGGAAGATCAGACTACGCTGCAACCACAGAGCATACCGAGATAATACCTTGGCTCCGATACCAATTGTTGCGGAAGCCAAATGTATATAGTGTGAATGAGTCACAACTACTATATCAAAAATTATGGCAGCCACCAAATAATAAATAAGACAATAAAGCAATAATATAAAGAACACCAGAATTTACGAGGTTCGGCTAATTTTGCCTACTCCTCGGACACAACCAATATTTTATTCCACTTCAAATACAAGTGAAATAATACTAAAGAAAGAAGATACAAATGCCTTAAGAAGATAAGAAGGCAAATGAGAGGTGTGTTTAAATCCTAAACATTAGGCCTTCTTTTATAGGGGGAGATCCTCCCCAATTCTAGTTACCCACCGATGTGGGATGTGGAAGTTTGACAAATTCAACAGGTTTATCTCGTTGGCTCACTCACCCATATCTTGAAAGACTAAGAGGACATATACCATCTCTCAATCATCCGCAGAGGCTGAATATTATTTTATGGCAATGACAATCTGTGAGGTGAAATGGTTATAGAAAATTTAATCTAGTTTCGGAGTAACTAGCATTTCCCCTACTCATCATTATTGTCACAGTCAAGCAGCACTGTATATTGCAAAGAATCCAATCTTTCATGAAAGAGCCAAACACATTGAAATGGATTATCATTTATTCGTGACGATATTGGCAACGGGAATATTCATACTAGCATTGTGTATTCACATGAGCAATAGGCAGATAGTTTTACAAAGGAATTAGGGAAATCTCACTATGTTTCTCTCTTATGCAAGGTGGCCATTAAAGAAGCATGTGTATGAGTGTACATATTTGTGTATGTTAGACTAGATTCCTTTTCCATATTTACTAGGACTAGTTGCCGACATTTGTTAGGACTAGCTTTTCATATTTCTTAGGACTAAGGTTGATACCTGACTTGTATATATACTCTTGTTAATCAATAGAAGAAAGTAAATATTTTTCTTCGACACTTGCCTACCGTGTGCTTGCATGTTTTATTTTTTTTTTCTTTTTTCCACCTAAATTAGATGAGACTTTTAAACTTGTCAAAGTAGTGAAACATTTTACTTCTATTTGTTCTAATGAACTATGATGAATATATACATATAGATATTTCGAGAGGCTAATCGAACAAGTGCAGCGGAGTAGAAGCAATAATACTTTATGCTACCTATGTTTTTTGGGGATCGATTACTAACATAAGTAGGTAAGATTATCATGCTTGGGGGCTTTGACAAGAAAAAATCTCTAAGATGCTATCTATTTATTCTTTTCGGTAATATAATCAATTAATTACAACTTAGGGTGTGTTTGGTATGAAAACATTTTCCTAGAAAATGTTTTCGGGTGTGTTTGGTATGAAGGAAAACATTTTCTGGAAAATATTTTCCAATTTTCTCATGTTTGGTTGGCTTAAATGTTTTGGAAAATATTTTCCTTATCAATTCATTTTCCTCCAATTGGAGGAAAATGTTTTCCTTATCAAAAGAAGGAAAAACATTTTCCAAAGCTCCTTCTCAACCATTCTCACCCTCACCACCCCACCCCACGCCCTCTCCAAAAAACAGTTTTTTTAGAAAAATTTCAGTTTTTCCGTTACCATCCACCCTACTACCCCTCCACCCCACCCCGAAAAAAAAAAATTTCTTTTACCTTAATTTTTTTTCTGTAATTTTAAATTTCTGTTTTCTTATTTTTCTGCACCACCCACCCCCAGCCCCTACCCCCTCCCCCCCATAAAAAAATTACTTTTTTTTGTAATTTAAATTTTTATTTTTTTTCGATTTACTGCCCCCCCACCCCCCCACCCCAGCCCCACCCCCACCCCCCTCCCCCCCCCAAAAATTTTAAAATATATTTTTCAGTTTTTAATTTTATTATTTATCATTTAAAGGCTCAATATTTTACAAGTTCCAAAATTATGATTTCGGAAGTTTACGGGTTTAGAAATTATAAATTTACCGATTCGAAAATACGCGATTTTTGCGTTAAAAAGTAAAGCATCACATTAGTTCCTTTAGATTGTGTCAATTTTTAGAGACTTCGGGAAGGGGAGGGGTGGGGGAGGTGGGAGGGGGAGGGGTAGGAGAGTTGCAAAAAAAATATTTTTCTAAAAAAACTATTTTTTACTCTCTAACCAAACATAGAAAATATTTTCCGGAAAATGTTTTCCACTTACTAACCAAACAAGAGAAAATAAGTGATAAAATCACTCATTTTCCATGAAAACATTTTCTAGGAAAACATTTTCCATGGAAAATATTTTCCTTCATACCAAACACACCCTTCATGGAAAATGAGTGATTTTATCACTTATTTTCTCTTGTTTAGTTGGTAAGTGGAAAATATTTTCCGGAAAATATTTTCTATGTTTGGTTAGAGAGTAAAAAATAGATTTTTTAGAAAAATATTTTTTTTGCAACTCTCCTACCCCTCCCCCTTCCACATACCCCACCCCTCCCCTTCCCGAAGTCTCTAAAAATTGACACAATCTAAAGGAACTAATGTGATGCTTTACTTTTTAATGCAAAAATCGCGTAATTTCGAATCGGTAAATTTATAATTTCTAAACCCGTAAACTTCCGAACTCATAATTTTGGAACTTATAAAATATTGAGCCTTTAAATGATAAATAATAAAATTAAAAACTGAAAAATATATTTTAAATTTTTTCGGGGAGGGGGGGAGGGGGTTGGGGGGCTGGGCGGGCGGGGGGGGGGGGGGGGGCAGTAAATCGGAAGAAAAATAAAAATTTAAATTACAAATTTTTTTTGTGTGCGGGGGGAGGGGGAGGGGGTAGGGGGTGGGGGTGGGGGTGGGGTGGGTGGTGCAGAAAAATAAGAAAACAGAAATTTAAAATTATAGAAAAAAAATTAAGGTAAAAGAAATTTTTTTTTGCGGGGTGGGGTGGAGGGGTAGTAGGGTGGATGGTAACGGAAAAACTGAAATTTTTCTAAAAAAAACTATTTTTTGGAGAGGGGGTGGGGTGGGTTGGTGAGGGTGAGAATGGTTGAAAAGGAGCTTTGGAAAATGTTTTCCCTTCTTTTGATAAGGAAAATGTTTTCCAAAATATTTAAGCCAACCAAACATGGGAAAATTGAAAAACATTTTCTGGAAAATGTTTTCCTTCATACCAAACACACCCTTAATTAGGTAACTTTGCAAGGTACATTTGCATTGTCTTCATAAAAGTAAGCAAAGAAAACTACTTGGTTAGAAGGTTTTCTAAGTAAATTTGGGTTAGAATCAGTGTCTTATGAATTATGATAGTCAGCATGACATTTATCTCACAATAGAATAGACGTATCAAGTCTTATGTCAAAAAAGAAGCAAATATGAACATAATACAGATAAAAGAACATAAAATTCAACGTAAAAAATCCTTCAAATGAAATATAAACCCATGGAATCACAATGATCTAAAAGGATCCACTATAACAATAAGAGAGTTACAAAAGTTTTTCAATTTAGCTAAGCAACTAGTTTCAAATATGGAGCAACAAGAGCAACAAAAAATCAATTGAAGAAAGAAAAATCATCCAAAATGGAGCTACAGTTCACGCAAAAATCTGAAGTTAGAAGCCTCCAAATCTATACTCCACCGTTCAAATCAAATATCAAGATGTTAGGAACACTAAATAAACATTGCAGCTTGATTCAACAGTGAACGAAGCAAAAAATGCAATTCGAAGAAGACTAGCAAAGGAACAAGGTTTTCTCTCGTATTTTCTCAAAATGGCTGCTCTCTCCAACCTCTATTACGTGCTAAAACCTTCCAAATACTAATAAAAATAAGTTCGAAATAATTCTCTAGGGGTTGCTTAAATTATAAGTAATGAATGACATTTTTTCTTAAAGTCAAAACCAATTCCAAATAGGAATCAAGTCCCAAAGGGAATAGGATTTGATCATTAGGCCTTTATTTGGAAAATGGGCACGGTCCAACAAATCCTCCCTCCAGCCAAAGGATTAAACGTGTCTTCAAGTAGAATAATTGTGAACATGCTTCATGTCTATCAATTTTCTGCAGAACTCATGCTTATTTGCAATCATCGCTTTTGTTAGCATATCCCAAAGACGGTCATCAATATGTATTTCTCAACCTCAAATAGTTCCTCTTTCACAACCACTCTTATCTAATGATACTTAATATTTATATGTCTGATAATATAACAAAACACAAAATGCTTAGTGAGATAGATAATACTTTGATTATCACAGAATAAGATACTACTTGATTGTTCGAAGCCAAAACAGTTAAAAAAATTCCTTCGTCCAAATTAATTATTTTGCACCTTTGGTGAAAACAATATATTTGACTTTTATCATGAATAGAGCTATGCACTTCTGTAGATAGCCCCCTTACAAAAGTGATCCAATAACCATAAGTGAATCTTGAATTATTGAGATTTCCTCCCAAAAATGATCCTCTGTAATAAACAAGTTCAGATTTTTCATTACCAAAGAACAACTTCAAATCTGCAGTACCTTTCAAATATCTTAATATTTATTTTAATGCATCCCAATATTTCTTTTTTTATTAGAAAGGAATTTGCAGACAGTACCAATGTCATGTCCAATATATGGTATATTACAAACCATATCATATATGTAAAAACCTGGTCAGCCGTTTTGTGAGTTATTGCCCTGTTTTACCCATTTCCGCTTCCTTATTTGTTCCTTAGTTGTATTTCACTTTTCTCTTGTTGGTTGGTTCAAATCCGTAGTGGGTTTAGTATGGAAGGAAACACTTAGTCACCTATTTAGAAGCTTAAGTTAGAAATGTCAATCGGATATTGACTTATGAGTAAACGATCATGGATTTTAAATTTTAATGGTTGCATTAGCTTTGTTAGGTGATTTTGGATTTAGGAGCACGTCCGGAATATGATTTGGAGGTCTGTGATAGAATTAAGCATGAATTGGCAAAAGTTGGAAATTTTGCAATTTTGGTTGGCAGTGCAAAATTTGATATCAGGGTCAGAATGGAATTCTGAATGTTGGAGTAGGTTCGTGGTGTAATTTTTGATGTATGCGCAAAATTTGGGGTCATTTGAATATGATTTGGTAGGTATTTGTATCGTCTGTAAAATTTGGAAATTTAGATGTTCTAAGGTTTGAATCTGATGGTAATTTGGTGTTTTGATGTTGTTTTGAGCGGTTCAAAAGGTTCAGCTAAGCTTGAATGGTGTTATGGAATGTGTTGTTATATTTGGTTAAGGTCCCGAGGGCCTCGAGTAAGCTTCGGGTGATTAATGGATCAAATATTGGCTTTACAAGTTGGCAAATTTCTAGTGCCAGCTATATCTAGTGTAGGAGTGCGGAACCGACAAAATTAGTGTGGACTGTAGAGGAATTATGTTTCTGTGGTGGAAACTATGCAAGCCATAAGAAAGGGAATGCGGCCGCAGAATATTTTATGAGGACCGCGGAAGGCATGGCTTAGGGTGACACGGAAGAATTATGCGGACCGCGGTGAGAAGGTTAGAGAGCACTATATAGCAAGGTTTAGTGTTTTATTTCACATCTTAGACTTTGGGAGCTCGATTTGAGGTGATTTATTGGAAATTTTTCAGAGAAATTATATGGATAACTAATTTTTTCTCGGTTTTGGCTAATAATCATGAATATACCATTGAATTCATGATTCGATTAGTGATTTGGGGTAAAGTTGGAGGAGTTTCATAAAATAAAATTTTGGGAATTGAAAGCCTATTCGAGGTCACATTTGAGTAAAACTAGTATGGTTAGTGCTATAATGGAATGGGTTGTCGGATTTTGCAACGTTTGCCGAATTTCAAGACATGGACCAAGAGCCCGACTTTTGAGTTGACTTTTTGACTTTTGACCTAAAGTTTAGCATTTTATTATGGGGTTGATTGTATCGAATTGGTTGCGGCTAGATTCAAAGCATTTGGATGTTGGTTCAGGAGGCACGAACATTGCGGAATACGGTTTAACCGGTTTGAGATCTAGGGTTATTGGACGTGCTAGCGAGTGTTAATTTTATCCGTCGTGGATCCATTGGAGTTAGCGAGGTAGCTGCATGGTGATTGCAGCCCTGCTCTTCTCCATCCTATCTTTCTATAGATGTTTTTAGTTGTTTTTCCATACTGTATTAGTCTTAGTATTATCGGATAGTTTTTAGTAGATGCTCATGATTAGTGGCACACTAATGTCGGTCTTTTCTTTCCGTACTTTGTTGTTCAGATTTTTTTTCCTATGAAGTTTTCTATTATTTAGCTTGAATTTATATTTAAATTACAATATCGGACTTTTTTAAGAAAATAGTCGGCTTGCTTAGTACCATGTTAGGCGCCATCACGAAATGGTAGTTTGAATCACGCCTAGTTAATATCAGAGCATAGGTTACATAGCTTTCACGGGTCATGAGCGATTTTAGTAGAGTCTTGTAGATCGGTATGGAGACGTCTGTAGTTACCTTTGAGAGGCTACAGGACCTTTAGGAAAACTTCACATTCTTGAATTCATGTCGTGCGAATCTGTTGATTTTGGTAACTAAATATTTGTTATTCTATTCTCTCACAAAGGGTGAGGTCACGTGCCACCTTTCCAGCAGACGGCCACCGTTACCACCAGTTAGGGTCGTGAGAGGTCGAGGTCACGGTCAAGGCCGTAGTAGGGTCTGGGGTGTAACCTGCACAACAGCCAGGGCAGCATTTATATATCCACCAGCCGCCTAATTTACGATCAGGTCCAATTATAGAGCTCCAGCGATCCCAGCTCAGGCACTAGTTGTGCCTATTGTTATCCCATGTCTTTAGGAGACCTTAGCTCAAATTTTGACCATGTGTGTTTCTTCTACAGTACCTACTTCCCAGGCCGGGGGAGGCAGATAGACTCTTACCACCTGTACACCCGAGCAGGTTGTTTAGAGGCCACAAACACCGGAGGCATCACCAGCCCAGAAGATTGTACCACCTTAGGATTATGTGGTACCAGTCATGCCTGATGACAAGCAGTGTAGATTGGAGAAGTTTGGTAGTTTTCAGCCTTTGACTTTCAGTGGTACAGAGGGGTAAGAGGCCTTGGGTTTCTCCGACAAGTGTTAGAGAATTCTTCGTACGGCGGGTATTCTGGAGACTAGTGGCATCTCGTTCACTACCTTTTAGTTCTCTAGAGGTGCCTTTACTCGTTGGGAGGCTTATGAGAGGTGTAGGCCTGTTAGTGCAGCTCCACTTACCTGGCAGCAGTTCCTGTTCTTTTTCTGGAAAAGTATGTGCTGTAATCCCATAGAGAGGAGTTGCGTAGGCAATTCGAGCAGGTGCATCAGAATGATATAACTTTGGCGCAGTATGAGTTGAGGTTCTATAAGTTAGCCCATCATGCTATCTGGATGGTTCCCACGATAGGGAAAGGATCAAGAGGTTCGTTGATGGCCTCTCATATTAGCTACAGAATTATGACTAGAGAGAGCATGTCTGGTGCTTCTTTTGAGGTGGATGTTGACATTGCTCGAGACATAGAGCCAATTCATCATAAGGAGCAAGTGGAAAGGGAGGCCAAGAGGCCTGGTGGATCTAGTAGTTTTGGTGGTGCTCCTCATGGGGGTCAGTTTCAGCACAGTAGAGGTCGTCCATTCAGACATGCTCAGTCAGCTTGCCCAGTTCACCATGGAAATCATCGGGCCATGGTCATCACAGTTCTCATCAGGGCCATTCAACACTTAGTGCCCTCCCAGACCTGGGTTCATTACGTTCTCCATTAATTTAGGGCTTCTCCATGCTAGGTTCTTCTACGAGCCATCCCGAGGCTAGGGCTTCCCTTCAGTCCCCATCACCAGCACTAGGGGGTTGTTAAGAGTGTGGGGAGTTGGGGCATATGTTGAGGTAGTGTCCTCATCTTCATAGGGGTCCACCTCTGCAGAGGAGTTAGCCATCGACTTCATCATTAGTTACTTCACCACCCGCCCAGTCAGCTAGGGGTGGAGGACAGTTAGAGGTTGATTAGGTGGTGGTCAAGCCCATTTCTATGCACTCCTAGACATACCAGATGCTATTGCTTCATATGTTGTGATCACATGTATTGTCTTAGTCTACAACAGGGATGCCTCTGTATTATTTGATCCTGGTTCCATATTTTCATATGTGTTATTCTATTTTGCTCATTATTTGGATATGCCCCATGAGTATTATGTTTCATCTGTTTGTGTATCTACTCTGGTAGGTGATACAATTGTGGACCACGTATATTTGTCTGGTGTGGTGATTATTAGGGGTTTGGAGACTTGAGTGGATCTTTTGTTGCTTGGTATGATTGATTTTGATGTGATATTAGGCATGGATTTGTTATCTCCGTGTCGTTCTATTCTGGAGTGTCACACTAAGACAATGATGTTGGCCATGCCGGGGATGCCATGGATTGAGTTGCGAGGTTCAATGGATCATGTTCTTTGTGGGGTGACTTTATTATTAAAGGCCCAGCAGATGGTTGGGAAGGGTTGTCTTTCTTATTTCACTTCTTTTAGAGATGTCAGTTTAAGACTCCTTTTATTGATTCAGCTCGGGTGGCGAGAGATTTTCATGATGTATTTCCTGCAGAACTATCGGGCATGCCGCCAGACAGGACATTACCTTCGGTATTGATTTGGTATCGAGCACTCAGCACATTTCTATTCCACTATATCGTATGGCATCGGTAGACTTAAAGAAATAGAAAAAGTGGCTTCAAAAACTCATCGATTAGGGGATTATTCAGCCTAGTGTGTCACCTTGGGGTGCACCTGTTCTATTTGTAAGGAAGAAGTGTTAGTTTGCATGAGTCTACCAAATTGTAGAGTACTCAATCCTCTACAAGTTTCTGCTAAGAGCACTTAGTAAAGCAGTAAGTAAAAGAGGCCGAGGATTTTTACGGGGAAACATCCCACACAAGGGGATAAAAAAATCACGACCTACACCTGTAGGCTTTTAACTTCACTAACTTGTAATCTTACCTATTACAAGCCACTTTATAATACTTCCTATTACAAAGGATTTACTCAACTAACTTGTGGTACATTTACCACAAGCCACTTTGTGACTATCCTAGTTATGATGGCCTTTTCTAACTTGTAATGCTATCACCACAAGCCACTTTGTAATTATACGATTACAAAAACTTTTCCTTAATGAATAAATCTACTCACAAAGTAAACTCAACGAGTTTACCGATTTACAAGAGGATCCCAAATCAGTATGCTTCTAAGTAAGAGATTTAGGAGATATAGTAGGAATAATAACAAGGTTACAACTCAACTAGGACAACTATGATCAATATTTTCGGAACTAGTTTGTAGTGGCATTCAACCATATTCTTCAATATTGAGAGAATGATTTTTCTATTTTTTTCTAGAGTCTTGAATAAGAAACAGAAACCTTCCAGTGATGCATTTGTATAAAGCCCCAGTGGTACATCTTGATCACATCACTTCAAATGATGTGAGTACTTTGTTTGGTTAGAAAATGAGTGGGCTGACAGTGTAGTGTAGTGCGGCTGAAATAGTGTCATCGAACACTTCATTTCCAGTTGTTTCCAAATGACTTTGTACTTCTACGAGGAAATGACAAGAACTTCAGGTACTTGTTTGGTTCATGATTCATGAAGCTATAGCAATTCATCTTTAGCTGAAATCCATTAATGCGTGCAACAATCCAAGTAGGTCAGTTCCCTAATTGCTTCGTAGTATTAAGTTTGTTAGATCATCAAAACATATGGCAAGAGTGTTTAAGATCTATCAATTTCCCCCATTTTGATGATGACAAACTTAACAATTATAAAGTCAGAATTGGGAAGTAAAAAATAGTTTTGCAAAGTCTTCCCCTTAAGACGATGCCTTAACCGTTCATGGTCAGAGTAATAAACTAATTCATAAGAACTAGTTCCTCAATGTGCCAATGTGTTTTCCTTTGAGTCCTATATTAGTCTTTCTTTTTCCCCTTTTGGCATCACTAAAAAGAACAATAGTGCAAAGAAGTCTAGCTAATCTAAGTCATGTTATATATATGCATATAATCATGAGAAAAATCGAACACAAAGAGAAGTACTAGACAAAATGAAAGAGCATTCATATTAATTATTTTGATATGCCTCATCCTTTGAAAAAGGAAGGGGCTACATTGGACTTGTTCACAGAAGCAACAGTATTAGTACAACCCAACCACATAGAAAAAACAAAAAAAAACATCTATTAACCATCAACAAGGAAACAAGAAAAAGAAACATATCCAAAACATTGGTCACTGAAAGGGTTCTTAGGAGGCACTAGGAGTAAAATTCATGGAAGTTGCAACAAGTGTCTGGAGAATAAGATCTATTCGATCGTTTCCCGACTTTTTCTCTTTGAGTAGTTCAGCCTTAAGGTTCTTGACTTGCGCCTTGAGATCATCATTTTCTTGGATCAAATGGATCACCTCATCATTTGACATGGGAATAGATCAGGCTTGTTGACCTTCTAAGATAGCATTCTTGGACTTCAAATGACGTATCTCCTCAGCCGCATTATGCTGGGCATTGATGAGCTGAGATACAATTGAAGTACTTCTTAAATCCCCATACTTCTCTATACACTCAAACTCTTACAAGGTTGTTTGTAAGAATGTCTGCTTACCGGTCCCCACCTTACTTATCCCTAGTGGAACCTTAAAGAACTTGAACACCTCGGTGAGCAAGAATCCATGGGGAAGCCCGTGACTACCATCCTTGAAATTGGCCACCTTTTTCATGTGTTCAGTCATTATCACAGGAAGACTCACATGGTTGAAATCGTCTAGTTGCTCCATTAGGTATAGATCCGATTTTGAAGTTACACACCTCCTTTATGCTCGAAGCAATAGTACTCTGTTAACCAGTTCAAACAACAGCTGGTAGACAGGAAGTAATGCTTTTTTATGGATCTCGTCCCCTTTTTGATTGGAATTATCTTTCACTACCACATTTTAGAAGTTGTACTGGCAAACATCTCGTACACTCGACACTCCAACTGTAGGAACTAGCAAAATTTCTCCAAGCACTTACACATCAAAGACAATGTCCATAGCATTGACCAAAGCACAAACATGGTCAGTATCAATTGGAAAAAGACTGGCGAAGAAACTCTGTACCTCCTCCTCAAATACTTTAGGAGCATAAATGTAGAACAGATGCATCCATTGTTGAAACTCCACCATTTTAAGAATTTGGCACATTCCGGCCATCTCTGAGATTGTTGGGTCAAACGTACAACCCAGCAAACTTTCTGATGCCTTAAGCTCTCAGAGCACACACCTCACTTCTTGCTTTTCTTTCTAGGACTAGGTTCTTTAACTGTTTCATACTTGCATTTCCTATTCTTTTCTCCACTAACTTTGCCTTTTTCTTTTGACTTGACAAGAACATCCTCATTGCTCACTACCTTCTTGATATTCTACTTAGAAGTATACCCTCTCTCCATTAAAATAGACTTAGGCATTTTCGAGGACCGCTTTACAAGGGAACCAGGTTCCTCAGGTGTTCCTTCCTCTACCTCATCTATAGGGATAGTATAATCACCTAACTTTCAAGGGGCACAACATCGAATGCAGGAACAGGGGTTGAAACTCTTGACTTGGGTCCTCCTGAAAAGGATATGGTTTCCCATGTGAAGCCCCAGTAGTGCATGCTATTTCATCCCCTTCAAATACCATAAAGGCCCCTTCTTCCCTCACTCTTTGTGACTCATGTTTCTGGGAAATAACCTTATGCAATACCTCATCAGCAAACACCACAAACATAGTCTTTTCTTATTCATTCGGTACTTCCACAACTATGGAGTTGATGGCAATAATCGCGGATCCTTTTTGTGAACTTAGTATTTTGACCTTGTTCTCCACTTAGGGTTTTACTAGTGTGCGCAACAAACGATCAAGAGAACAAAACTGTAGTGTCAAGGGTTTCTGAGTTGGGAAGAGGTTGGGAAACTCGTGAAAGTTTGACTGTAGTAGTAGGAGTGATAGAGGGTGACAAAGACTTAGAGACGAGGAGAGGTTCCATAGATAGGTCAGAGGTGGTTAACTTGGATTTTGATCATATGGGCTCGAATTGACTTTTCGATTTGATTAGAGATTAAAGATTTATTGTTAGGAGTTGGTTCATATGACTTTGTTTGATGTTATTGAGTTGTATTTGAATAGGTTCAACTTGTTTGGAGGTTGATTTGAAATGGAAAGCTATTTTATAAGGTTGAAGATTACTGCTTGGAGGTAAGTGTTTTGTCTATCCTTGTAACAAGAAATTATTCTCATAGATGATCTATTTTTTGCTTGTTGTTTGATTTAGGAGTCACATATATATGAGGTGACGAGCATATATGTGTATTTAGGTGATGTCCATATCTGATAAATGGTAGGCTTTTGATTATGCTTATTTGGACTACGTGGGTTTCTTATTCATGTTTCGTTGATTCTTTGACTGCGTGATGACTTGAAATTGTAGCTTAGAAGCATACCTATGGTTCTCACCGGTGAATTAATCATAAATGATAGTTTTGGCACATTGAGTTACTTTTATGTGCCTTAGTCATATACTTGTCTTATTAATTTATAATTTGGTGGTTAAATGGCTTATTTCATTCATGTCTAGTAAGATGAAAAGAGTTTTGAACGATGAAATTACTTATTAAATTGTTGAGATAATTGAATTATATGATTAGTTATAGCAATAATTTCTCCTTGTCTGTTCTTATCCGCATTTTTACTATCATGATATGGTGCCTTTAACTATGTTGTCTTATACATATATCTATAGGTTTGGAAGCTGAATAGTGTGGAAAGATAAGAATTTTGGCACCACGAATATTATGAACGGATAAAAGTTATTGATAATGTTATGTGGATTGGGTGTTACGATGCCATGGGTACTAATTGTGGATCTGGTAGCATAGTGGCATGCTGCCACAAGAATACTTTTGAATAGGGTTGCACACTGCAACGATAATTGGATTTGGTGCCATTCCTCCGGAGTCAGGTAATTGCATATAGTACATTGGGATCTTAAGATGTATGTTACTCAAATTGATATTGCTTTATACACTATGTCAGTGTTGGGTTTATGGAGATATGTAGTGAGAATTGATATTGGATTATCAGATGCATTGGTTGCTTAAACTCATGCAGAAATTCGTATTTTACCTTATTGTTATTTGACTCTTATCATGATTGTGAAAGATTTGAAATATCTAATGTTGTGTGTTATCTCTTGTTTGACAAGCTTGTGTACATATCAGCTTTATTGTGCTTCTAACGGTAGCATTGATTGATAATATTAGATTTTATTCAGTATGTTTATTATGCCTCTTATGGTAATTAAGCTAATAGTAGTTATGTTCCAAACGTCAATACCATACAATTTTTTATCTAGAAGAACTCGGTTCTTCAAGGTGTTCTAACTACTACTGTTTGCGGAATTAAAATACAGAAAATAAAAGAACACAAGAATTTTTATGTGGAAAACATCTGGCTTAGAAGGTGAAAAAATCACGACCTAATACTCAGTAAGCTTTTCTCAAACATCTACTAAACTCAACGAGCCAAAAACAGCATTTACAAAACTCTTGTAAACCTAAGGATTAACTCTAATCCCAGTGTGGCACACAGCCTCAACTGATGCAACACTTTCAATTTAACTCTAACTTGAAAACTCATAATACCTAATACAATTGCTTCTATGAAATCTGGAAAGGTACAAGTTTTAAATCACATACTACAATTGAACTAGAATAAGAATAAACACAATGGAACTGGTTCAAGTAGCTGTAGGCGTGCACACTCAATCTCACATACATTTCTTGCAAAATAGCCTTGCTCTTTTGCTCTAAATTTTTCTTAACTTCAACGTGTGTGCATACCTGTAAAACAGAACAACTCGATTATTTATTAGATTAGTAATTAGAGTTAGATTGTAACTCTATTTCTGATCCTCCATCGAGTTTGATTCCTATACCAATCCAAACTCCAATCCTTATCCAGATATGTTCTCTTCTTATAAGGAGTCATCTTCTCCATATCCCATATGCAATCTTTTTGATCAGTTCAGAAGATATTCAGAAGATATTGCTTCTTGATCCCCAAGGACTTATCTTTTTCAGGTGCATCTCATGTTCATGGGTCATAACAACTGTGTCTCCTAAGATGGACTTGGTCTTTCACTGAGTTCATTTGTCATTCTTCAAAACTTAAACTGATCTTGGACTAACAAATTTTCCCTTTTTGATGATGACAAACTCTATGCTTTTACTTATCGGAGAACCTATGGAACTCAGCTAAAATATTATCACTTGAAAATTTTAACTTATTATTAAGGGCCAGATTTAATTAGGTCATAAATATCACTGTTAAAAAAATAATTTTTAAGCACAATACAATATGTCAATACACAATATCTTTCCCTTTTGGCATCATCAAAAAGTTGCATAAACATGTTCATCCCAGAATATTAATCATTCCTCATGGCCACTGGGGAAAGTGCAAGTGAAAGCATGCTTTAGTTAATCAAAAATCAACTTGACAAAAAAAACTATTAAGAGCAGAATCAACATAAAACAAGAGAAATGCAAATTGTCATTGAGAAGGCAGTGCTTCTACAAGATATTCCACAAAAAGAAAGAACAAAAACAACCAACCATGAGCAAAACCAAGAAAACTCCCTAATCTGGGTCACTAGGGGTTAATTGAACTGGTTCAGAACTAGGACAATAAGGGTTGAGGCTTTGAAGAACTATAGGGTTGGGATTGAAGTAGGTTGAGCATTGTTTGTAGCATCTCTTCACTCTTATCTTTCTCTTTTGCTAGTTCTGCTTCAGTCCATTCCTTTCTTCTTTCAACTCAGCCACACGAGCTTGAAGCCTAGCAATCTCAGCATCTTTGGTCCCACATTATTGAACCAAAGCCCTAACCTTGCTATTTACTAGAGCCTTCACTGATGAACCAGGTTCAACAAGGGTTACACTTAGCAGATAGTAACAGGCCAGAAGAGTATTGATTCCAAAGTGCTCCTTACTAGAGGGCATTTCCCATTTCTTCAAAGGAACGTTCAGCCTGTCCGGTACAGTTGTTAGAATGAATCTATAAGGAGTAGAATGTGCCTTTGAACCATTGATGATTCTGTCCAGCAGTTTCACTATGAAAGCAGGACAATTAATCTACTTACCCCTCACAAGACACTCCATGAGAACCAGGTCCATGTAATTTGCAGTGTGTCTCCTCTTCTGTCTAGGCAGCAGGCACTTGTTCATAAACTCCAAGATCATTTTATGTTGTGGCTTCATTTCAATCTTTTGAACAAATCTTGCTTTAGGCACCTCTTCACCATCCTTTGTATCACAAATGTACCTGGTGATTAGGAGTGCTATGGGCAGATCATCTAGACACGGCCACCTTTGCCTCGTGTAATCATCATAGCCCTCACATGGAATGTCTAAAATCCTGCCCAATTCAGGTGCAACAAACTTCACTTTCACACCTTTCACCATACTGGTCACTAGCCCATTTTTCACTGAGCCATTTGCCATGAATTCAATCAACTCTCTTATGGCTAGTCTTCCATTCATCTGAAAGACCTTGTCCTTCCAACCCTATGCAGCTAAAATATCTAACAACCTAAGCATGCCTGGCTTTTCCAGGTCTTTCAGCAGCCTTCCCTTCAGTATCTTCCTCCTGCTAAAAATAACAAAACGATCATGCTCTTGTTCAGACTCCTCCTCTTCTTCCTCTCCACTCCACTCTTCATCTTCTTGAGTAACTTTTACTTGTTTTCCCTTTAGTGCAGACCTAGTTTTTCTAGCCAAAGAAGGTTCAGCAGGTACAGATTTTAAAGACTTCTTTGCAGGAGTCCTAGTTCTTTTTTGTTTGTCAGTAGGAACCTCCACACTTGTACCCCTCTCTTGATGAACCAGTTCCATATCCTCCCCCTCTTCTTCAGTAGCCTCAGAACTTTCCATTACCATTTCTTTTCCCTTTTCCTTCTTCTTTTCTTACTCTTCAATAATGTTTCCTGTAGTTCTACTTCACTCTACCTTACTTTGCTCCTTGTAGCTCTTCCCGTTGGTACAGAAGTAGCAGCAGTCTTGGGAGATGTTACTTTGCTTTTATTTGAGGGTTCAGAAACAACTGTGTCCTTTGTGAAGATGACTTGCGTTTCTTTGGGTCATAACTGGCCCCTGCTTTCTTTAGCATATCTGTTATAGTCTCCTTCACAGAAGAACCATGTTCTTCTTGTTTCTTACTCATTTGAACATGTCCCTCAGCAGCCTCATCTGATCCGCTTCCCTCTTATTTTAAGCCATCTTCTTCTCTACCACCACAAATAACAAGAACCTCCCCTTTCTTTTTCTTTCTCCTCCTAATAGACTCAGCTTCTTTAGCATTCACAGAACCCACCAACACAAACCTATTATCTTACTTCTCTAGTACATCAAAAAATACATAATAGGTGTTTAACTCTCTTGGGGTTTCTTGACTCTTGTCATTATCAGAAGACCAAGGTTCTTCTCCTTCACTAGCAGAGATGAACTTTTCAGAATCGGAGCTTGAATCGAATTCTTCAGTTGAAACCTCTTTCCTTTGACTGCCTTTAATTTCTCGTTCAAGGTTTTTCTGAGAGAGCCAGATGCTACAGTTTTTCTGGCTAACATCTTTTGTCGGTGAAATCTGGGTTTTAAGGTTTCAACTAGAGGTGTTGATGATAAAGTATTAGGGGAAACAGGTGGGGGAGTTCCAGGATTGTCTTGAGGATTAGTCATGGTGGAGAATTTCTGGAAATCTTTTGGGAATTTTTGGAGAAAAAAGGGGTTTATCAGAAGTATTTGAGAAGTAAATGAAAGTTATGAGTGATGAGAGAAGGTGTGGAGTGTGTTTAAAGAGAGATCATGATTAAGCTTGTAACGGTAGCCTTTTCTGTAGTCAATTAGGAGTCTATTTAAATTAAACTGGTTCAATGCTCAACGGATAGAATTTTTGAAAGTTTGGTGTAATTAGGACTTCTACTCAAGATTGGTAATTTTATCTTTCTAATTGTGAAAAGTATAGAAACATACCTGAATTTTCACATGAGCATATACTGATGAACCAAGTTCTTAGTAAAACTTCTCTTGATCATGCCTCAAATGTCAAAATAGAAAAAAATTGTAAGAGATTAAAGATTCATATAAACACATTTCACATGAGTATACTAATTAAAGTATGATACTGAGTAAGAATTAGTGTAGATATTTACATTGAATTATGAACTCCTAACCAATTTTTTTTTAAATTTGTTTTTCATTGTGCATTATGAACTGGACCTTTTAGGTGATCTTATCATCTCTAATTCGAACATGTTCCTTTCAAAGTTTTCCCTACTCAGTGCTTTAGTGAATATGTGAGCTATTTGTTTATTAGTAGCATAAAATTCTATGGAGATTAACCATTTCTTATAGTTATCTCTTAAGAAGTGGTGTTTAACATCTATGTGTTTGATCCTTTTATGATGAACATGGTTATTTATCATACTTATAGCACTACAGTAATCACAAAATATTGGAATATACCCCACTTTATTTCCAAAGTCTACCAGCTGTTGTTTGATCCATAGCAATTTAGCACAATAAGAGGCAACAGCAACATATTCAGCTTCAGCAGTAGACAGGGTTACTGAATTTTGCTTTTTGGTAGCCCCTGACACTAGACATGATCACAGGAAATGTGCCATACCTGAAGCACTCTTCCTGTCCACTAAGAAACCTACATAATCAGCACCAGCATATCTTACCAGATCAAACTTACCACCTTTGGGATACCAAAGACACAAATTTGTGGTGCCTTTCAGATATCTCAGTATCCTCTTGACAGCAGTCAAATGTGACTCCTTTGGATTTGCCTGAAAATGAGCACAAAGCCCTACACTAAAAATAATGTCAGGTCTGCTGGCAGTAATAAACACAAGTGAATCAATCATACCCTTATACAACTTTGATCAAGTGATAAACCAGGTTCATCAACATCTAAATTAGTGACAGTTGCAATAGGTATATCAATTTCTTTGGAGTCCTCCATTTAAAACTTTTTGATCAGTTCTTTTATATACTTCTTTTGATGGATCATGGTCCCATTAGGACTTTGTTTGATCTGCAAGCCTAGGAAGAATTTTAGTTCACCTATCATACTTATTTCAAACTCACTTCCCATTAATTTTTCAAATATTGTGTCATAAACATATATTAGTACAACAAGGAGGTCTTTACCTTTTTCCCTTAGGAATAAAGTGCTGCCAATTTTACCTCTTTTGTAACCATGCTCCAGTAGAAATTTTGATAGTCGTTCATACCAAGCTCTTGGGGCCTGTTTGAGCCCATATAGAGCTTTGTCCAGCTTGTACACTTGCTCAGGACCTTCCTTTCTTTCAAATCCTGGAGTTTATTTCACAAACACTTGCTCTTTGAGGTAGCCATTTGGGAAGGAACTTTTGATATCCATCCTATGGAGAGTGAATTCCATATGTGCTGCAAAGTCAATGAGGAGTTTGATTGCATCTATTCTTGCAACTAGAGCAATAGTCTCATCATAGTAATGCCTTCCTCTTGGCTGTAGCCCTGAACCACCAGCCTTGCCTTGTTTCTTGTAATAGTTCCATTTTCATCAAGTTTGTTCCTGAAGACCCATTTGGTGCCAATGACTGACCTGTCCTTAGGTCTAGGCACTAGATGCCAGACTTGACTTCTTTCAATTTGATTAAGTTCCTCCTGAATAGCATTGACCTAGTCTGCATCCTGCAAAGCCTCAATAACATTTTTAGGTTCAATAAGAGATAGAAAGGCATCAAATGCACATATTGTGATCGATTTTTGACTCCAGATGTTGGATCATTAATGATGTTCTCAATTGGATGAGAACTTTGATACTTGTGGTATTTTACCAACAACTAGTTTCTACTAGATGATTCTCTTGTGTTCTATTAATGGGGAATGGGTTCATGAATATGTTCTTGTAAAAAGTTTGTTTCATTTTCTCCCTGATTAGTTCCCCCTGTCAGGTTGCCCAGACTGGTAGAACCTGTTCCATCACATGTTCCATCTTTTGATATTGCTTCAGTCTTTTCTTACAAAGCCAATCTATTCATCTTCATGTTCTCTCAGAAAGAATGTTAGTTTCATCAAATACAACATACACACTTTCTTCTACACATAGAGTTCTTATATTAAATACTTTATATGCTTTGCTATGTGAAGAATATTTCAAGAATACTCCCTCATCACTTCTGGGATCAAACTTATCTAAGGAGTCTTTTCTATTGTTGTGCATATAGCACTTGCAACCAAATGCCCAAAGGTGGGATATGTTTGGTTTTCTCCCTTTAAGTAACTCATGGGGTGTTTTCTCAAAAATAGGTCTAGTCATGCATATATTGATTATGTAACATGCAATGCATACAGCCTCTGCCTAGAAGCTGTGGGGTAATTTGCTAGAAATAAGCATGGTCCTTGCCATATCCTCAAGGGTCCTGTTCATTCATTCAACTATACCATTTTGCTGAGGAGTTCTAGGGGAAAATAAGTTGTGATATATACTATTTTCATTACAATATTCAACACATTTTACATTTTCAATTTCAGTTCCATGATTAGACCTAATAGATGCAAGTTGATTTCCTAATTGTTTATGAGTTTTTCTAACAAAGGAAGTAAATATTTCAAATGCCTCATATTTGGATGTTAGAAATAGTACCCAGGTAAATCCAGAATAATTATCAACAAGCACCATCACATATTTCTTTCCACCTCTGCTCATAGTTCTCATTGGACCACAAAGATCCATATGAACCAGTTCCAACTTCTTGGACGTACTTACCATTTTCTTGGATTTGAAGGATGACCTAAACTGCTTCCCCCTTGCACATGCCTCACAAACTTTGTGTTCTTTGAACTTGATATTAGGTAACCCTATCAACACGTCCTTGAAGACTAATTTGTTTAGCTAATTTAGACTGGCATGGCCAAGTCTTTTGTGCCACAATAGGGGATTATTAACTAGCACACTTAGACACGTGAGTTTATTTTCTAAAAGAGTTGATAAATATACAATATAAATATTGTTAACTCTTCTTCCCTACAAAACAATCTTGTCAGTGGTAACGTTAATTACAAAATATTTGGTAGAGGTGAAAGCTATAAGATTACCTATGTCACACAGTTGTGACACACTGATTAGGCTATATTTCAAGCCATCTATCAAGTAGACATTCTCAATGGGATGAGAGTATATCTTACCTACCTTTCCAACCCTATTGATCTCACCTTTCTTTCCATTTCCAAAGGAGACATTACCTCCTTTCAGGTTTTCAAGTGAAAGGAGCTCGTCCTTGTTACCAGTCATGTGTTTTGAGCAGCCACTATCCATGTACAATATTTGGTTACTCTCTTTCCCTTGAGCCTGCAAAAAGAAATAAGGGGTTAGTCTTAGGAACCCAAACTAGCTTGTGTCACTTTCTATGGGCAAGAGGATGAATCAGATTCTTTCTTGCCTAGCTAGGCAGTTCGTCTTTTTTCTCGAACAACAGCTTTGCTGCTTTGACTGGCCTTTTCCTTTGCACTACATTCATTTTTGTAATGGCCAATCTTACCACACTGTGTGCGAATTGTATTTTTAAGGGGTACTTGTTTTTGGGGTCCCATTTTGGAGCTTGAGTTCCATAGCCAAGTCCTCTTTATTGCTACTGTGATGCTCTTGCAACCTTGAGAGAGTATCAGAAGCTTTGTTCCATTTTCATGTTCTGTCTAGTTCATGTTTTACCTTTCCTAGATCTTCTTTTAGAGCCTTAATCAATTCATTTTTCTTATATAGTTCATCTTTTATTTTTCCTAGATTTTCTTCTAGAGTGAGAAATGTGTGATCTGTTTTCTTCTTTCCTGTTCCTAGTTTTATTTTTAGATTTTCTGACCTAAGTTATAGCATACTATTGTCAAGTTCAAGAACCTGGTTCTTCAACTCAGCATTTTTGTTATCACCATCATCAGCCCTAGATTCTAGACTTTTGTATTCTGCTTTTAGGATAACACATTTCCCTAGACATAACTTCCTTTTAATTGTTAACTATTTCAGACTCATCATTGAAGTCTAATAATAGCTCAGCTAACCTTTCTTTAGACAGAAATTTAATTTTGTCCTTGAGATGCATAATACGTATCTACTGCTCATCATCTGATTCTCTAATGGCCATAAGAGCTTGGTCTTCTTTAGCTTCATCGTTTGAGTCTTCATCAGAGGTTTCACCCCAAGAGGTATTTTATAACCTTGGTTGAACCTTTATTTCTTTTGGGTTGAACCTGTTCCTTCTTCATGTTTCTTCGTTCAACCTTTACTTTCTTCCACTCAATCTCCCATTGAGGGCAATTCTTGACCATATAGTCAGTCTTACCACACTTATAGCAGCCATCATTTGTCAGTTTCTCGGGAGCTCTTGTCTGTTCAAGTTTGTACATCATGATGAACCCTTTCCTCTCATTAGGTACTTTTTGAAATCTTTATTGATCATAGCCATCTCATCATCTTCTATGTCTGAACATTCTGTAATTTTGAGAGCCAAACTTCTCTCCTTCTAGGGTGTATCCATCTTCCTTGTTTGCCTTCGCAGTTCATAAGCAGTAAGATTCCCAATCAGTTTATCCAGCCTGAGAGTGGCCATATTCTTGGACTCTTGAATGGCAGTGATTTTGCTTTCCCAAGCAACTGGAAGAACTCTTGTCAAGATCTTCTCCACCTTATCTTCTTCAAGAATAACTCTTTCAATAGACTTAAGTTCATTTGTTAGTGTAGTGAACCTGGTGTACATCTTTTAAATGGTTTATCCATCGTTCATAGTGAAATTCTCATATTGAGAATATTGAATTGTTCTTCTGGTTCTCTTCATTTGAAGGTGTTCCTTCATGAGCCACTTGCGAAGTGTCCTATATCTTTTTTGCAGTAGTACAACTTTGGATCCTGCTGTATTCATCTAGACCCAGTCCACACATAAGCCATTTCTTGGCCTAAGCATTTTTCTCCTATTTTTTCAAATCTTCAGCAGTACAATGAGCCATTGTCTTTGGTACTTCCACTCCTTCCTTATTTTTCATTCTAGTTGCCAAAGGGCCATCAGTGACTATATCCTAGAGTTCATAGTCTTCTCCTATGATGTGATCCTTCATCCTATTATTCCACCATGAGTAATATTGTCTATTGAATAGTAGAGGCCTGATAGTGGATTGCCCTTTCCAATTCCCAAGCGCTGCACTCATGTTAATCTTTTCCTAAGATGTTAGCCTCTTCAAGGATAACCTGCTCTGATACCACATGATGTTACAAACATCAACAACACACAAGAGGGGGGCGTGATTTGTGTGGTACCCAATATTCGATCTAGAAGAACCTGGTTCTTCTAGGTGTTCTAACTACTACTGTCTGCGGAATTAAAATATATAAAATAAAAGAACACAAGGATTTTTACGTGGAAAACACCTGGCTCAAAAGGTAAAAAAACTACGACCTACTACTTAGTAGGATTTTTCCAAACATCCACTAAACTCAATGAGCCAAAAACAGCATTTGCAAAACTTTTGTAAACCTAAAGATTAACTCTAATCTCAGTGTGGCACATAGCCTCAACTGTTGCGAAACTTTCAAGATAACTCTAACTTGAAAACTCACAGTACCTAATACAATTGCTTCTATGAAAGCTGGAAAGGTACAAGTTTTAAATCACCTACTACAATTGAACTAGAATTAGAAGAAACACAATGGAACTGGCTCTTCTATCTTGTTCAAGTAGCTGCAGGCGTGCACACTCAATCTCACATAAATTGCTTGCAACATAGCAAAAGGCCATTTGCTCTTAATTTTGCTTAACTTCAGTATATGTGCATACCTATAAAAAGAACAACTTAGTTATTTATTAGATTAGTAGTTAGAGTTAGATTGTAACTCAATTTCTGATCCTCCATTGAGTATGAATCCTGGGCCAATCCAAACTCCAACCCTTATTCGGATGTGTTCTCATCTCATTAGGAGACATCTTCTCCTTATCCCATATGTAATCTTTTCGATCAGTTCAGAAGATATTCAGAAGATATTGCTGCTTGATCCCCAAGGACTTATCTTCTTCACGTGCATCTCACGTGCATGGGCCATAACAACTATGTCTCCTAAGATGGACATGGTCCTTTACTGAGTTCATTTGTTATTCTTCAAAACTTCAATTGATCTTGGGCCAACAAGTAGGTCTTACTTTTGACCTCTCGCCACAACTTCTTCGAGGCTAGATTTAATACTTATTGAGTATCGTATTTTATACTCACACTATACTTCAGCATATTTTGTGCATATTTTGAGACTGAATTTAGTGGCATTCATCTGGATGAGTAGAAGTGCATTTAGGAGACTTCGTGGTGAGTTGTTTACTTGATTCGATCCGTAGCACACAGAGTTTTCCTCCCCTCTTTTTATATCTGCCTTTATATCTTTTTTATTTCCGGACAAACTTTATATTCAGTTTAGATCTTGTACCCTAATTAGACTCTTGTGACTAGTTGTGATACTAGGGTTTTGGAAGAGTTATTGAAACAGTTGTGGTTATGTGTTGACCCTATCTAAGATTTATGCACATTTGATATTTGAGTTATTTTGTATTTCGCTTTTGCTTATATGCTATGAATCAATTAATAGATTAATAATTGAATTATGTTGTTAATGTGAGAGTTTGCTTGCCTAGCAAATGTGTTAGGTGCCATAACGATCTTTGATGGAATTTTAGACCGTGACATCTAGTGCGCATTAGAAATTTTTGGAGCAATGGAACAAGATTTCCTCTTATTCTCTCAAAGAGGTTGCTTTCTGAAGCCTCTTATGTGCAAAAGTCTTTCAAAAATAATAATAATGAGCCTGAAATAATATTATTCTCTAGTGGTTGCTCTATTTGTAAACAAGGAGTGACACTTTCTTTCAAGTCAAATTTAATATTAAATCGGAATAAAAAATAATTAAAAATAAAAACCAAATATCAAAAAGAATAAAATAGAATTAGGTGGTTGAATATTTTTGCTGTACAATAGACAACAAAACAACATCAAGATGCGTATACAGAAATTGAATTTGACCGGTTCGAGTTCAGAATTCAATCATATACCATATCATTTTTTAAATTTGAAATTTATTTTTTATGATTATTTTGTGAGTTTTTAAATAAAGCAAAAATCTAAATTAAAGTTACCAGTTATATGAATTCATAACGTATTCGCTAAGTGTCACTTCATTCGCAGGATTTGATCAATATAGGTATAATAAATAACAATAGAAGCTGGCACCATCTTTTCAGTTTGATGGACTAAAATTTAGGATCCGACATGTAAATCGAGCAACTTTTGTAGGTGCTGGTCCACATGCAGGACCCATGAAGTGAAGCTATTCCAAGGTTTATAATGTGATGCAATAAAGCTGTGTCTTTTATAGTACTAGTTTTGTGATTTACTCTATAAATTATGTTGTCAAAATAAAATTACTGGTTTGGCGTTAAGGTTTTGTTGTTTTGTTTGGCTAAGGCTTGAACGCGCTTGGGGAAATTCAACTTATTTTGTCTTCGAGCCAATTTTGCGCTTCTTGCTTTTTACTAGGAAATTAGAGGGACAATTCTTTATGAAGTGAAATTCTTCCTTATTAATGAGGAACACAATTTGAGATATACATTAGTTTTCCAACAAATACTAGAAGTTATTATCTATTAATTGAAGTAGAAATCCATTGTTGGAGGTAAAAGATTTTCAGTGGTTGGGAAAGAAGTACGGTTATGCAGAAAAGATGGCTAGGCGAAAAAAACTATATAAAGAGACAAATCCGGTTAAAGACATAGTCAATTATATAAAAGGGCACACCCTCTAATAATATAAATATTTAGGATGAGACTGGGCATACACTTCAATATGATATCAAGAAGACATATGTATCATTGCAACCTATTCTAAAAAGAACTCTCATGTGCCATCGATTTAGGAAAAAGAAAGGCTGGTGTATGAGTAAATATTTTGAGTAACATAATTTAAGTAAATAAAAGTGAGGGTTTTTTAAAGAAATTTTGACCCTTTATAGTGAACATTGTTATTATTAGTAACAAATTAATTAGAAAAAAGAAAAGTTGCTTTGAAAATGACATGAAGAGTATAGTAAGAAATTCAACTCTCAATCACCTCAATCTGATTACATGTGTTGTTAAATTTCGTCGAAGGTTCAAAGTTTGTGTAGTTACTAAGAAAACATTGAAGTGAACCTCTACATCAGCTCTCCTGAGGGAATCTTTTACCTATTTGAAGATCCCATGATAAGACACAAAAGACAAACCAACTCATAATTACTACACACGAAATAAGTATATGGATGTCAATTACACATATTTTTGGAATTAAGTCTTTATATATGTCAGGAATTTCACTTGTTCTTGTACATACAATATTACAAGGCCTAGCTGAGGAGGTTAAAAGGCGTTTTTGGGAGGGCTTGGATGAGTTGGTGAGTAGTATTCCCCAATCTGAGAAGTTAGTTATTGGAGGGGACTTTAATGGTCATATTGGGGCGGAGGGTGGTGGTTACGGTGAGGTGCATGGCGGCTTTGGCTTTGGGGTTAGGAACGGAGGGGGCACTTCGCTGCTTGATTTCGCTAGGGCTTCGGAGCTTTTGATCGCGAACTCGTCATTTCAGAAGAGGGAGGAGCATTTGGTTACTTTCAAAAGTTCCACGGCGAGGACTCGGATTGATTACCTCCTCCTCAGAAGGAGCGATAGAGGGTTGTGCAAGGATTGCAAGGTTATTCCGGGAGAGTCCCTTTCAACTCTTCATAGACTCCTAGTGATGGATGTAGGTCTCTAGGTGAAGAGGAAGAGGAGGGGTTCTCGGGGCCGACCGCGGATTAGATGGGGAACTTTGACTAAGGAGAAAGCCCGGGAGCTGGAGAGGAAGCTAGTTGATGGGGGAGCTTGGAGTAGCTCTGGGGAAGCGGACGCAATGTGGTCAGTGACGGCGAACCTGGTTAGGGAGGCTGCGCGAGATGTGCTTGGGGTAGCCAAGGGCTATTCAGGCAGGCACCAAGGTGACTGGTGGTGGAATGAGGTAGTCCAAGGAAAAGTGGAGGCGAAGAAGGCGGCGTTTGCTAAGTTGTCAGGGAGCTCAAGCGAAGAAGAAAGGAGAGCGAACAAGGAGAACTACAAGGTGGCGAGGAAGGAAGCGAAACTGGCGGTCACGGAAGCTAAAAATGCAGGCGTTTGGGCGCATGTACGAGGAATTGGGGGAGAAAGGCGGGGACAGAAAGTTATTTCGGTTGGCTAAGGTGAGGGAGAGGAAGGCGCGGGATCTAGACCAAGTTAGGTGCATCAAGGACGAGGATGGTAGGGTTCTGACGGGGGAGTCGCAAGTCAAGCGGAGATGGCGGGAATACTTTCGAGACCTGCTTAACGAAGAGGGGGATCGAGTCTTAGAGCTAGGGGAGCTGGGGCATTCAGAGTGTCCTAGAGACCTCGGGCACTGCAGGCGCATTAAGGAGGAGGAGGTCTTGAGGGCGTTGCGTAGGATGAGTAGGGGTCGAGCGACTGGGCCAGACGAAATTCCGGTGGAGTTTTGGAAATGCATGGGTAGGTCGGGAGTGGAGTGGTTGTCCAGGTTGTTCAACGTGATCTTTAGGACCAAGAGGATGCCGGAGGAGTGGAGATGGAGTACAGTGGTTCCCTTGTACAAAAACAAAGGGGATATCCAGTGTTGCAACAACTATAGGGGTATCAAATTAATAAGTCACACCATGAAGGT
The DNA here is from genome assembly GCA_032618575.1 of Nicotiana noctiflora. NCBI lineage: Eukaryota > Viridiplantae > Streptophyta > Magnoliopsida > Solanales > Solanaceae > Nicotiana > Nicotiana noctiflora. Next base: position 1,247 of record JASVEL010010520.1, on the reverse strand, counting down.
CTGGGAGAGGGTGATCGAGGCGAGGGTGAGGGAGATGTCATCTATATCTGTGAACCAGTTTGGTTTCGTGCCGGGTCGCTCTACTACAGAAGCTATCCACCTTGTGAGGAGGGTGGTGGAACTGTTCAGGGATAAGAGGAAGGACCTGCATATGGTGTTTATCGACTTGGAGAAGGCGTACGATAAGGTCCCTAGAGAGGTTCTGTGGAGATGCTTGGAGGCGAAGAGCGTGCCAGAAGCCTACATCAGAGTGATCAAAGACATGTATGATGGAGCCAAGACTAGGGTTAGGACGGTGGGTGGCGACTCGGACCATTTTCCGGTGGTTATGGGGCTACATCAAGGATCTGCGCTAAGCCCTCTCTTATTTGCCTTGGTAATGGATGCTCTAACTCGCCATATTCAAGGGGATGTGCCATGGTGTATGCTCTTTGCTGACGACATAGTCTTGATAGACGAGACGAGGGCTGGTGTTAATGCGAGGTTGGAGGTCTGGAGACAGACCCTCGAGTCTAAGGGTTTTAAACTAAGCAGGTCTAAGACAGAATATCTAGAGTGCAAGTTTAGCGCCGAGTCGAGCGAAGTAGGGTGGGACGTGAAGCTGGGATCTCAGGTCATAGCCAAGAGGGACAGTTTCAGATATCTTGGATCAGTGATTCAAGGGGACGGAGAGATTGACGGGGATGTCACTCGCCGTATAGGAGCGGGGTGGTTGAAGTGGAGGCTCGCATCAGGAGTCTTGTGTGACAAGAAAGTTCCACAGAAACTCAAGGGGAAGTTTTATAGAGCGGTGGTTAGACCTGCCATGTTGTATGGGGTGGAGTGCTGGCCTGTGAAGAACTCTCATGTCCAGAGAATGAGAGTTGCGGAGATGAGGATGCTCAGGTGGATGTGCGGGCTCACCGGATTAGATAAGATTAAGAATGAAGTTATTCGGGAGAAGGTGGGGGTGGCCCCAGTGGATGAGAAGATGCGAGAAGCGAGACTCAGGTGGTTTGGGCATGTGCGGAGGAGAAGCCCTGATGCACCGGTGAGGAGTTGTGAGCGACTGGCGGTGGTTGGCGTGAGTCGAGGCAGAGGAGGCCTAAGAGGTATTGGGGTGAGGTGATTAGGCAGGATATGGCTAGAATGGGGATTTCCGAGGACATGACCCTTGATAGGAAAGTTTGGAGGTCTAGTATTAGGGTTGTAGGGTAGGGCATTCTAGAATTCTTAGTACTTCTGTTAGGGGCTGAGTGGGGTTTGGT
>JASVEL010010519.1:0-54023 GCA_032618575.1 Nicotiana noctiflora | reverse complement strand
CAGCGCTCCAGGAGACTCTGTCTCAGTTCATGAGCATGTACACTACCTCGGCTCAGGCGGGGGTGCTTCCCCTCGCTGTAGCCACAACTCAGGCAAGGGGAGGGGCCCAGACTCCCGTAGCCCGCACTCATGAAAAGAGAGTGCTGATGGAGTAGGTCTTAGAGGTTGTTCCTGTACCTCCTGTAGCACCAGTACTTCCCGGGGATGGGTCAGCTGTCTTAGTGGATGAACAGTATAGGCTAGAGAGGTTTAAGAAATCTGATCCCCATGTGTTCAGTGGCCTAGCATCAGATGACGCCTTGGGATTCTTGGAGGAGTTTAATCGCATTTTTTGCACTAACGGCATAGTGGAGTCTAGTGGGGCTTATCTCACCACCTTTCAGCTTCGGGGAGCCGCGTATGATTGGTGGCGTACCTATGAGTTGGACAGTCTAGTCGAGTCTGCCTCACTAACTTGGACCCAGTTCTCAAACATGTTTTTGAGGGAGTTTGTTCCCTAGAGCCTCAGGGATTCATGGCGTGTCACCATAGTTCAGGAGAGAGTTTGGAGGTTTATCAAGGGTCTTATTCCGGCCATCCGGTCCAGCATGGATCGAGAGTTAGAGATGGATATTCCTTACCAGCAGGTAGTGAGCATTGCTAGGAGGATTGAGGGTATGCTCCAATGGAGCGAGGGGAGAGAGAGGCCAAAAGGTCTCAAGATCCGGGTCAGTACTATATTGCCCGTACTTCATCAGCTGGTCATTATGGTAGGGATTATTCTTGTCACCCTGTTTATTCAGCCTTGCCAACAGCTGATAGTACTCCAGCTCCGCCAGCACCTCACGAGTCTTACGATGCACCTCTAGTTACTAGCGCACCTCATGTGCGGGGTACTTCCAAAGGTCAGTCCAGCAGACCTAGCTCCAGTCAATCATAACCACCACGTCCTCCTAGAGCTTGTTTCGAGTGTGGCAACACACGTCACATAGTTAGGGACTACCCCAGACTGGGTATGGGTACATCTTCATAGGCTGGCAAGCCACAGCGTGGCTCTCGGAGCTCTCAGGCTATGGTTCCAGCTCCCACTACTACCCCACATGTCCAGCCAACCAGAGGCAAATGTCGAGGAGATAAAGGTCGCCCTCATGAGAGCGGTCAGGCAGAATATTATTGCATTCCTGGTCATACCGAGGCGGTTGCCTCTGATTCTGTCATCACATGTATTATTCTGGTTTGTCACTAAGAGGGATCTGTTCTATTAGATCCAGGATCTACGTATTCATATGTGTCCTCTTATTTTGCTTCGCATTTAGGTGTGCCTCGAGATTCTCTGAGTGCCCCCATTTATGTTTCTACTCATATGGAAGATTCTCTTGTAGTGGACCGTGTGTATCGGCCGTGTTTGGTTACTATTCATGGTTTTAAAACCATGGTAGATCTATTATTATTCGGTATGGTTGACTTGGATATTATTCTGGGCATGGACTGGTTATCGCCCCATCATGATATTCTTGATTGTCACGCCAAGGCCATGACGCTGGTATGCTAAGTGTTCCACGTATTGAGTGGAGTGGTACCTTAGATCATACTCCCAGTAGGGCAATTTCCTTCCTTAAAGCTCAGTGTAAGGTTGATAAGGGGTGTGCTATGTATTTAGCTTATGTGAGAGATGTTAATGTTGACACACCTTCTATTGATTTAGTCCTAGTGGTACGGGACTTTCCCGATGGGTTTCCAGCTGATCTTCCAGGCATGCCGCCCGATAAAGATATCAATTTTGGAATTTATATATTGCTGGGTCCTCAACCCATTTCCATTCCTATATATCGCATGGCCCCTTCTGAGTTTAAGGATTTGAAGGATCAGTTGTGGGAATTGTTGGGTAAGGGTTGTATTCGACCCAGTGTTTCACCATGGGGTGCTCCAATCTTGTTAGTGAAGAAGAAGGACAGTTCTATGCGTATGTGTGTTGATTATCACCAATTGAACAAAGTTAGAGTGAAGAACCGATATCCTTTACCTAGTATTGATGATCTATTCGATCAGCTTTAGGGCGCACATGTGTGTTTTTAAAGATTTATATGCGCTCAGGTTACTATCAGTTGAAGATTCAGGAGCCAGATATATCGAAGACTGTCGCCAGTACTCGGTATGGTCATTACGAGTTCCTTGTTATGCCTTTTGGGCTGACTAATACCCCGACAGCTTTTATGCATTTTATGCACAGCATATTCAGGCCATATCTTGACTCATTCATGATTGTTTTTATTAATGATATTGTGGTATATTCCAGGAGTCGGCAAGTCATGAGCTGCACCTAAGGGTGCTGCTTCAGACTCTGAAGGAGAAGAGATTATATGTAAAGTTCTCCAAATGTGAGTTCTGGCTGAGTTCTGTGGCATTCCTAGGCCACCTGGTGTCGAGTGAGGGTATTCGAGTGGATCCGAGGAAATGGAGGCCATGTAGAGTTGGCCCAGGCCCTCCTCAGCTACTAAGATTTGTAGTTTCCTTTGCTTGGCGGGGTCTTGCCGTAGCTTTGTGTAGGAGTTTTCATCGATTGCGGCCCCTATGACTACATTGACTCAGAAGGGTACCCCATTTTAGTGGATAGACGAGTGTGAGATGAGCTTCCAAAAGCTCAAGATAGCTTTGACTTCAGCCCTAATCTTGATGCCGTCTACTGGTTCAAGGTCTTATACAGTTTATTGTGATGCCTCAAGGGTTGGACATGGAGCGGTATTGATGCAGAACGGTAGGGTCATTGTCTACGCGACCCGATAGTTGATGGTGCATGGAAAGAACTACCATGTCCACGATCTTGAGCTAGCTGCCATTGTACACGCCTTGAAAATCTGGCATCATTATTTGTACGGGGTGCCTTGTGAGATCTTCACTGACCATAAGAGTTTTCAGAATTTGCTTAAACAGAAGGACCTGAATATGCGTCAGAGGAAATGGTTAGACTTGTTAAAGGATTATGATATTACCATTCTTTATCACCCGGGCAAGGTCAATGTGGTTGTCGATTCCTTGAGTCATCGGGCGGAGCATTTAAGGAGTTTGGCATATCTACCAGCCTCAGAGAGACCTATGGTGATGGATATTCAGGCTTTAGATAGGCAGTTCATGAGATTGGACCTTTCATATCCCAACTGGGTTCTAGCCTGTGTGGTTCCCTGGTCTTCCCTATTTGAGCGCATCAGGAAGCGACAGTCTGATGACCCTCATTTGCTTGTCCTTCGGGATAGAGTTCGGCATGGTGATGCCAGAGATGTTACCATCGGGGATGATGGAGTGGTTATCCAGGGCCGAATTTGTGTGGCCAATATCGATGATCTCTGAGAGTTGTTCTAGCAGAGGTGCATAGCTCGCGGTATTCCATCCATCCAAGTGCCGCAAAGATGTATCAGGACTTGAGGAAACACTCCTGGTGGAGGCGGATGATGAAGGATATAGTTGACTACGTGTATAAGTGCCTCAACTTCTAGCAGGTAAAGTGTGAGCACCAGCATCCGAGTGGGTTGCTACAGCAGATTGATATCCTAGAGTGGAAGTGGGAGCGTATCACCATGGACTTCGTATCTGGACTTCCACAGACCGTGAGGAAGTTTGATTCTATTTGGGTTGTTATGGATCAGCTAACCAAGTCCACTCATTTAATACCTGTGTGTACCACTTATTTATCAGAGTGGTTGGCAGAGATTTATATCAAGGAGATAGTCCGGTTGCATGGTATTCCAGTTTCTATCATCTTAGACAGAGGTACTCAGTGTACATCATAGTTCTGGAGAGCCTTGTAGTAAGAGTTAGGCACTCGAGTGGAGTTGAGCATGGCATTTCACCCCTATACGAACGGACAATCCGAGCGCACTATTCAGATTCAGGAGGATATGCTCCGTACGTGCGTGATTGAGTTTGGAGGGATCATGGGACAATTTCCTTTCACTGGCGGAGTTTTCTTATAACAACAACTATCAGTCCAGCATTTAGATGGTGCCGTATGAGGCCTTATATGGTAGGACATTCAGATATTCGGTGGGTTTGTTTGAGCCGGTTGGTGCTACGCTATTGGGCACAGAGATGGTTCAAGATACGATAGATAAGGTTAAAGTGATTCAGGATAGACTCTGTGCAGCCCAGTCCAGACAGAAGAGTTACGCATACAAGATGGTTCGTGATGTGGCATATATGGTTGGCGACTGGGTTCTGCTTCGGGTCTCGCCTATGAAGGGTGTCATAAGGTTTGGAAAGAAAGGGAAGCTGAGTTCGAGATTTATTAGGCCTTTTGTGATCTTGAGGTGAGTTGGGGAGGTTTCGTATGAGCATGCCTTACCTCCCAGCCTATCAAAGTCATCCAGTATTTAATGTTTTGATGCTCCGAAGAAATCACGGTGACCCGTCGCACGTATTGGATTTCGGTTCAGTCCAGTTGGACAAGGATCTATCCTATGTTGAGGAGTGAGTGGCCATTTTGGATAGGCAGATCAAAAAGTTGAGGTCAAAGAATATCACTTTAGTGAAGGTCCAGTGGCAGGGTCAGCTGACCAATGAGGCAACTTGGGAGACCGAGCAAGCTATGTGCAGCCAGTTCCCTCATCTCTTTGCTAATTTAGGTATGTTCTCTATGCTCGTTCGAGGATGAATGAATGTTTTAGTGTAGGAGGATGTACCGACCCGGCTGATCATTTTTAGAATTTACACCCCGATGGCCCATTAATCGCTTTCCCTAAGTTAATTTCTATTGTTTTGGTATGCCGGGACGTTCGGTATTAGGATTCGGAGTGTTTTGGGACACTTAGTCCCTAAATAAGAGCTTAAGAGTTAAAAATGGTCCGTATTCAGAACACTATGAAGATGACCATAGAATGGAAATCTAATAGTTCCGTTAGCTCCGTTAGGTGATTTCGGGGTTGGAAGCGTGTTCGGAATATAATTTCGAGGTTCGTAGCTCATTTAGGCTTGAAATGCCAAAGTTTGAATTTTTGAACTTTCGGTCTGATATTGAGTTTTTGATTTGGTTTCGAATTGGAATTCCGTAAGTTGCAATAGCTCCGTCATGTCATTTGGGATGTGTGTGAAAATTTTCAGGTCATTCGAGCGAGGTTTGGGTAGGTTTTAGATCAAAAGTGTATTTTGGATGAAGTTGAAGTTCTTAGTCTTGAATATTTGATTTAATCGGGTTTTGGTGCAGTTTTAGATGTTTTATGGATTAGTACAAGTTTGAATAGCGTTATAGGATTTATTGGTATTTTTGGTTGATGTCCCGGGGACCTCAGGATGAATTCGGATGGGTAAACGGAGAATTTTTGGACTTATGAAGATTTTAGGCCTACTGCTTCTCGTATTTTCGCTTATGCGATTTTGGAGCCACAAAAGTAAGGCCGCATAAGCGGCCAGGAGGTCACATAAGTAGAAGTGGGTGTTTGGCCAGGAACCACATAAGCGTAAATTGTTCCGCTTAAAAGGACTCTCTTCTGTGTTGGGAAGACCGCATAAGCGGTTGGTCGGGCTTTGAAGAAAACCGCAGAAGCAGTCTTGTTTTCACAAAGGCGGAACAGCAGAGGCGGTTCTTGTGAGCGCAAAAGTGTAACTTGAGGTTTTGAAGAGAAGATCATTGGGTAACATTGCTTTGATCCTTTCTAGTTATAATTCATCATTACTTATTTAACTCAACCATTATAATTCAAATTCAAGGTCTAAAGTTGGGAAGAATGGGTGAAACTTGTTAGACTTAATAATGTGATTTTGAGTGTGAATTTGACCTCCAATTTGGGCGGATTTTATATGGTTACACTCGTGAGAGTATGATGGTTCTAAAAATATGAAAGTTATTCAATTCCGAGCCGTTGGACTGATGGGTATTTTGGTAATTTTACCTATTTTCGCGCCCTAACTTTAATTTTAATAGTGGAATCAGTTGTTTACTATATTATTTACAATGTATAATTGAATTGAATAGATTTGGGACATTTGGAGTCGGATACTCGTGGCAAAGGAATCGTTCCTTAGTTGATTTTGCACCGGTTCGAGGTAATTGGCTTGCCTAACCTTGTGTGGGGGACTTTGTCCCTTGGGATGTGATATTTGGTAATTGAAAGCCTTGTACGTGTGGTGACGGACGTGTACTTGAGCTAATTGTTGAAACCTAAATTTTTATTTAAAATACTTGAACTGGATTTCTTTCATACTTGCTTTATCCTACTTGCTATTATAGCCTGTGCTAGTATAGAAGAGCATGTTTAATTGATCCAAATTGCATATATGCTTAAATTTCCTTAATTGTAATTACGTGGAGCATGTTAGGCCAGAATTATTTGTTGCCTTGTATTGTCGTACTTCAATTTCTAAATATTTCTCTGATTTTGGTTGCGCATTTACATTGGGACTACAGTTGTGGGATTCCGGAAGCTTCCCCCTTGTTTGTTTACTTTGGGAATATGGGTTCGATTCCCGTGAAATCCTCCTGCATTTTTATCTTGGGACTACGAGATGGTATCCTGGGAGATCCCTCTGCACTTTTATGTTTGGACTACGGGACGGTATCCTACGAGATCCTTTGATATTGATATGAGAGTTGGACTACGGGACGGTATCATGGGACATCCATTAGACAGTTGAGGAAAAGGGATATAGGACGGTATCATGGCAGACCCTAATTGGCATTTTCGTGATTTAGTCATGTTTACTCTGTGACTCTATTCAGTCTTTGTAGTATTATTATTTCATTGATCCACCTTATTACACTGATGTGCTCATTAGTTTTTGTCAGATTTCTATACTATTAATATTTTTGCTACTACTTTATTTTTACCTCAGTAGAGCCCTGACCTTTCCTTGTCACTACCCAACCGAGGTTAGGCTTGGCACTTATTGAGTATCGTCGTGGTGTACTCATACCTCTTCTGCGCATGTTTTTCATGTGCAGATCCAGGTACCTCTATGCAGGCGCATTAGCAGTAGGTGCAAGGAGCATTTCAGAGACTTGAGGTATATCTGTCGTGTCCGCAAAACAGAGAGTCTCCCTCTAATTCTACCCCATTAGTTAGTTAAATGCTATTCTGTTCTTCCTTGTTATAGACTTTTCGGATGATTAGAGAAGTGTTATGTATTACTCTTAGCCTGTGTTGCCCGTGGGTTTCCGGGTCTCTGGGATAGTTCCATAATTTAAAGTGTTAAAGTGTATGTGCCAGGCAACGCGTGTATATATTACTCATCTTAGTTAGCTTTTGATTATAAATTCCGTAAATGTTTTTACTTCCGCAATTTGTGTTAGGCTTACCTAGTCGTGAAGACTAGGTACTGTCATGATGTGTTCACGATTAGTGAACTAGGGTCATGACACCGAGATAGCGGTAAGTAGGGTACTAGTTCGAGAATAGCAAGGTACACAATTCCATGTTTATTATGTAACCCGAACTCTAGGAGATGCTAAAACTAGATACTCTCACTTATAAAAATTAGCACATGCATTTATAACTGCATCTAGGAAGCAAAAGCCATATTTTCATTGTCATCCCATATGTGTGTTGATCATTTACCCATTTCGTAATGTTTTGCATAAGCCGAAACTATCTGGCCGGTTGACCAAATTGGTCATCAAACTTAGCGGGTTTGATATTAAATATCTACTCGACCACCATCAAGTCTCAAATTCTAGCTGACTTTGTGGATGATTTTACACCAACCCCCATACCCGAAGTAGAGAAAGAACTCCTGCTAGGATCGGGTACAATATCGGGGGTGTGGACCCTTTTTATGGATAGTGCCTCGAATGTGAAATGGTCCGGTCTTGGCATTATCTTGAATCCACCTTCGGGTAGTACCATTGGAAAATCTATCAAACCTTCTAGGTTGAGTGTCAATGAGGCTGAGTATGACGCCATGATTGTAGGTCTCGATCTAGCTAAGAGTTTAGGAGTAGAACTCACTGAAGCCAAGTGCGATTCACTATTGGTGGTAAACCAAGTAAATAAAGTTTTGAAGTTTAAGAGGATAAGATGCAATGATACTTAGATAAACTATAAGCAACATTGCATCGCTTCAAGGAATGGACTCTAGATCATGTGCCTTGAGAGTAAAATAGTGAGGCTGATGCACTTGCTAATTTGGGATCCTCGGTTGAAGAAGATGGTATCGTCCCTGGTAATGTCGTCTAGTTATCAAGGTATATGATTGAAGAGGGTCATGCCGAGATAAATTAAACAAGTTTGACATAGGACAAGAGGAATAAGTATATTGGTTATTTGAAAAATGGAAAACTCCCATCGGACCATAAAGAATCGAGGGCCCTACGAACCAAGGTTGCTGGTTTGCACTAGATGAAGATGGAACATTGTATCGGAGAATGTTCAATAGGTCATTGGTGATATGTTTGGAGCTGGGGGACACCGATTATATTCTACGCTAAATCCATGAATGTACTTGTGGGAATCTCTCTAGCGCCGAGTCTTTGATTTGCAAAATTATCAGAGCAGTGTATTTCTGGGATAGCATGGAAAGGGATGCCAAAAAGTTCTTTAAAAAATGTGATATGTGCCAACAATTTGTACTTATGATCCGTTGGTCCGGAGAATAACTCCACTCACTGCTTTTCGTGACCTTTCATGAAATACGGAATGGACATAGTCGGCCCTTCACCAACAGCCCCAAGTAAAGCTAAAATTTTTTTGGTACTGATTTGTTTTCTAAATGGGTGGAAACACATGCCTTTGAGAAGGTCAGAGAAAAAGAAGTTATTGACTTCATCTAGGACAACACTATATGTCTTGGGACGCCTGCCGAGATTGTATGTGACAATGGAAAGCAATTTGTCTACAGTAAGGTGACGGAGTTCCTCGAGGCACATAAAATAAAGAGGATCTTATCAACCCCGTACTACTCAATTGGAAATGGATAGGAAAATTCCACAAACAAAACTATCATTCAAAACCTAAAGAAACGGTTGGACAATGCGAAGGGAAAATGGAGAGAAGTTCTACCCGAGGTCCTTTGGGCATATCAAACAACATCAAAGTCTAATAATGAGTGGTGATTTTATCACTCAATCTAGCATCTTTTACTTTGCTTTTATGTCCTTTTAATTATAACATGAGGTCATTTATGGTGGCTGTAGTTAGATTTTTAGGTAAATGATGCTACGAAGTGATTGGGATTGAATTGAAGTGGAATTGAGCAAAATAGAGCGAATCATGCAAAACTTCCAGTGATTTCACTTCTGCGGAAGTTTGGTCGTAGAAACGACCATGCTTCTGTGTAAAATTGATCGCTTCTGCAGTGTACGGCTCGATGTGGACTTTACGTCAAAAAGACGCAGAAGCGATCACGCTTCTGTGAAGAAGGAACCGCTTCTATGAAAGTGGCTGAGAATGGAGAAACCGCTTCTGCAGTTATTTTGTCACCTATGCAGAGTCACTTCTATGACTTAAGGATCGCATATGCAAGGTAGTATAGGAATTCCGTTATTGCTTCTATATAAGAGGTTTCGCTTCTGTGAAACCGCATGTGCGTGAATAGTTTTGCAGATGCAATTGTCGAGCATCAGATTTGGCAAATCGGTCTTTTCACATTTTCTAAACCCCAAAACATTTTTATACTCATCCAAGCAGATCTTTTCACATATCTTTGTCTTATTTTTAGTTGATAGAACTAGAGAGAATATTTGTTGAAGCTAGGGTTTCGCACACACACTTGGGTTTTAATGATTGAAGCTTGTGATTAAGATTTCTTACCCATTTATGTTTATTTATTCATTTCCTTGCTTTATATCGAATATTTAGGTGTGTAGTATTTATTTCCAGCACTTGAATCTTGTTTATGGAAATACTCATATTTAATATGTGGATTAAATAGCTTGTTGTGCATATGTATTGAACGATTATTATTCTTTTATGAAGTGAGTTATTGTTATTTTTTTTTCTTTAATGTTTCCAAATGGATTCACTAACCCTAAGACTCGCCCATTAACTCTGAATTAATTTTGGAAAATGGTCATTGGGATGATTGTGCTTATTGGTCCTTCCCTTCTCCGAGCCCCCGCTCTGATGATTCTACTTGTTTTGATGAAAATGATAGGTCTATGGAAATGGAAAAAGTTGAGCATGGCCAAAATAGAGAGTTCAAGCTCATGTTGGAGTGTCTACTTGAAGGAGGAAACAAAGAACAAAGTGCCTTGGAGGAGCTTTTGGAGAATACCCTCCAAAATGACTTGGCACTTGAAAGGTTGCACTCACAAATGCATGAAATGATTGAAGCCTTAAGGGTTCAAAAAGCCTCGGAAGTGAATGATAGCCAAGAACCTTCGTTGTAGATTGAAGTTGAAAATCCTACCTTGGCACTTCATCAAAACCAAGAAGAACTCTCAAATGCTCAAAATGAGAAAATGATGCTCGTGTTGGAGACCATTCTTGAAAATGAGGAGAAGCATAACTTTGCATTTGAGGACTTCAAACAAGACTTGAATTACAATGATGAACACATTTGCACTTTGGAGGATCAAATGTAAATATTGGTTGAGGCGCACTATGCCCACCAACTTGAGAGTGTGGAAGGAAACCAAAAAGTGTCCAATTCCGAGGAAGAAAGTGAGCTCTAATTTGAGAATTCAAGAATTGAACATCCGCCAACTTACTCCATGAGTGTTAATGATGCCGAGAAAAAAATGGAAATAGAATCAACCGGTATAAATGAAAACTTGGTTGAGATTGACTCTATTCCGAGGGAAAAAGAGGATGTCAAAATTGAACAACTGCAAAGTGAAGGCTTGAAGTAACATTCCAAGCATTTTTCAACATTGGAATTGTGTAGTGAAATCGGAATTGAACTACACAAGTCAATGAAGGACTACGAGGAGTAAAAACTCATGCCATACATTTTACAATTTGAGGAAAAAAAGTTCCTCACATGAGAGCCAAGAAGTGCCAAATGAAGATATTAAGAATTGGCTTGATCATCAACTTACCACCCCCATCGCTCATGGTCACAAGCTTGATTCCAAGTGAGGTGTTCAGATCATATCATCCAAGTAGCGAGAAAAGTAGCAATGTTAATTTACATCGTGCCATGACGTTAAATGTGGCGCTTGGTGGGAGGCAACCCATTGTTTTGTCAAATTTTGAGTAGTTTTTGAAATTTTCTTTTTAGGATATCTTAGAATATTATTTTTGACTAATCTGCCAAGTTTTAGATTTTCTGGAGTTGATTTGAGCAGGTCGGAGTGGTCCGAAGGGCTAGAACAAGTAGCTGCAGAAACCAGGCTTCATTTTTGTGGTGTAACCGCATCTTCATATGTTGGACCACAGATGCGGCCATCGCCAAAGAAGATACACTCCCACAGAAGCAACAAAATCCGCAAAAGCGGTCATATAGCCGTATAAGCGAAGCCGCAAAAGTGGCAAAAAAGCCGTAGAAGCGAACGTAAAAAACCTAGAGAGAGAGGCTCTGGCAATTTTCACTTTCTAGAGAGAGAAAGTTCACGACTTTTGGTGCCATGGCCTCAATGGCCGGTGGCCAGCCTCCCCTACAGGCTAGTCAGCCTCCTCCCACCTCGACCCAGCATCCCATAACCAATGAAACTAAATCCTAGCCCACAATCCCTACTAACGAGCAACATACCATGAGTTACGCCAAGGCTGTTAACTCAGCAGCGAGGGAAACACCACATAGGAGCATGCAATTGGTATCGAGCCTATATTGCCTAGACATGCAAAGTTTTTGCAAGGTCACCCTTTAGTGTGCTTTACGGAGGCAGAAGTAGAATGCATGAATGTCATTGAAGGATTAAAACATGAAGTGGTATGCAAATTTTCTTACGAATGGCCTGAGATTAATGAAATACGTCGTATTTTTCCAATGCAGTGTGGCATAAAGGGTGAATGTAACATAGGCGTATTGAGGGACATGCATATAATTATTAGATTTTCCTTATGGCAGGATTATGGTAACTTTTCCTCAAAAGGAGCTTATTATATTTAAGATAAATATGTGGAAGATTATCAATTACGTACACTGATATATGATACTAAGTTTAAAATTGATGAAAAGACTCCTAAGGTGATGGCATGGATATCATTCCCCAATTTAGTACCTACATTTTTGGTTAAGGAGTGCTTTTTTTTCATTAGCTTCAGCTGGTGGAATCCCTCGGCATCTAGATCAAGCAACAGTTAATAAGACAAGGCCAAGTTATTCTAGGGTGAAAGTCCTAGTAGACTTGCTAGATGATCTTCCTAAGAAGGTAATGATGGAAATTGTTGATGAAAATACCGGGGACATAAGACTGAATGAGTGGCCATTAGATATGACTATCTTCCTAAATATTGTAGAGAATGTAAACTACATGGGCATGATATGGATGAATACTGGAAGGTGCATCCTGAATTACTGGTGCATAGAAAGGTGATGCAAAAGAATCCAGATACCAAGGTCCATGAGGGTAATGAAACAAATAATAACACTGGACCAATGATGATTCTAACAAGTGGGGAAGTTGTGGGCAATGTGGGCCCACAGTGGAAACAGATTCGAGATAGAAGAAACCAAGCAAAGGAGAAGAAGACTGGAGAGGAAGGAAGAGAAATTGTACATGTTGGAAAGCAAAGTGCAGAGGTTCCTCAGCAGGTGTTGACCACTAATAAGTATGAAATCTTAGAAGTGGAGAACAGTGAAGACATGGAAGGCAAACAACTAGCTTTGGTAGAGCAAGAAAGTGCACTGCCTAAACCTAAGTTAAACCCTGCATGTGACGACCCAAAGGGTCATCACTTATTTAATTAATCATTTCGAGCTTCTGAGGCCTTGAAAACCTCATTCTATGTTGCCTCGATTTACGTGCACGATCCGAGCTTGTAGCCGAAAAGATTTTGTGATAGAAAATATGAATTCTATGAGAAATTTGGATAAAAATGATATTAATATTGATATGGTTGACTTCGGTCAACATTTTTGGTAAACGGATCCGGACCCGAGATTGGATGGTCCCGAGAGGTCCGTAGAAAAATATGGGACTTGGACATGCGTCCGGAGTCGAATTCCGAGGCCTAGAGCCCAAGTTATGAATTTTTATGTGAAATTGTTTTTGATGCAATTATTAAAGGAAATAAATTAATTGACCTTGGTATCGGGCTCGTATTTTGGTTCCGACGCCCGGAACAAGTCTTAAATATTATATATGTGATTTCTGTAAAGTTTGGTGACATTTGGATGTCGTTTGAGATGTTTTGGACCTTGAGTCCCAAGTTTGAAAGTTTTGAAAACTAAAGGTATGAAAATCATGCATTTGAGGCTTGATTTGATGATAACGAGGTGATATTGGTGATGTGATCGCACGAACAAGTTCATAATGTGTTTTTGAGGTTATGTGCATATTTGGTTTGGAGCCCCGAGGGCTCGGGTGAACTTTGGATAGGCCACGAGATCAATTTTTCATGTTAGAAGTTGCTGTCTGCAACTGGTCTGCAGAGTTCGCAAATGCGAACAATAGTTCGCAAATGCGAACTCCCCACTATTCTGCGGAGTTCGCAAATGCGAACAATAGTTCGCAAATGCGAACTCCCCCTATTGTGCCTGAGTTCGCAAATGCGAACAATAGTTCGCAAATGCGAACTTGACCCTACTGTGCTTGTGTTCGCAAATGCGAGCTATAGTTCGCAAATGCGAACTGGCCACTATTCTGCCTGGGTTCGCAAATGCGAACAATAGTTCGCAAATGCGAACCTACCCATATTTAGCCTGTGTTCGCAATTGCGAACAATAGTTCGCAAATGCGAACTTCCCAATTTTGCCTTGGCTTCGCAAATGCGAAGAAAAGTTCGCAAATGCGAACTTCCCACCCTTAGCTTATTTTTCAAACTCCAGAAATTGGTCGGGGTTCGCAATTGCGAACCCATGTTCGCAAATGCGAACACAGAGACCTGAAAAACACGAATTTCGGTCATTTCTTCACATTTTACAAAACCAAAACACCCATTTGCGATTCTTCAAGGATTTCTTCTTCATCAAAACGATTGTAAGTCACTTTTTACTTAATTCTTTCAATTCCTAACATCATTAAACATGTTTTTCATAAGAAATCAAAGATTTTCATGGTAAAATTCTTGTTTTTGTTAGAAAATAGGGTTTTTCATAAATTGGGGAATTGGACCTCGAATTGAGGTCCGATTTTGAAACAAATTATATATATGAACTCGTGGGGGAATGGGTAACCGGATTTTGGTCCTAACCCCGAATTCCGACCATGTGGGCCCGGGGTTGAAATTTACTATTCATGGCAGAATATTGTAAAAGTGGTATTTGGTATTAAGAATTAGGTTTGTTGAGTAAAATTGATGATATTAAATCAATTGTGTATAGATACGGTTGGATTGGAGCCAAATTGAAAGAAAAGACATTTCCACGGAGTGAATTGCTCATAAGCATTCGAGGTAAGTATTTGTTCTATCCTAGCTTGAGGGAATAGGATTATGTGTTATGTGTTATGTGATCGAGTGCGGTGTATGGGCTGTGGTGACGAGCATCCATACACTGGCGTCTAGTATGACCGTGAGTCGATGGAAAATGATTATTTTGAGATATATATTACATATGAATTGTTATTGTTCTCCCTTGTCGGGACTTGTTGTGAAGATAATTATTGATTGCCCTTGATGGGACGGTTTATGAATTACCTGTTTCTTTCTTTGCCCTTAGCTGTGATTGTTATTTGGGTGAGGAAGAGTGATAATGCACGAAGGGTGATGCCGTGCCATGTTTATTTATTTATGCACGAAGGTTAATGCCGTGCCATGTTTATTTATTGATTATGCACGAAGGATCATGCCGTGCCCTGTCATTGAACCATGTACGAAGGATCATGCCGTACTATCGATGTGAGGATGAGAGTAAAAGCACGAAGGGTGATGCCGTGTACTTTATTTGTTTATTTGGTGAGGATGAGAGTAAAAGCACGAAGGGTGATGCCGTGCAACTGCTTGCTATTTCTTGAATTGATATTACTTGTGTTTACATCATACTTTGTTTTTCCTTGTGAATTTATTAACTGTTGTTAATTGTTGAATTCTTTGAGATATTCCTTATTGTGTTATTACCTGGTTATTTCTTGTTATTCCGTGGTATATATATATATATATTGAATTGCACAGGTTTATGTGAGTGTCTGGTCCTAGGCTTGTCACTACTTCGCCGGGATAGGCCAGGCACTTACCAGCACATGGGGTCGGTTGTGCTGATGCTACACTTCTGTGCGTTTTTGCACAGGTCCAGGTTACGATCGGGAGCAGCAGCAGCAGTAAATAGATTGCGTGGGAGTTGATCATATTTGAGACCGAGGTAGCTTGCAGACGTCCGCAGGCCCGGCGTCTCTCTCTTTATTTATGTTATTAGCTGGAGTCTCTTTGTTCCGAGACAAACAGAATTATGTTATATTTCTTTCAGACTTTTATGTGTAGTATTCCATAGTAGTTCGTGAGTTGGTGACTCCACGTCTTGGGTAGAGGATTTCAGTATGATTTTTACTTTGTATTTAATTATTTCTATTTCGATAAAGTATTCCGCAATTATTTAATTACAATTGTGTTAAAAACGGGATAGTATGAATATAGTGGCTTGCCTAGCTACCACGAGTAGGCGCCATCACGATCCCGATGTTGGGGGAAAATTCGGGTCGTGACAAGTTGGTATCAAAGCTCTAGGTTACATAGGTCTCACCACTCACGAACAAGCTTAGTAGAGTTTGAGAGGTAGGTACGGAGACGTCTGTACTTGTCCTCCAGAGTCTATTGAGTTAGGAAAGAGTCTCTCATTTGTTCTTTCTTGTCGTGCGACTTGTTCCTCAATTACTGATTGAATTTCTATTCTGTCCTTTCGCAGATGGTAAGGACACGCGCTTCTTCGTCCGCTGACCAGCAGCCCGAGCCCCAGGCAGCTCCCGTGAGGGGCAGGGGCCAAGGCCGTATCAGAGGCCGTGGTAGGGGTAGAGCTCAGCCCCAGGCAGCTACTCCGGAGGTGGAGCCTCATATTGAGATTGACGAGGAGGTTCCGATTCCAGCAGCTCCAGTGGGCCCAGCTCAGGTCCCAGGAGAGGCTTTAATCACCCCAGATCTCCGGGATGCTTTGGTCAGAATAGCGGGATTTATGGACAGCATTGCCAGAGCGGGTTTATTATCGGTTGCCCCAGCTACTTCTCAGGCTGGAGGAGGGGCCCAGACTCCTATTGCTCATACTCCGGAGCCAGTAGCTCCTCGGCCTCAGGCACCAGTAATTCAGCCAGCTGTGGCCACTCAGTCAGGTACCACAGCTTATGCCGGCGATGGAGCGGCCATGACTTTCGATTCGTTATGGAGGCTTGATCGGTTCTCCAAGCTATTTACCACTACATTCGGTGGAGCCGCATCAGAGGATCCTCAGGACTTCTTATTCAGTTGCCATGAGATTCTCAAGACTATGGGGATCGTGGAGACAAACGGAGTTGATTTCTGTACCTTCGGACTTGCAGGATCCGCCAAGACTTGGTGGAGAGATTATTGCCTGACTCGACCAGCAGGGTCCCCAGCTCTATCATGGGACCAGTTTGCGGAACTATTTATGGAGAAGTTTCTCCCTGCTACTCGGCGGGATTTACTTCGGAGGCAGTTTGAGCGCCTCCATCAGGGCACTATGACAGTTACACAGTATGAGACGAGATTTATCGACTTGGCTCGTCATGCGGTGGTGATACTTCCCACGGAGCGGGAGAGGGTCCGCGGATTTATAGATGGGCTCAATCAGCCGATTAGACTCCGGATGGCTATGGGTGTGGGGAGTGACATATCATTTCGGGAGGCAGCCAATGCAGCGACGCGAGTTGAGATGGCTCTTGCTAGGGGAGGCGGTTATTCTTCAAGATAAGAGGCCTCGTCATTCGAGCGAGGTTTGGTTAGGTTTTTGTTCTGGTAGGAGAGAATCCTTTGATAGAGGCCGGTCCTCCGGGCCTTTTCATTCCGCCTTTTCAAGGCTTCACGGGGTGGATCGGGTGATCGTGGTTCTCGGGGGTATTATTCAGACCAGTCTCCTATTAGTGCTCGGCCTCTTCAGAGTGTTCGTGGAGGCCATTCGGGTCGTCAGGGCCAGCAGCCCTATCGGTCTAAGAGTTGCTACGGTTGTGGCGACCCAGGTCATTTTATCAGGAATTGCCCTATAGCAGCGGGCAACTCTCAGCAGCGGGGTCCTCGTCCTATGATTCAGGCCCCAGCTGACCCTCAGCCTGCCCAGCCAGCGAGAGGCGGGGGTAGAGATTATAGAGGTGGAGGTCGAGACCGTAGAGGTGGAGACCGTCCGGCGAGAGGTAGAGGTCAGCCAGTTGATGGTCGTCCTAGAGACGCAGCTCAGAGGGGAGGTGCAGATCCCCGATTCTATGCTTTACCGGCCAGGCCAGAGGCAGAGGCATCAGATGCCGTGATTACAGGTACTATTCTTGTGTGTGGCAGAGGTGCTTCAGTATTATTTGACCCTGGATCTACATATTCCTATGTGTCTTCCTACTTCGCACCGTATTTGGTTGTGCCCAGCTATGCTCTGGATATCCTAGTTTATGTGGCTACACCAGTGGGTGACTCCATTGTAGTTGATCGGGTGCATCGTTCGTGCGTAGTTATATTTGGGGGTCTTGAGACCCGTGTTGATCTGTTGCTCTTGGATATGGTAGATTTTGATGTCATATTGGGGATGGACTGGTTGTCCCCATACCATGCTATTCTTGATTGTCATGCTAAGACTGTCACCTTAGCCTTGCCGAATCACCCCGATTAGAGTGGAAGGGTACCTCAAGCCACTCCGTTCGCACTGTTATTTCTTATGTTAAGGCTCGACGTATGGTCGAGAAAGGGTGTCTAGCTTATTTGGCTTATGTTCGTGATTCCAGCGTAGAAGTTCCTTCCATTGAGTCGGTCCCTATTGCACGGGAGTTTCCGGAGGTTTTTCCTTCAGACCTGCCGGGCATGCCACCCGACAGGGATATTGATTTCTGTATTGATCTGGCACCGGGCACTCAGCCCATCTCTATTCCACCCTATCGTATGGCCCCGCCGGAACTAAAAGAGTTGAAAGATCGGTTGCAGGATCTTCTTGAGAAGGGCTTTATCAGGCCCAGTGTTTCCCCCTGGGGAGCACCTGTATTATTTGTAAAGAAGAAGGATGGCTCAATGTGGATGTGTATTGATTACCGGCAGTTAAACAAGGTAACTATCAAAAATAAATATCCACTACCGAGGATTGATGATTTGTTTGACCAACTCCAGGGAGCGAGGGTATTCTCTAAGATAGACTTGAGGTCAGGCTACCATCAGCTGAAGATCAGGGCGGCTGACATTCCTAAGACGACCTTTCGCTCTAGATATGGGCATTATGAGTTCTTGGTCATGTCCTTCGGGTTGTCCAATGCCCCAGCAGCATTCATGGAGTTGATGAATCGGGTATTCAGGCCTTACTTAGATCTGTTCATGATAGTCTTTATAGATGACATCCTGGTGTACTCCCGCAGCCAGGAAGAGCACGAGCAGCACCTCGGAGTGGTTCTTCAGACTCCGAAAGATAACCAGCTATATGCCAAATTTTCTAAATGTGAGTTCTGGCTGAGTTCGGTAGCATTTCTCGGTCACATTGTATCAGTGGAAGGTATTCAGGTAGACCCAAAGAAGATTGAGGCAGTCCTGAATTGGCCTCGACCAGCTTCAGTGACTGAGATCCGGAGTTTCTTGGGATTAGCAGGTTACTACCGTCGTTTTGTAGAGGGGTTTTCTTCTATTGCGGCCCCGATGACCAGGTTGACCCAGAAGGGTGTCCAGTTTCAGTGGTCAGAGGAGTGTGAGGCGAGCTTTCAGAAGCTCAAGACAGCCTTGACCACCGCACCGGTGTTGATACTACCTACGGGTACAGGGCCTTATACAGTTTATTGTGACGCCTCTCGTACAGGGCTTGGAGCGGTATTGATGCACGATGGTAAGGTTATTGCGTATGCTTCGAGGCAGTTGAAAATACATGAGAATAATTATCTAGTTCATGATCTTGAGTTGGCAGCGGTGGTTCATGCCTTAAAGATCCGGAGGCATTATCTATATGGTGTGACATGTGAGGTGTACATTGATCAAAAAAGCCTACAGTACTTGATAAAGCAAAAGGAGTTGAATTTACGATAGTGGAGATGGATAGAGTTGCTGAAGGACTATGATGTTACTATCCTATATCACCCAGGTAAGGCCAATGTGGTGGCCGATGTATTGAGTAGAAAGTCTACCAGCATGGAGTCTTGCCTTCATTCCGGTCAGTCAGAGACCATTAGCTCTAGATGTCCAGGCCTTAGCCAACCGGTTCGTGAGATTAGACATTTCTGAGCCTAGCAGAGTGTTAGCCTGCACGGTCGCTCGTTCTTCATTATTAGAGCGTATCCGTGAGAGGCAATTTGATGATCCTCATTTGCGTGAGTTGAGAGATACAGTACAGCGGGGAGGTGCCACACAGGTAAGTCTAGATGATGATGGGGTATTGAAATTGCAGGGGTTGAGTTTGTGTGCCCAATGTCGAAGGAATTCGAGAGTTGATCTTAGCAGAGGCCCATAGTTCGCGGTATTCGATTCACCCGGGTGCCGCGAAGATGTACCAGGATTTGCGGCAACATTATTGGTGGCGCAGAATGAAGAAAGATATCGTTGCGTATGTCGCTCGGTGTCTAAATTGTCAGTAGGTGAAATATGAGCACCAGAGACCTGGTGGTGTATTCCAGAGGATTGAAATTCCCGAATGGAAATGGGAGCGGATCACTATGGACTTCGTTACTGGACTTCCTTTGACTCGGAGGAAATTTGATGCTATTTGGGTCATTGTTGATAGGGTGACCAAATCAGCACACTTTATTCCAGTATCTGTCTCCTACTCGTCGGAGAGGTTAGCGGAGGTTTACATTAGGGAGATTGTTAGTCTCCATGGGGTGCCAATATCTATTATCTCTGATCGGGGAACGCAGCTTACCTCGCGGTTCTGGAGAGCGGTCTAGCAGGAGTTAGGCACCCAGGTTCAGTTGAGTACAGCATTTCATCCTCAGACGGATGGCCAGTCCGAGAGGACTATTCAGATTCTTGAGGACATGCTTCGAGCCTGTGTTATTGATTTCGGAGGCTCGTGGGATCAGTTTCTACCATTAGCAGAGTTCGCCTACAATAACAGTTACCAATCTAGCATCCAGATGGCTCCGTATGAGGCATTGTATGGTAGGCGATGTCGATCACCGGTCGGATGGTTTGAACCGGGAGAGGCTCGGTTGTTGGGTACAGACTTAGTTCAGGAGGCCTTAGATAAGGTCAAGACTATTCAGGAGAGATTGCGTTCAGCTCAGTCTAGGCAAAAGACTTATGCGGATCGTAAGGTTCGAGATGTAGATTTCATGGTTGGTGAACGAGTATTGCTCCGGGTGTCGCCTATGAAGGGCGTGATGAGGTTTGGGAAGAAGGGCAAGCTCAGCCCTAGGTATATTGGTCCATTTGAGATTCTAGACAGAGTGGGAGGGGTGGCTTACAGATTAGCTTTGCCGCCTAGCTTATCAGCCGTGCATCCGGTTTTTCATGTATCTATGCTTCGGAGATACCACGGCGATCCCACACATGTGTTAGACTTCAATACTGTCCAATTGGACAATGATCTATCTTACGAGGAGGAGCCGGTAGCCATTCTAGACCGGCAGGTTCGACAGTTGAGGTCGAAGAGTTATCCTTCTGTGCGTGTTCAGTGGAGAGGTCAGGCCTCCTGAGGCATCGACCTGGGAGTCCGAGTCTGATATGCGGAGCCGTTACCCACACTTGTTTCCTGACTCGGGTACTTCTTTCTTTTGTCCGTTCGAGGACGAACGGTTGTTTTAGAGGTGGAGATTGTGACGACCCAAAGGGTCATCACTTATTTAATTAATCATTTCGAGCTTCGAGGCCTTGAAAACCTCATTCTATGTTGCCTCGATTTACGTGCACGATCCGAGCTTGTAGCCGGAAAGATTTTGTGATAGAAAATATGAATTCTATGAGAAATTTGGATAAAAATGATATTAATATTGATATGGTTGACTTCGGTCAACATTTTTGGTAAACGGATCCGGACCGAGATTGGATGGTCCCGAGAGGTCCGTAGAAAAATATGGGACTTGGACATGCGTCCAGAGTCGAATTCTGAGTCCTAGAGCCCAAGTTATGAATTTTTATGTGAAATTGTTTTTAATGCAATTATTAAAGGAAATAAATTAATTGACCTTGGTATCGGGCTCGTATTTTGGTTCCGACGCCCGGTACAAGTCTTAAATATTATATATGTGATTTATGTAAAGTTTGGTGACATTTGGATGTCGTTTGAGATGTTTTGGACCTTGAGTCCCAAGTTTGAAAGTTTTGAAAACTAAAGGTATGAAAATCATGCATTTGAGGCTTGATTTGATGAAAACGAGGTGATATTGGCGATGTGATCGCACGAACAAGTTCATAATGTGTTTTTGAGGTTATGTGCATATTTGGTTTGGAGCCCGAGGGCTCGGGTGAACTTTGGATAGGCCACGAGATCAATTTTTCATGTTGGAAGTTGCTGTCTGCAACTGGTCTGCAGAGTTCGCAAATGCGAACAATAGCTCGCAAATGCGAACTCCCCACTATTCTGTAGAGTTCGCAAATGCGAACTCCCCCCTATTGTACCTGAGTTCGCAAATGCGAACAATAGTTCGCAAATGCGAACTTGACCCTACTGTGCTTGTGTTCGCAAATGCGAGCTATAGTTCGCAAATGCGAACTGGCCACTATTCTGCCTGGGTTCGCAAATGCGAACAATAGTTCGCAAATGCGAACCTACCCATATTTAGCCTGTGTTCGCAATTGCGAACAATAGTTCGCAAATGCGAACTTCCCAATTTTGCCTTGGCTTCGCAAATGCGAAGAAAAGTTCGCAAATGCGAACTTCCCACCCTTAGCTTATTTTTCAAACTCCAGAAATTGGTCGGGGTTCGCAATTGCGAACCCATGTTCGCAAATGCGAACACAGAGAACTGAAAAACACGAATTTCAGTCATTTCTTCACATTTTACAAAACCAAAACACCCATTTGCGATTCTTCAAGGATTTCTTCTTCATCAAAACGATTGTAAGTCACTTTTTACTTAATTCTTTCAATTCATAACATCATTAAACATGTTTTCCATAAGAAATCAAAGATTTTCATGGTAAAATTCTTGTTTTTGTTAGAAAATGGGGTTTTTCATAAATTGGGGAATTGGACCTCGAATTGAGGTCCGATTTTGAAACAAATTATATATATGAACTCGTGGGGGAATGGGTAACCGGATTTTTGTCCTAACCCCGAATTCCGACCATGTGGGCCCGGGGTTGAAATTTACTATTCATGGCAGAATATTGTAAAAGTGGTATTTGGTATTAAGAATTGGTTTGTTGAGTAAAATTGATGATATTCAATCAATTGTGTATAGATACTGGTTGGATTGGAGCCAAATTGAAAGAAAAGACATTTCCACGGAGTGAATTGCTCATAAGCATTCGAGGTAAGTATTTGTTCTATCCTAGCTTGAGGGAATAGGATTATGTGTTATGTGTTATGTGATCGAGTGCGGTGTATGGGCTGTGGTGACGAGCATCCATACACTGGCGTCTAGTATGACCGTGAGTCGATGGAAAATGATTATTTTGAGATATATATTACATATGAATTGTTATTGTTCTCCCTTGTCGGGACTTGTTGTGAAGATAATTATTGATTGCCCTTGATGGGACGGTTTATGAATTACTGTTTCTTTCTTTGCCCTTAACTGTGATTGTTATTTGGGTGAGGAAGAGTGATAATGCATGAAGGGTGATGCCGTGCCATGTTTATTTATTTATGCACGAAGGTTAATGCCGTGCCATGTTTATTTATTGATTATGCACGAAGGATCATGCCGTGCCTTGTTTATTGAACCATGTACGAAGGATCATGCCGTACTATGGATGTGAGGATGAGAGTAAAAGCACGAAGGGTGATGCCGTGTACTTTATTTGTTTATTTGGTGAGGATGAGAGTAAAAGCACGAAGGGTGATGCGGTGCAACTTGCTTGCTTTTTCTTGAATTGATATTACTTGTGTTTACATCATACTTTGTTTTTCCTTGTGAATTTATTAATTGTTGTTAATTGTTGAATTCTTTGAGATATTCCTTATTGTGTTATTACCTGGTTATTTCTTGTTATTCAGTGGTATATATATATATATATTGAATTGCACAGGTTTATGTGAGTGTATGGTCCTAGGCTTGTCACTACTTCGCCGGGTTAGGCCGGGCACTTACCGACACATGGGGTCGGTTGTGTTGATGCTACACTTCTGTGCTTTTTGCAGAGATCACAGGGTTACGATCAGGAGCAGCAGCAGCAGTAAATAGATCGCGTGGGAGTTGATCATAGTTGAGACCGAGGTAGCTTGCAGACGTCCGCAGAGGCCCGGCGTCTCTCTCTTTATTTATGTTATTAGCTGGAGTCTCTTTGTTCCGAGACAAACAGAATTATGTTATATTTCTTTCGGACTTTTATGTGTAGTATTCCATAGTAGTTCGTGAGTTGGTGACTCCACGTCTTGGGTAGAGGATTTCAGTATGATTTTTACTTTGTATTTAGTTATTTCTATTTCGATAAAGTATTCCGCAATTATTTAATTACAATTGTGTTAAAAATAGGATAGTATGAATATAGTGGCTTGCCTAGCTACCACGAGTAGGCGCCATCACGATCCCGATGTTGGGGGAAAATCCGGGTCGTGACACTGCAGCTCCAATATTTAATCCAATATCTCCAGGGATTAATAAAGGAAAGAATGGAAAAAAGGATACAGTTACTAGTGAAGCAGCTTATGACACACCAGCAAATGTTGACAAAAAAAAGACAAAGAACTAACAAAAAACAAATTATTGGAAGAGTATGAACAACAAGTTTAGGAACTAACAGATGCATGGGCACAAAATACAGAAGACAAAATCAATCAGTTGGAACAAGCATACAATAAAAATTCAGCAGAGGTAGGGTCTACTAATGGAGGAGCAGGTGTGCAGGAAACTACAGCTCAATGGGTACAGAGAGCCTTCAATGTTAGTTCAGGTGAGCTTCAAGTTAGAATGAATACTTCGTGCAAGGAAGTCCATTCACAGGACACATCAGTGGAAAAAGAGATGCCTAATATTCCAGAAGTCCAAGCAAATGACAATCTCATGCACAAATTAGCTGAGAAGTTGCAATAGAGTGGCAGCACACTATGGGCAGACCAAAGAGAAGATGATTCAGTTGCAGACATTGTACCTCTAAAGGCCAATGCTGATGATGAACCAATTCATGAGGAAAAAGAGGATGAAGAACAAAGTTTTAATGATGATGCAATTGTTAGCATAAAGGATAATAACAACCAGAATATTGCAAAGCAAATTACATACAAAGAACAAGGTCATACAATGGAGGCAAAAGAAAATCCTGAGCAGCATGTACAAGACATAGAAAGAATAGTAGTGGGAGCAGTGGATCCTGGAGGAACAACAGAAAAGGAAAAGCACAAGGATACTGTGGAAGAAAGGCAGCAGGACACTGGTGACAAGGAGAAGAATGTCAAAGCTGTAGGTCAAAACATAGTACCTATGGAACAACATCAGTTGAAATTGTTAAAAAGAGTGGAGATAATGCCAAACTCACCTAAGTGCTAACACAACTCATAATGAAGAAGTAGAAGAAGATACAAGTAGAAATGGCCAAGACATTGATCAAGAATCCACAGCTCAAAATTTTAAGAATATAGCAAGGCAAGCAAATATTTCACCTAGGCACATGGATAAGGTGAAACCTCTAACAAAAGGAAAAAAGAAACAGCAAAAGGAGAACACCTCTATTTCTATAGGTGGAGTTCAAACAAGGAGGAATTTGTCACTTTCTCAATCCAAACAGTAATGGATGCACTCATTTAGAATATAAGGTCACTCAACACATAGCATGCATTTGAATTGCTCATCAAAATGCACAGAAAGAATCACTATGAGTTCATTAGACTCATGGAACCCATGCAGCAGGCTAGAACTTTGGAGAAATACAGAAACATAATTGATTTTGCTCAGGCAATTGCTAATGTGTCAAATAAGATCTAGGCATTCATAGATGAGATATATGAGGTAACTGTTGTATACAATTTCGTACAACAATTAACCTTGAAGTTATTTCATACAGAATCACATTTTGAATTCATGCTGACTTTGGTGCATACTAAGTGTGATGTGTTCGAAAGAATTGAACTTTGGGACTCATTATATTACTTGGCACAAGATATGACAATTCCATGGTTAGTTAGAGGAGATTTCAATGTCATTTGGGATGAGAAAGAGAAATTTGGAGGTCTACCTATTTCCTTAAATGAAAATGATGACTTCAGACACTGTATGAACACTTGTAACCTGATGGATTTGGGATTCAAAGGAAGCATATATACATGGTGGAATGGAAGAGCAGAAGAAGATTGCATCTTTAAGAGGCTAGACAGGTGTCTAGCAAATGCTGAGTTTCAATAGGCCTTTCTAGGCATTGAGGTACATCATCTCCCCAAAATAGGTTCAGATCATAGTCCTCTTCAAATCAAATATGATTTGGAAGCACCTATTGTGAAGAAACCTTTCGAGTTCCTGCATTTTTGGGTGGAGCATGATTCCTTCAAATAAGTGGTGAAACAACACTGGACAGCCGATTTCAGTGCTAGTCCTTATGTGTTACTCAACCATAAATTGAAAAAGCTTAAGAGGATAGTAACAAAATGGAGCAAGAAGACTTTTGGAGATATATTTAAAAAGATTGATAGTTTGGAAGAAGTTGTCATTGTTCATGAAGCTAAATTTGAGGCAAATCCTACAAGGTTGAACAGACAAAGACTACAAAAAGTTCAAGCTGATCTTATAAAGGTCCTAGATTTGGAAGAACAATTTTGGAAACAGAACGCATGAATGAATTGGTTCAAGGATGGTGACAGGAATACCAAATTATTTCATGCCCAAGTCAGGGGAAGAAGGAAGAAGTTGCAACTTAAAAGAATTCAAAACAACCATGGAGTGTGGATGGAAGAAGAGGAGGAGATAGCAAATGAAGCAATTAAGTTCTTTGAAGATCAATTCACTGAAGAGTCAATCCCTACTTCATTTGATATTATTGACCATCTGCCATCTTTAATAGATCTGGAACAGAACTCAGAGATGACAAAGTAGCTTACATTAGAAGAGGTTAAAGCAGAAGTGTTTGGACTCAATAGGGAGAGTGCTGGTGGACCAGATGGCTTCACAGGTAAATTCTACCAATCCTATTAGGATATAGTTGGTGGAGATGTACTGGAAATGGTAAGAGCTTTCTTTAATGGGCATGACTCATTTAAGCGTGTCACACATACTAATTTGGTCCTACTACCTAAAAAAAAGAGTTCTGTACCATTTCAGACTCGAGGACTATTAGTTTGAGCAATTTCTCTAACAAGATTATTTCTATAGTAATTCATGAAAGGCTGGTAGGGTTGTTGCCATCCTTAATCTTTAAGGAGCAATATGGTTTTGTCAAAGGTAGGACCATAGTTGAGAATGTACTACTAACTCAAGAGATAGTCACAGACATGAGACTAAGAACAAAATTTGGGCGAAATGTGATTATGAAATTAGACATGACAAAGGCTTATGATAGATTATCACGGCTTTACTTATCAAAGTGTTAAGAAGGATGGGATTTTCAGAAAGATTCATGGGCATGGTGTTTGCTATAGTGTCTAACAATTGGTATTCTATTTTAGTAAATGACCAAGCTCATGGATTCTTCAAACCCACAAGAGGGGTAAAAAAGGAGATCCACTATCTCCTACTTGGTTTATCCTACCTGCTGATGCTCTATCAAGAGGACTTAACTCAATGCACTTGAATCCTCACTTTTGTGGATATGGAATGCCTAAGTGGAGTCCTAAGATTAATCATCTTGCCTATGCAGATGATACAATCATTTTTTCCTCTTCTGATGGAACAACATTGGCACTTATTATGGAAGTTCTTACAAAATATGAAAAGGCACCTGGGTAGTTGGTCAACAAGTCAAAGTTTGCAGTATATTTGCACCATCTCTTAAATTCTGAAGTGGCAGATAAGGTGGAAAGAATTACAGGCATCAAAAGACAAGAATTTCCTATTATCTATCTAGGGTGCCCTACATTCTACTCAAGAAGGAAGATGGAGTTCTATCAACCTATGATTACTAAAGTAATTGACAGTCTCCAATCCTGGAAAGGCAAGATGTTATCAATAGGAGGCAGGGTTGTTCTTATTGCACATGTTCTACAGAGCATGCAAATTCACCTCCTTTCAGCAGTTAATCCCCCAAAGTATGTGATCAACAGATTACATAAAAAATTTTACCAGTTCTTTTGGAGCAGCTTAGTTATAGGAAATAATAGGCACTGGGCATCATGGACTACACTATGCATGCCACAAGAAGAAGGGGCGATTGGGTTCAGGTCACTACATGATGTGGCTATAGCACTCTTTTGTAAGCTATTGTGGAATTACAGAACAAAATCAAGCCTTTGGAGCACTTTCACGAGCAATAACTATTGCAAAAACTAAATGCAGTGATTGTTCCTTGGAAGAGAGGGTCACACATATGGAGGAAGATGTTGGAATGCAGGGAATTGGTAGATCATCAGATCATGGGTTCATCTCTATTTTGGTTTGATAATCGGACAAGATTAGGGGCATCATACTTCCTGATGCCCCAAAACTTTGGAATAGATGAATCAGTTAAAATGTGCATGAGGTAATGGAAAGGGGCAATTGGAATGTCGAGAAGCTACTTGAGCTATTACCTGAAGAATTTGTAGACCACATCCTGATGAACATTAAGCCACCAATCATGGATGGGGTTACAGACACACCTTATCGGATGCTAGAACCTAGGTGCCATTTCTCTGTAAGAACTGCATGGGACTACTTGAGAAGGATAGCTAATCCTATGAATTCATATAAGATGATTTGGGTAAAGGGATTTCCATTCAAAATATCCTTTTTTATGTGGAAGGTATGGAGGAATTAACTACCATTGGATGAATTCTTGAGAAGATTGGGTTATCACATGGTATCCAAGTGTTAGTGTTGTACACAACCACAAGAAGAGACAACACAACACTTGTTTTTCACTTCATATGCAACAAGCAAGGTGTCGAAGTACTTTATGGGACATGCAAGAATCAACATTGAAGGAATCACATTTCATCATGCTATAACTAGATGTTGGAATGCAGATGTAGTATCAAGACTGAAGCCTATTATGCAAGCATTGCCAGCTGTAATCATATGGGAGCTATGGAAATGGATACAAATATGGGGAGGTAGTCACCGTCAACAGAGTGGCATATCAGATATCCACTACATTGCAACTTCTCTTTAAAGTAAGGAAGCCAAGTATACAGCAGGTTCCTCACAGGTGGCCAGACATGTTAAGCATGATGGAACAATTTACACCATCCCTTAAATACACAAAGGTTATATGGGAGTTTCCAGAACAGGGGTGGGTGAAAGTAAACACTGATGAAGCCTCTTGAGGTAACCCTGGTAGGATTTCTATTGGCATTATACTAAGAAATGAAGAGGGACATGTTCTATATGCATGTGGGAAGGAGATACAAGAGGGTACTAATACAGAGAATTCTGGCCATAATGAGACACACCTTGCTCAACTCCGGACAGAGGAAAGCAAAGTGACAACCTTTTTCACTAACAAAGTTTCTTGTTTTGTAGGTACTGGAGATGAATTTCTTTTTTATGTTGTGAGAATAACTCAAGTGGTGGTATTAGTATAGTGTACGCAATCCAATGAGCAGCTCCCACAACTAAAGAAGGATTCAATCATAGGAGTCCCATAGGTGTTCGTAGGGCCCAGAATGTCTAAGAGAATTGGGCCTGACGTCTATGCTGTTGTCTCAGATTATATCCCTTTCCTATTATTTGTTCTACTGGAGTTATTGGGCTTTTATACCCAACCCATTGAAAGGAAGAAGGAAATAGGAGATAGAGACTTTAGCATATTATCAAAATATGGAAAAGGAATGCTGACCCACGAAACAGAAGGTCAACAGAAAAATGTCCAATTCCTTAGGGAAAAGGACAGGAGGAATATAGAACAAACAAAGGACCTTTCTAGTGGTCAGCATGCTCAAATCCTCCGGGAGGAGAGCATAAGGAGGTTTCCAACTAACAATTGCAGTTGTGTGGCAGACATTTGGCCTTTGTAATTGTCTATGGTGCAATGACAATTCTATTGGTGGTATCAATGCTATGAATTCAACCCAATGGATTAAAGTTGCATATAAGTAATAGCATAGGCACAAACTACAGGGAAGAAGCAATCAAATTCACACAAAGAGATCATAGCAAAAACATTCTAAAAGTCATCTACTGTAGGAGTGGTTATATGCCAAGAGAACTTCAATTGGTGGTATTAGTGCTTAGCACTCAATCCATTGGAGTAAACTTGCATATAAGCATAAATACAGTAGGAGGAATAGAGGTCTTACTCAAGTCAAAAATTAAAAATGGATGCATGCAAGAAATGTCTAAGAGTAGCATGTTGACAGTTAAAGTTCATTACATGAATTTTAGCTGGAAGATACATCTACTAAGGAAAGTTGCATGTACACTACAACACAAAACAGGTAAGAGAAAGGAACATGAAAATTCATCAGAGGCAACAATGCTAGATAGACTTTATTTCCTGAGGTGGTGGTATTAGTACTTGGTACTCAATCCACCGAGGAGGAATTAGGGAGAAAGTCTAGGCATAGCAATAGAGATACTTTAAAGGTTGAGGACTTCAAAGTCCAAAAACAATCAGAACTCTAAAACTCATGAAAGTACTGACAGTAAATCTTCTTTAAATTATAAAGGAGATTGGTTGGATGAAGTACAAAGAAAAGGAAAAGCGAGTCTAAGCATGATTTTAGAGTGTCTAAGGGACCAGAAATTACATGAAAGGAACATCGAAGAAATAAACCAAAAGAAAAGCAAAAAAAAAAGCCAAAAATGATTATTACAAAAATCAGAGGCAGATCTATGCAGCTACACTAACATGCAGTAGCAATACTCTTCAACAGGCGCAAACATGGACCAGCACACCAACTCCGCTGAATCTACAAGCTCTCACACCACAGGCTCGAAGAGGTAATCGCAGGCAGCAATACACACAAAGGGGACTCATGCAAAAGGAAAAAAGAAACTTGAGTCAAAGACAAGGAGAAAAGACAAAAATAAAAACAAAAGTAATAAAAAGAATAGCAGAAACAAGCAATAGAGAAGAAGGCATAAAGAACTAGAAGAAAGGAGGAAAGGAAAGGGATTTACCTGGTTGAATGCACAGACTTGGATGGACAAAGTCACAGTTGAGACAGAGAAGCATCGATGGTGGCAGATCGATAGACAGCAGGTGTTCTTGGGGAGAGATGAACAGTCGACCATGGGAGGAGTCTTTGCGAAGAGGGAGATGAAGCGATGGTTTGGGATTGGGAAAATGAAAAGACGACCTACCTTTAGGACTGATTTTCATTTAGGAAAGTATCTAGAAGAGTGTATAATGACACACACCTGTCACGCAAAAAGGGTGTATAAGAGGCTATGTTTTAAATATTTAAAATATCAGAAGGAGAATAGGGGCTACTCGTGCAAAGTAGAGATACTATATAAAGAGGCTATAAGGAAAAGAAGAGGCTATGGGAATAATCAGGCTAGGACACAAGACATTGGCTACTGGAGTAATAGCTGGATGAAAGTGGGTTACCTGGGTTAGGCTAACTATAGGCATAAATGGGCTAAATACAGCATATGGTATATTAAGAGAAGAAGGGCCATCGGGTGGACAAGGAAGCACTGGGCCTTTGATTACTAGGCTCATTTGGACGTTACCATAGGTGCAAGATTGGACTGTTTAATTTCTGGGAGCAATATCAGCAATTCACGGGCCTATTGGACTGGTTTTATTTCGTTTGGGCTGTTGCAAAGAGTAGAATGGGCTAGTTTTTCTTATTTAATTATTAGTCCTCCCCTTGTGATATCAAATTTGAGTATTTTACTCAATTTTGATAATAGGACTAATATTTATTTCATTTTCATATTCCGTAGAAGTATGAGATACTCTAGACTTTATTTTTGTATTTATTCTTTTATATATAAATAAAAACTAGCCCTAGGCTCTGCCTAGTAGATTATTAGAAAAAAAAGAACAGGCTTTTAGTTTTAAAAAAATAAATCTTAGACCCACATTTGCTAAGGTATGTTCTGCATTGTTTCTTCTACTCCTCTCCCAGACCTAAACTACCCCATCTCCAAAATACTCAAAAAATCTCCATTGATTTGCTTGTAAATTTCACTACACTCACACGATAATCGGGTATTTTCTTCTACTCCACTCCCTTTGTTTTCTCTTCTCTTCCTTTTCTTCGCTTAAGGCCTACCATGGATATATTTCCCATTCCCCTCTAATCTATGAAAAAAATAGGGTGAGGAAAATTGGTTGAGTGTAAGTTTGTGTGTGCTGTAAATCATTAACACAATTGTGGAAATTCTGAGTACCCAATTTGTTCAAACAAGAGGTCATTTTAACTTGCTTGCAAGATATTAAACACAATGTTTAAAAGAAATTTTCTTGCTAAGTATCACAAAAATTGGTCTCAATTGAATCATAAGTTCATATACTGCAATAATTTTGAAGTCTTAGGTATAAATTAGGTGCCAAAAATTGGGTTTGAGAATCAAAAGTTGAAATTTATTTTGGGCAGTAAGAGCATCACGACAACCGCAGATGAGGTACATAAATTGCAGAAGCAAACCCGCTTCTGCAGTATGTAAGATGCAGAAGAAAAAATTGGAAGAGTGATAAAAACCACATATGAGGTGACTTTTCCGCAAAACCGAAGCTGCTTCAGCGGGTGTATATCCACAGATGCAGAAACTATGCAGTTTGTGCAAATTCCACTAGCTTTGTATCTGGGCCTTCCCGAGACTGGTCAATCTATTTTTTTTAGCTCAATTGTAGTGTTTTGAATTTCTTAACATGATTCTATTTCCAAACTCACCTTGTTTTGATTCTTTGTAGGTGTTTCGAGTTAAAATGGACCCTAACACAAATGGATGACAACCCAAAATTGAACAGGAAATTGAGGAACCATACGATGAATCATGCTTTATGTCAGCTGCATGTGAGCATAGATATTTGGACGAACTTGTCAATAGGAGGATAATTCTGAAAAGGGCATCCATGAAGACAATTTGGTCGACAAGCTCCCAAATTTCTATGCCCGGCTCCATTCAACTAGATGTTCATGCTTCATCCCCACCCCTTGCAAGGATAATGAGGAGTGGGTGCATGAATTTTATGCCAAACTCAGGCGAACTGATTTTTCCAATCCACAAGTCGTCACCCGAGGAAAATTGGTGAGGTTTGGGATCGAACAAATAAATGACACTCTTGGTATTCCCAACAATCCAATGGAGTCAGTGCAAGAGAAGGATCACTGTGAAAATGGGGAATGGCTTGTCTCCAAACTTTTCCCTCCTAGTCTAAGAGCGGGTAACCGGAGGAAAGGGTTGAGATTGACTGACTTCACTGCAAAAGAAAAGATGTGGCTATATATCATTTACAACCGGGTGTCTCCTTGTAGGAACATCTCAGATGTCTCTTATCATAGGGATTTGATGATTTCTTGCCTCCTGGACAACATTCCTGTAAATCTTGGGTACTATATCCTGCAGGAGATGAGGGAGTACTTGCGAGACAAGGATGGAGGGATGATGTTTCCTTCACTTATCACACAACTATGCACCAGAGCAGAGATTGATGTACATGGCACCGATCGGTGGCTACTTGCTGATAAACCTTCTCATTCTTTGAGAGTGATAGGAGATGGGAGCATAGTAAAGACCATGAAGAGAAAAGTCACCATCACTGCTACTACTTCAGAGTCCTCTTCACAAGCAGCCGCATGGGGACCATTCGGGATACTAAACTCTAAGCTTGCATCTATTCGGGAGTTAGTATCACAGCTTTTGAGTAGGCCCTCTTCCTTCCATCCCGGGTCTTCACACATCTCTATGGACGAAACACAAAGTTACTTGGATGTATAAAAGAGTCAAAATGAGCATATTGAGAAGATGGCGGCATCCGTGACTAGACTGGAGGGAGCATACGGTACTCTGGCCAATGAGAAGAAGAAGAACAAGAAGAAGGGAAAATTTATGATCAAGATGTGGAGAGTCATCAAGGCAATCTTTAAATGGGGAAACCTGTGATGACCCGACCCATCGGCTCAGGTGTTACTGCCCCGTGTTTCCCACATTGTGTTTCCTTATGTTTCATTATCAGCTTTGGGTGCGTTAGAATTTAATTGGAGTAATTTTGTTAAGAAATGAGACACTTAGTCTCTTTTAAGAAGACTTAAGTTGCAAAAGTCAACCGGATATTGACTTGTGACATAGAAGGCTCGTAATTGAATCCCGATGATTTGGTTAGCTCCGGAAGATGATTTACGGCTTTGGACCGCAATCGAAAGTAATTTTGGAAGTCCGGTGAAGAAGTTAGTCTATTTTGGCAAAGTTAGTATTTTTGCGACTTCCGATTGATAGGTGAGATTTTGATCTGAGGGTCGGAATGGAATTCTGAGAGTTTCTATAGGTTCGTTAGGTGATTTGAGATATGTGTACAAAATTTCAGGTCATTCGGACGTGGTTTGGTTGGGTTTTTGATTAAATGCGCATTTTGGAAGTTTTATAAGAACTTAGGCTTGAATTCAATGTTATTTGATGGTCTTGGCATTGTTTGATGCATGTCCATGATTGGAACAAGTTTGTATGATGTTTTAGGAGGTTTTGGTATTTTTGGTTGAGGTCCCGGGGGCCTCGAGATGATTTCGGATGGTTAACGGGAACTTTTGAAGTTGGAAAATTACATAATAGCAGAAACTTTAAATGAGTGTGCACAAGACCTCACTTTAAACGATCATGTCTCCCGTTATATAAAGATTTGTGTGACCCACCACCTATCGAATTAAAGCCCTTTGAGTCTCATTTCCAACACAATAAACCGTGTGTCATTTGGAGGTGTATACAGAAAGTTATGACCATTTTTCTGGGCATGTGTCAGTAGCGGGGCCTTAGCGCGGGAGCGTTAGTAGCCCGCGCTAATTGGGTTATATTATGCCTCACTAGCGCGGCCATTAGCGCGGGCGCGCTAGTAGCAGGCCCCTAAATATACCTAAGGATGGGAAATGACAGAACTTGAGTCATTTCTCAAGACTAGGGCTTCCCAACACCCCAATTTGACAAAGGCACTCAATTGCACTCCTAAGGTAAGATTTTAAGTGTGTTTTCATGGTGATTTCTCTTCTCAATCACTAGTTACAACATGATTTTGGTTGGATTTCATAGGAACACCCCAAATATTTGATCTACAAGAGGTAATCCTACACCTTAGACTTACACATATGGTGTTATTATGGGAATATGAGTATGAATCAAGTATTACAACTTATAGTATGGTGGTTGGAAGCCATAAATCCCCAATTTAAATACATGAACATGGTAGGGATTTAAATGTGTATATTTGTTGGAATTTTGTTGGTGTGGGTGTGAATGGTTGATCACACACGTGATGTTAGGAGTATAAATTGCTAAAGAATGATAGTGAGATGAATTGTTGGTTAATGTGATAGTTGGAGGAACCAATACTATAGTTATGAGGTGTAAATATTTATGCCAACAAGGTGTTTGGTAATATGCCTCAATGGCATAATTTATGGGATCTAGCACTAATATTAGCCCTATTGAATGTTGTATTGTAGATTAAAGTTACATAAATGCATTGGATCATCGTAGTATCATTAAGGGGTGAATTTCAGATATTTATGGTTAAAACCCTGTCTTTTAGAAATCGAGCTTCATCGATGTTTGTATGAATTTGGATAGATTGGAAGCGCGAGGAGGCCGGTTGAGGAGCAAAGGCATCGCGGACTAGAATTCTCGCCGGTTCGAGGTGGGTAATACTTGTAAATGATGTTCTGAGGGTTAGTAAACCCCGGACTTGCACATCTTAGTGCTGTGTTGAGGTGACTTGCATGCCGGATAATGGGTGTGGGCTAGAGCACCAATGAGGATTGTGACTTGGTTCGTCCCGCATAATAAGTAATAACACCTAATTGTTTGAAATGAAATTGACGCCTTAATAAAGATATTCATTATCATGAATTGGAGTGATTATCATGCTTTGGGCTTCATGCCGATTTTCTGAATCCTTCAAGGATTGATATTACTACCTTGATAATATTGTGCATATTTTAATCTCAATCTAAAGATTTTAAGACTGGTATTTTCCTACTCAACATTTTATAAAGTTATTAAAACTTGAACAAGGTCTTAATGACATTTCTAGCTGTGAACTAATATGATACTGTTGCCCGAAGGGCTTGCTTAATTATTTATTAGACTGATTGGGCCGAGGGCCATATGTTAGGGCGTGATGATTTATGTGAGCATATGCATACACATGCATGGATCGGACTTCACACCGCAGTGGTACATGGATCGGGCTGAGTGCCACAGCAGGTGTGATATTGATACTGCGCTTGGGCTGTAGCAGCCCCTCCGGAGTCCGAACCCCCACAGTGAGCGCGGGCGCCTTTGCATGGATAGGGTTGTACGCCACAGTGTCATATGCATTGCATTGCATACATACATTGGTTTCTTTGTACTACGTGGCATAACATATAGCACTCATACATTATTGGCATACATGCTTTATTTGCCTTATTGACTAGATCCCCTGGTGGAAATTGTTAAGGAGTGCTGAGCCCAAGGAGCTGATTTGAGTACAGACTTACACTGCTTGAGATTCTACCCAGGTATTGGTATGTTATCATGAAAGAAAGAAAGCTAAAAATGAGATTTCTAAGTAATATACTCACATATGGTGAAAGGGAATAAAATGATAGTGTATTGAAGTTTAAAGATAGTTCTGTATTGTGTAGCATGAGATAGTGCTTTGTGTGGTTTTCTTTTCCTAAGCATTATTTACTTTTATTACCGCTGAGTTGGAAGAACTCACACCCGACTCCCTGCACCTTGTGTCCAGATCCAGGTACATCACATCAGAGCGGATTCTATAGCTGCTCGGGAGTGCATTTGGACAGTCGAGGTAGCTGCCAGCGTCCGCAGGACCTGACTCTTCAGTTTATCTTTATTTTGTTCTGTCCATCCCACACTTGTGCACAGTTGTATACACTATTACAGTTTATAAATTTTGGTAGAGGCACATGACTTGTGACTCTTGTTCCGTTGGGAGGTCGTACTGGTTTGGGATGTCTAATCCCAGTGTTTGGGTATTTCTTTATTATTACCCTATTGTTGTTGATGCCAAAAAAGGATAAATTGTGAGCTGATAGCTCCGTGTTTCCGTTGATTGGTCGGGCTGGCCTAGCAGTGTATTGGGCACCGTCACGACCGAGTTTGGGGTCGTGATAGAACCCAAACTAGAAAATACCAGTGGCGGCCGAAGATTATAGTGAGGAGTATTCCTTCATTTCAAAGTTTACTAGTGATGATGATACCGATGAGGAGACTGATGATGATGGGACCGCTAGTCTAGCACATCATTGACATATCGTTCTTCCACAGTCTGCTAGTTTGATGCAGATCTGAGGGAGACCCTCAAACTATTTATGCTTTACATTTGATATAGTGCAATGAGGACACATCGTCATTTTTTGTTGGGGGTGGTTGTATGTAGGAGTATACTTATTCATACTTTGATATTGGTTTGCCCTTGTCGGGGTTATTTTTTTTGCTAGGGATATTGTGTGCCCTTGCGGGGCTTATTATTATGTTGTGATGGATATGCCCTTACCGAGCTAACTTGTATACCAGGTGCTCTCGCCAAGCTTTGTATGATTAGTCTGTTTATAATTTTCTTTCATTATTTGGTTTTTTTAGTAGTTTGTTGATTATTAGTATTAGTTTCTTTTATTTTAGTATCCTTTGTAGTAGTTTCGCTTTCTTTTATTTTTATTTCCTTAAATGATATTTTCTTGGGTTTTTTTCATGCTACGGTTCTTTCCCAAGGAATATTTTTGAAATGAACCGGGTGACTTTTTCCTATGATTGATGGCGTGACCACTTTCTTAAGGGACTTAGTCTTGTTTTGCTAGGATGAGACTTTTGTATTATTTGGTACTAATAAAATTAGTCTCTTGTATGTGAAGTGTGAAATAAGAATATCCCTCCGAAATTGTGGTTTTGAACTAAAACAATAGGTTGTATGGTGAAAAATGATTTTTGTTATAAATTTTTGGCTCTTTTAGTGACTTTTTGCCCACTTGTTTGTATCATATTTGTCTAGACATTCTTAGTAGAAAATAATTGATCCGTCTTGATTTCGTGTGCCAAGAGTGTTAGTGTTTGTACAAATAATTCTTGTGTTTACTTATATCATCTATAACTAACCCAGTTGGTTTTCAATACTAATAATTGTATGTTTGGTTGGTGGGATGATCTTAGGCATTTTTTGTTTTATTTGCATACCCTCTTTAGCCTTTCAAGCCTAATCTTGTATAAATAATGTAACTAGTGCCCTATTTGAGCCTTTAAACCTTTTCTTTTGCCAACTCATTACAAACATTTCCGCTTTTGTAAAATAATTTCCCCTTTGAACCCGTCCCTCATTGAACATTGAGAATGAGGCTAAAAGCCTAAGTTGGGGTGTGGTGTCAAAGTGGAAATTGGTTAGGTCGTTCATTGATTGTAAGATCATATACCTCAAAGTGTTTGTATTAAGTTATTCAAGCTCCAAAAGTAAACTATGTATATAAAAAAGTGAGAAATATGTGTATGTATATAAATTATGGAGCCTTGAAGAAGATTAGAGAGGTATTTAAGGTGGTTCTACATTGGGAACTAGATGCCAATGAGGCTAGGTGGGTTGAAGAGAAACAAAGTGCAAAAAGAATGAAAAACAATGTGAGTAGTGTTCAAGGAGGGTGAAGTAACTTGTACCCAAATGATTATACCACTCTTCCCTAAACCTACATTACAAGCTTAACAAGTCATTATTGTGAGCACGTGATTTTTGCCCTAAGCAATAAAATTCCAAAATTAAAATAAATAATACTTTTGTTTGCAATTATATGTTTTGATTGAATAAAGTGAATTTGTGTGTTTGAACAATAAAAAAAATAAAAATGAGAAAATTTAAAAAAATAGGTTAAGTATAAATATCACATATAAAGGAATTAAAAGGAAATTAACAAAAATACAAGTAAAATTCGGAAACTAAAGAAATATAGCAAAAAATGTCAAAAATATATCAGAAAAATTAGAGAAAATATGAAATGTAAAGAATTTGAATAATTGAAAAAGAATATAAAAAGAGAAATAAAATACAACAAGAAAATATACAAAAAATAATTAAAATGATGAAAAATACACAAAAATACACAACTGGGCCAAATGCACAAGCCCAATTAAATTGGCCCAGGTAATTTTTAAGAGACCGATCCAATTATTTTATAACAACCAATCTGAGCCGTCCATCTACCTAGATCTAACGGGTGAATCTTAATCTTGGTTTTAAATTGAAACGACACAACTTCATTATCAAATCTGAGCCGTCCATTAATGAGATCTAACGGAGACGGATTGGTCTCCACTTAAAACTGAACGACACCGTTTAAGGGTATTAGATCCTGTCCGTTAATCAAAGACAATCCAAGGGCCAGGATCCATCGATTCACTATTGGTATATATTGTCTTGGTCTCTTCAGAGACCAGCTATTCTCTTCTTGAACCTAACCGGCCATGGAGAGTGGCCACTTCTCATGGCCGTCTTCGGTCATTTCCAAACCCCAAACCACCTTTTTCTTACTTCTCTACACTCGACATCCATGAAAACCCAGAGAAAACCCAAAAGCCCTAATTTTCTTGAAATTCCGGCCACCAGAGTTCTTTTCCGGTGACCACAGCCTTTGACACAGACCTTCAAACTAACATCACTGAACCGTATTTCCTTGATCTTTAACCCCATGAACCCACATTCCTTCGAATATCCCTCTAACTTCTCGAATCTTCGAGAACAATTCGCCGGAACCCTAACTCCGACAGACTTAACAACCTCACCTCCAAAAGACACCTTCTTGTGTCTCTAACACCTCTTTCCTTTACCAAACACCCAATAAAAGACTTCAAATCTGAAGTCTGAAATCTGAAAAGAAAAGAAAAGAAAACTGGAAAAAAGAAAAGAAGAAAGAAAAAGAAAAAGAAAATAGAAAAATGGGGAAGCTTAGGAGACCAATCCTGCAAGCTAAGTCCTCTTTTCCTATCTTTGATTCTGTTATTGTTGATTAAGCATGCTTTCTGTGTTAGTTCTATTTTTCTTTGATTTAGTTGATTAGTCAGTTGCATGTTAGATTAGTTTCTTTTTTGAAATAATTTCTTGTTATAAATCTGTTTCTTTTAATAGCATGCTTCATTAGTCTCTTTGATAAAATTGTCTATTACAATTGATTAAATATGTTCGAGCCTTTTAGGGTTTTTGTGAGTTTGAACATGAAAATATTCTAAATATATACCTTTTATGTCAAATTTGTTATGCTATGCCTGAATCTGAGGTGTGTGTTGTTTAATTGAAATTAAACCATATTCAAATTTCTCTCTGAGTTTTGGTTAGATGATAAATGATTCTGATTTGTGGCTATGTGTGCAAATTGATATAAAAGGCTATGTTTGTGATAAGTTCATGTTATTAGACTACAATTAATCCTATTATGCTCTAGGGGATATTGGTTATAGCTTGTATTAGACAAGTAATTAGATAACTGGCTAATTCTGAAAACATGGTAAGTAGTTTAACTAGGCTAAAATTGAAAATGACATAAAAATGGTTATAATTGAAATAACAATAGAGTGGTCAGTATTGAAAGTGGCCAATTCTGTAAAGTCTTTAGGCTCAAATCTAAAGGGCTAGTTCTGAAAACGGCCAACTCTATAATAATAGACCTTAATTCTCAAACTGGCTAAATTTGCAAGTCTTAACCTAATTCTAAGTAGCCAGTGTAATAACAATGATTAATTTTGCAAAGCCAAGGCCAAAACATTGGACTAGCTAAATCTGAAACGGTTAATCCTTAACAAATAAGCAGGCTAATCCTTCAAATCATTTCTAATAGACAATAGTGAAAAGAATACCTCTTAAAAGAGGTCAAAATTGAAAGAAATTAAAGTCCAAATCTGGCTAAGTCTTAAATGACTTATAGAATACTGGCCAGAAGTTAAATAAGACATAAAATCTGAATACCCAGACCTTAGATTGGTCGGGTAAATAGTAATTAATAATAGGAGCATAAATGGAATGTAAAATGGCGTAATTGTAGATTTAATAGAGCCTATAAGGATAAATCAGACATTTAGGCTTAGTATTTCTGCAATAATGCACAAAACAAAGAGTATACTAGACCCAACAAAAATTCTTATTAGTTAATAACCTTAGCAAGTGAGGGTACATTAGTAATTGACCCCAAATAGAAGCCAATGGATCTCCCTAGAACCTTCTAGCAGATGCTGGAAGGCATTTTTGAATCTGAAATTAGTACTAAAGTATAATAAACAAAAGAATTAAGGGGAGGGAATTAGGAATAACTTTTTCAAATTTCCCCCTCAAAATTTTACCATTCATATCTATAAATAGGCTTGAATAAAGCCCGAATAAGGGCTGGATTTTGAGGAATTCAGAGAATACATTCTGAAAACTAAAAAATATCATATACTAGGAGTAATTTCTGGGTTTAATCGAGCACTATTCTAAAATATGTAGGAATCCTCTATTATCTCTTGGTTTTGCTGGGTTTTCTACTTGTTTTCTTCTACTGTGCTATTGGATTGCTGTTTTGCTGAACCTGGAACTCTTGCTCGATTGTTGATTTCAATTGTGTTGCTGTGTTAATTCATCACTACTGGTGTTACTTCGCTGTTCTGATCAACCTGCTTATTCTCTCATTTTTGCTCCCTTAGACTCATACGGTTTTCATTGCTAAATCAGGTACACAACTGAAACTTCAACATGTAACTGCAGTGAATTTGAAGAGAATGAATTAATCAAGTTGATTTTTTATCACTGTTTCTATTATTTACTTCTCTTATAGCATACAAGTAGTTGAATATGTAATTCAATAGGAATTATTTTTATAAGTAGTTCATGTGAAGCATAAACAGATGCCGGAAACAATCTAATATAGTAGTAAGTAGAATTAGAGTACTAATAGTAATCGAAATCACCTAGTTATCTAAAAATATAGGTTAATAACTAGATTAACTCAGTTAATTTCTAAAAAAAAAACTCCTAATAGACATATTCAAAATAATATCAGCATGTGATAGATAGTTTAATTCGATATTTGCTAACTTACCTTAAACAGTTTAATAGTAGTTAAAATAACATAGAATGAAACAGTAGCCAAACATGAAGTTAATAATCATATGGTTAATTGAATTTGTTATACAATTAGCTCAATGATCAATATAATTAGTTTCTGAAAGTTACAAGGAGTCACAATTAGTGAATTATTTGGTAGTAATCTTGTCTCATATAGTTGAGTAACATTCTGTCATTTTTAGCCAACAAATAACCTGTTTCAGTTGTTTAAATTAGTTGTTGAAATATAAAAACAAAGATAGTCTGTTAGTTAAATTCAGTTTATATTAGATTAGATGTGGTTCGAAACTGAGACTGTAATTTTGTATTATTTCTCTTCATGAATAAATATTACTTGAATTTGCTCTCTTCTAATTCTGAAATATCTTGTGATGACCCGGCCCGTTGTCACGAGAATTACCACGCCGTTATGTTGTAATTCATGTTCTATGCTTTTATATCAGTGTTAGAGTCTATCAGGTGAGTTAGGAGTGAATTGGATTGAAAATGAGGCATATAGCCTTTTTGAGGGAAACTTGAATATGGAAAGTCAACCCGGAGTTGACTACTTAGTTAGAGGGTTCGGAATCGGATTCTGATGATTCGGGTAGTTCCGGGAGGTGATTTGTGAGTTAGGGGAGCGATCGACATTGAATTTGGAGGTCCGGTGTAGAAATAGGCTTGAATTGGCTAAGGTTGAATTTTGGCGAAATCCGAATGGTAGGTGAGATTTTGATCCGGGGTCGGAATGGAATTCCGACAATTCCTGTAGCTTCGTTATGTGATTTTGGATATGTCTGCAAAATTTCAGGTCATTTAGACGTCGTTTGGTCGGGTTTTTGATCGAATGTGTAATTCAGAATGTTTTAAGGAATTTAGGCTTGAATTCGATGTGAATTTTGGGTTTTGATGTTGTTAGACGTGTTTTGAGGATTGGAACAAGTTTGAATGAGGTATTAGGATGTGTTGGTGTGCTTGGATGAGGTCCCGGGAGCCTCGGGGTGTTTTCAGATGGCCAAACGGGAGAAAATATGGGAGAATTGCAGATTGTGTTGCTG
Organism: Nicotiana noctiflora; assembly: GCA_032618575.1. Lineage (NCBI taxonomy): Eukaryota > Viridiplantae > Streptophyta > Magnoliopsida > Solanales > Solanaceae > Nicotiana > Nicotiana noctiflora. Next base: position 11,470 of record JASVEL010010519.1, on the reverse strand, counting down.
GTTCTGTTGTTTTCGCTCCTGCGGAAATGGGGGGGGGCAGGAGCGAAAAAATGTCCGCTGAGGTGGCGTCGCAGGAGCGAAGATGAGACCGTAGAAGCGGGCAAAAGGCGAGATGGGGAAGACCGCAGAAGCGGATTGTTGATCGCATAGGCGAGTCCGCAGGAGCGGACTCTTGATCGCAGGGGCGGAGTAAATTCCGCAGGAGCGGTCTGTGGATCACAGGAGAGGAAATGGCCAAATAGGCCTGGGTTCGCAGAAGCGACGAATTGGTCACAGAAGCGGTTCCGAAGGGGCAGAAATGGTCCGTAGAAGCAAAAATCGTAGAAGTTTAATTGTATCAGAAGTTAGAAAATTTCAGAAACATTTCACACATTTGGGTCTCGAGTTTAGAGGTGATTTGGGCGATTTTGAAGAGAAACTCAAGGGAAATCATCAGGTAATCAACTATGGACTTAAACTATGATTAGTATTGATAATATTATGCAATTATATCATGAAAATGGAGGAATTTGGGGTAATTTATGGAGGGTTTAGCCCTAGGCTTGAACTTTAGAAAATTAAGGTTTTGAATAGGCAAATGGAGTCCGAATTTGGTAAATCTTATATGCTTAGACTCGTATCGAGATGAGGGTTCCGAATATGTAACTTTTGTGATTTTTCGAGAAGCGTACCGAAAGTCGGGTTTTGTCAACTTTGCCATTTTTGGTGTAAATAGAGTTGTATTGATTGGGTGTCATCCCATTGGCCTAATTTGTTATGTTTCTACTATGCTTGATCAGATTCTACACGTGCGGAGCTTGATTCTCGTGGCAAGGGCATTGCGGAGTAGTCGTCGCGCTGTATTGAGGTGAGTAATAGATGTGGGTGATGACCAGCGGGTTCGAAACCCCGCTATAGCACTTTGTAACGTTGTATAGTGGCGAGACACGTACTCTCTTGTGAGTGCGGGGTCGATTGTGATTGGGGACTATGGCTTAGTCCGACTTGTTGGCGCTGTGTTATGATATTTGGCTATTCTTGAGCCGTCGAACCCCCTTCTTGGACGGTTGAGTATACTTGTGGGCTGTGAGCCAGTTTTTGGATCCCGCGAGGATCGTTATCACTGTCTTGTGATATTGACATGCTAGTTTACTACCAGTCCGTAGCTATTTCTGTTATCATGCTATTTCCAATCTCTGGAACTCGATACTACCGTTTTCCAACCGAAAAATGATGAAAGAGTTTTCAAAACTACTTTTGAGCCTGCGAGGCTGCATTTGCATATTAGCTGACTGGTAGTGGATCGGGCTGCGCGCCACAACGGTATATATGTCGGATCGGACTGCACGCCAAAGTAATATTGTGCTTGGGCTGTAGGAGAGCCCCTCCAGAGTCTGAACCCCCACAGTGAGCACGGGTACCCAAATTGGATCGGGCTACGCGCCGTAGCGGTCATCTCATGCATTGCATTGCATTTAGCTACACCTGCTAGCTGTTATACTTATTGTTGATATTGTTGGCTCTCTCTACTGTTGATATTGAGCTGTTATAGGGTATTGATATAGCTTTACATTGTGCTTTACTGTGGATTTCTTATCTACGCTGTCTTACCCTTGTTTATTACCACTGAGTCTGGCAGTACTCATTTTACTCCCTACACCTTGTGTGGAGATCCAGGTACCTCTCAGCAGCCCTGATTCGGCAGCCGCTCAGAGGCGTTGTGTGGGACAGTCGAGGTAGCTGTAGCGTCCGCAGGACCTAACTCCCCTTCTAGCTGTCATTTCTTATCTTATTGTCTTTCATTTCCGCACTGAGTTTGTTATAAACCTTATTACACATGTGTTCTTTAGAGGCTCATGACTCTTGACCTTTCGGTCTATGGGAGTTGGTATGTGTTGGGACTTGGTTCCCCATTTTCGATTTATATATCACTGTTGTTTTATGATTTGATATGTTTAAATGGGATAAAGCGAGCTCCTAGCTCTGTTATTGTTATTGATTGGTCAGGCTGGCCTAGCAGTGTGCTGGGCGTCATCGCGACCGGATTTGGGGTCGTGACATATCTGTATATACGATGAATTCTAATTTATGTTTCTCTTTTTCAATTTCACTTGGTTTGGGCCTAATGGATGGCATAGGCCCAGATCTGAATCGATTAAAAATTGGGCTTCTGAGTATAAGCTCCAGCAATATCTAGGTTTCTAAAACCCAGATGCAAAAGCTGGACTGTTAAGAGAGCCCAAAGTGTCCAGGCCTAGTGACATAGAGTAATAATGGCCTGGACTTATATTCTAAAATTATAATTATAACTAATTAACTAAGGAAAAACAAAGTGATAGAAAATATAGTTGTACATTAGGATTGGACTATAAAAATTGAGTGGGAGAGCCTCGCATGAAAACAAAATAGCGGGGCCCTCATATAAATGAATAACAATATAATAGACTCGGGAAGGTTGGTAGCTAATTCCATGACCTTTCCAAAAGATTAACAAGCCGTCAAACGATGTAGGCACTATTGTAAAATATACTTTCCCTAATACGAGTGCACATCTAATGTGACTCAAATCATAAATCTCGGCAAAGCCGAAACGTGTTAAAAGTCACATGCGTACTGGTTGCGATGTGACTCGAAATACGTTTTTGCAACATCGCAATTCTTAAAATATTCAAATTGAAACACGTACACATTGTTTAAAAGCATATAGTGAAATCAATTAAAATCAAGAACGACAGTTGAGCGACCGAGCTGAAACCACGGAATCCGGGAGTGCCTAACACCTTCTCCCGGGTTAACAGAATTCCTTATCCGGATTTCTTGTTGCGCGGACTGTTAAACAGAGTCAACTTCCTCGGATTCGGGATTAACCGGTGACTTGGGACACCATTATTTTCCCAAGTGGCGACTCTGAATTTTTTAATAAAATCCCGAACCGATTGTCCTTTATTGGAAAATCTCCTTCCTCATTGTTATTATATCCTTTCTCGGGGAATTTATAATATCGAGGTTGTAAGGCCCTAGAAAATTTCGCTAAGGAATATAGGATTCTATGGTGCCACGTAGGCTAATTATTATATTTTATGTGCTATGAACATGATGGACATCAATTAGACTTGATAAATATGAGTATGAGTCTTATGGTAAGTGGTATGAGGTCCAAATGGAAGCCCAAGTGTAAGCCAAATGGGAAAATTTTCGAAATAGGCCAAAATTCCAAATGGATTCGCATATAGCTCCACTTCAAATGATCATATATAATTATGTATAAGGTTTTATGTGGTGTATAGCATATCAAATGAAAGCCCATTGAGTCTAGTTTCCAACGCTTCAAACCGTTCGTCATTTGGACATTCCTATACAAAGTTATGATCAAATTACCAAAGGCTGGAAAATGCTGTCTTGTGTCAAATGTGCGACCGCATTCCTGTCGCATTGTTAACTTTGCGGTCGCATTTCTACCGCAAATTGAACCCGAGAAGCCCAGTTAATTCTTCTATTTTTATAGCCCGACCCCATTTCAATATATAGGCTTTGGGGTTCATTTTGGGGTCATTTCTTAGTGATTTTAGAGAGAGGTGAGAGCATTTTAGAGAGAGAAGGAGGAACCCAACATCTAAATCATCCAAATCTTGCATCTATCTTCAAGAATCAAGAACCCAATAGCAAGTTCTTCATCTAAGTGGTAAGATTCTATACCCTAGGGTTTTAATTTCGAGTTTGGTGTATAAGATGAGTTATTGAGGTATGATTCTTGGGTTTATTAGTATTGTGTATACATGCATGTACAACTTAGGTTTATGGGAAGATTGTTTAACTTAAATAACTAAAGATTGGGTTAGGGATTGAAGGAAGTCTTAAAAAGGGGATTCGAAATCAAGATGCTCAACTAGTGTTAGATAAATTGTTCAAATGAGCTAGTTTCATGAATATCTTTCTAATATGTGTTTAATTTTGTTATGTTTCATAGTAGATTGGAATTGCTAGAGTTTTTGGAATGTTGTAGTAACTTAAAGAAAGCTCAATCGAGGTATGTATGGCAAATTTTGATTCTTGTGAAATCGCCTATATGTGTGAAGTTTGTTTGTTTCGTGTTAAATTGACAAATTGTGTGAAATTCTTGATGTTGTTGTTGGATATTCAAAGTTTGTTGTTGAGCTATGAGTGATGTAAAATGAGAGTTTAATTTGGCAAAAGAATTGTGAATAATGACTATGATGGCCTATATGGCACCTTGTGGAAAACAAACGAAACACTTGAGAATTGGTTTATTGTGGAAAGAGATGAACATTTGAATTGTGGAAATATTGTAACATGGTTGTGATATTGAATTGAGAAGAAATTGAGAACATGAACCAATGTGTAAGTTGCTTATTTGAACTTGTTGAAATTGTGTGTAGTACCTTATCTCCTGTTTGAAATTGTTGTGTTTTCAACTGTAAGGCGGGGTCGTGTTGCGCGCCGCAACGTGGGGAAATAAGGTGTGGGTTGGGGTGATAAGGGTGGCCGAGGTAATAAGGGTGGTCGGGGGCAATAAGGATGGAAAGCGATCGAAATCGCTATTGAAAATTGATACAAAAATCAATAATGTGAAATTGTGAAAGGAGACAGCAGGAGAGTTTGCAACCTGTGGGGCACTGATTGCCCCTTTGTTTGACTACTTGTGCTTTACGTGATTGATTGGTTATTGTTAAATTGGTTGATCATAGAAAGTGCTTTGTGTGAGAATTATTTGAAATGAGGAAAATGTGGAAACATGGTTGGCTGACTTAATTAATTGTTGATGTAATTTAATGGCTTGAGTTTACTTGGGACAAAGTTTGTCCATACATACCAGGTACAATTCAAGTGTACTGACGTCCCTTTTGCCGGGGCGCTACATTCGTGTCATGATTGTAGGTGGATCAGTAGCAGGCACTTCAGCTCATCGGCAGTAGTATCCTTCTCCTTCCACTGCCCGTTTTGGTGAGCCCCTTTCTTCCTCGGGGCCTTGTGTGGTTCATGCCACTCGGTTTAGATTTCATTTTGGTTTTGTAAGGTATAGCCGGAGCCTTGTTACCGGCAAGTATTGTATTTCCCTTTTTGTATCCTAGAGGCTCCAAAGACATGTAAACTGTGGGATTGTGGCCTATGTATATGTATGGGGCGTTGTATATATAAATTATGAACTTGTTAGAGAATCAATCACATGGTTATGTTTATGCATTATGAAATTAGTCATTATTGGTAAAATATTTGGTTAATGAGAAACAATCAACACAGGGTTAACACGTGGGAATGAAAGGCACCCAGGTCCGCTTGACTGGGGCAACCCGGTCAGGCGCCGGTCATGTCCCTCGATTTGGGGTGTGACAAACTTGGTATCAGAGCCTAAGGTTTTTAAGTGTCCTAGGATGTCTCGGAGCCGTGTCTAGTAGTGCCCTTATTATCGGTGTGTTGTCGACCACATCATATAAGTTGGGGGCTGCACGGGCATTTAGGAATTTACCCATTTCTTTAATATTCCAGATCGTGTGATATGGCTCAAGATATGGAGCTAATATCCTCTCTAAGTATTAACCTCAATATTGGTAATTTTGATACCATAATCTGTGAATTTGAAGCATGTAAGGTGAGATTTATCTCACCATTAAGTCCAAGTGGATCATCCAAGGACTTGTTAGAAGAATGTGTCGAGCCATGGAGTGATTGGTAGAACTTGTTGTTAAGGAGAGTACCCTTGTTCCTACTAATGTCACTGCACCACCAGATCATGTAGTATATCATCAGTATGTACGGCTAAAACCCCGTCTCTTAGAAATTAAGCTTCCATGGTGTCCGCGTAAATGTTGTAGGTTTAAAATATAATTTATGTAGTACCCGTTTTGTTATGTTAAGCGAATTATTGCTGTGAAAATATATGTGGGAGGTACTTCTTCATTTGTTTAATATATTATTCTTGGTAGATGAGGATATGTAAAGAATGTGAACTATGTGCTAAAATGTCTTGACTTCAAGTCAAGTTTGAATTGATATTTTGATGCCAAATTTTGTGAGAAAACTTGTTATGGTTGATTCTTCCAAAATGTTGTTATGTGTACCAAAGGTATTTGTTTGATTGCATCTAGTCGTTGGTAATGTATAAAGATGTTTGGAAATGAAGTAAGTGACTGTGGAAATGTGGTAAGACTAGATGTTGGACTCTAGCTGTGTTTGATACTTTACATGAATTGGTGTTGTGACCCGATTTTGTGAAAGATGCATTCCAATATGATCAATGTGCTATTATTGACAACTTAAAATGGGTGCAAGGGGTATGAATCACGTATTGAAATGTGAAGGCCTTAAATTGAAATTGAAGCAGCATATATTAAATAAAACTGTGTGAAGTCCTATTTGCATAGAGATGTTGAAATAAGTCAAATGTTTTTGAGAAATAGAGTATAGACAATGTGTCAAGAACTCGAAATGAAATTGTACCTGGCAATATTTGTGACATGAGAGAATATGAAACGGATTATGATGTTGATGTGAAATATGCGGAAATGATGTGAAATGTGGGGAAGAAGAGATTGTGTTATGGAATGTGGCCTAGTGCCAAGACTGATGTGATAATTATGGCCCCAAGAGCCGACGGACAAATATACGAGAAAATGGCATGATTCTTTTATTTGATAATGTGGTGATCATTTAAAGTGTTTGATTCGTAATTGTGATTTCCTTATTATTGTATGAAGCGTATAGGTGAATAATTTTATATGTGAACCCTATGGAAGGGCTACGAAATGCAACCTAGAGGTATGGAAATTATGTAAAAAAAAAAACTATGTGATCCATTTTATTTGGTAATGTGGCGATTGTTTAAACTTTTTGTTAAACCCTTATGATTTCTTTGCCCTTGCATAGATATGTTCTTAAAAAGAATCTAAATTACAAAACAGTTCATGCACATGCACCTACTCTTTAAATGAGACGTATTGTTTACAAAGTCTCCCTATCAGAGTTCTATTGTTTACAACCTCCTATGGAATTGAGCTCTATAATTATGTTCCAGAATTGAGTTATAGCACTATTGATACTTCCTACTTGCTTTTTCTAAATTCTTAACAAAGGACTATTCCCGATGAATTTCTTTTAGAAACGCCTCATTTAAATTGACAACATCTCGCTCACTTGTGCCTATACATGCACCATCGTAAAGTTTGTACATGTGGTGTCAAGTTCCATGCAAAGAATCCAAGATTTGTGATCCTTCTCGAGTCACTCTTTTACTTAGTTGTGTGTGTCTTATATGGCTTGATCATTCAATCTACTCTCTTACGAGTATCATCATGAGACCCTTTCACTGTCTAGTAACATATATGCACATCTCAGTGCCTATCATATGAGTTCATATCTTATCAAAATGGTCACCGTGTGCATAAAGTCTCTCTGGAAAAAAATATTGAGATCCTCACATCCCCATCATAGATATCTTGTGTCGCCATGGTTTTTGTGCCCACTAGGAACATCCCGCAGTAAGTAGCTCACTCTGTCCTAGTATTGTGGTTGCTCGTGGCATGGTCATGTATTGCAGTGGGGAGTTAATATAGTAGAAGTGTGTCCAACTTATAACCAATGATTATTTTCTGATTATGTCTCCACAATGTGTTAAATTTATTCCTTCTTTAGTGAATTCATTGTGCTAGTTCCTTACACATGTACAACAACCATAAAATAACATGTCCTTCTATGTATCACTATGACACTTCCTTTTTAAAGTCAAAACCTATAGAGATCTCATTATGAACATCTGCAAACCTTCAGGGATTATTGTGCACTGTCTCATTGTGTTTGGTTTTCTTCACACCCTCAACTTCTAGAATCATGGACTATGTCATTGTCATGTGTGGAGAGTTTTACTACCCTTGGTATCTCACCTTCTTGGCTAGATATGAGTGTTATTTGCCTTCGCCCTGGAGCGTCGTGTTAACTATTAGAACCATCTAACCAATTCATGATTTTGTCCCAATATCAAGATTTCCTAGCTATTGAGTTTCACTCGTGAAAGGTTGAGATTAAATGACTTCGGATTTTTGTACATATCATGAACATGTTGATTTGAATGAAAAAAATGGTCGTAATTTTTTAGTTTCCTCATATAAGATCAATTACCAAGAAGTGTTAAGTTTTCTAGAATATGGTAATCTCATAAGCGTTCAATTCTTTTCATCCTTATAGGGTTGTGGCATAGATTCTGTGCGTCAAGTAATGTTAAGAGTGTAATTCAACTTCGTGTATTTTGAATCCCATATCACATTCAAAGTGCTAGAGTATTCCTATTCGGGGTCGACGGATTTTCCCTACCCTTTAGAAAATGAGTGGTTCACGTACTTGAGTATTCCTCCTTAATGATTCCTATTTCCCATGTACTACTTACTCCTATGCCTCATTTGTGTATTAATTAAGGTAGTCACAGTGATTAACCATGTCAGTTTTGTTAGTAGTAACATTTCATGTCTTTTAGTATACGACCTCATAAAGTGCTCTACCCAGTGCATTAATGGATTCCTGAAGAACTCCAACCTGATCTTGAACTTTGTTGTTCCTCGTTGTATTAGATCATTGGGTATTGTAAGTTTAGACAAGTCAAAGATAAAGCTTCATAGTGTGGTCACATATATATTGATAGATAAATTTATGGTCAGCTTATGGTATCACATCTTAGGGTAACTATTAAGGGTCATCAAGGGTTTATTGTGGTGAGTGTACCCCTAAAAATATTATGTGAGTTGATAATAAAGGTAACATGACTGTATTACACATTAGGTTTCAATAGGTGTATGATATTCCCCATAACTGTTCCTCATGTACTTTGTGTTTCCATATGCTTATGGCTAAGAAGATAGTGGAAAAAAATGTGGGTATGAATTGACTTTATTGAACTATATGATCATGTTAATATCCTATATGATGCACTACTAGCAAGACTCATGATGGCTTGACTTCATATGGACTGTTGATTGAAATGAAATTATATTCTTGTTGATGAACACCTTTGCGATTACATTAATGGCCGGTAAGGACTATTATGAACACATGATTGTTTGTTTACTATGAACTGACATCCTTGATGGTATGATGCCAAGTTATGGAATTGTGGGTTATTGTTGTTATCATGAATTGCAATATCCAGTGGAGTGTAAATTGTACGGTGGAAGTTATCAAAAGGTAAAGTCAATGGATAGTTATCTCATGCAAGATGTTTATCTGTCATCCTTGTTATGTATTTTTGGGAGTTGATATTACTTCTGAGAAGGTGTTATGACAATGCTTGTAAGTCAATAATGTCGTGTGGAAGGATAAATGTGTCGTGGAAGGAAAGTACTTTAGTTTGATTGAATACCAGTTAGTTTTGACTTGGAATGTACCATATAGGTATTTTGATGTAAAACTGTGTAGCAGTCCATGTTCTAGTATCCTTATGATAATGTAGTGCTTGTAATACTGGGATTAGGATTGTGGATATATACATTGTGGTGCTATGTATAATTGTGGATGTGTTGTTGAGACGAATTTGGTGATTCCCTGGCAGGTGGATAGGCCTAGTTACAAAGGAAACTCTGCCGAAATTTCTGAAAAATTTAGGAGTTAGTGAAAATTTAGAGACTGGAGGTAGGTTAGAAAAGAGATGTTTGATGTTAAAGTGTTTGGGAAATACTATACTCCTCATTCGAGGACGAATGATCCTAAGGGGGGAGAATGTAAGGCCCTAGAAAATTTCGCTAAGGAATATAGGATTCTATGGTGCCACGTAGGCTAATTATTATATTTTATGTGCTATGAACATGATGGACATCAATTAGACTTGATAAATATGAGTATGAGTCTTATGGTAAGTGGTATGAGGTCCAAATGGAAGCCCAAGTGTAAGCCAAATGGGAAAATTTTCGAAATAGGCCAAAATTCCAAATGGATTCGCATATAGCTCCACTTCAAATGATCATATATAATTATATATAAGGTTTTATGTGGTGTATAGCATATCAAATGAAAGTCCATTGAGTCTAGTTTCCAACGCTTCAAACCGTTCGTCATTTGGACATTTCTACACAAAGTTATGATCAAATTACCAAAGGCTGGAAAATGCTGTCTTGTGTCAAATGTGCGACCGCATTCCTGTCGCATTGTTAACTTTGCGGTCGCATTTCTACCGCAAATTGAACCCGAGAAGCCCAGTTAATTCTTCTATTTTTATAGCCCGACCCCATTTCAATATATAGGCTTTGGGGTTCATTTTGGGGTCATTTCTTAGTGATTTTAGAGAGAGGTGAGAGCATTTTAGAGAGAGAAGGAGGAACCCAACATCTAAATCATCCAAATCTTGCATCTATCTTCAAGAATCAAGAACCCAATAGCAAGTTCTTCATCTAAGTGGTAAGATTCTATACCCTAGGGTTTTAATTTCGAGTTTGGTGTATAAGATGAGTTATTGAGGTATGATTCTTGGGTTTATTAGTATTGTGTATACATGCATGTACAACTTAGGTTTATGGGAAGATTGTTTAACTTAAATAACTAAAGATTGGGTTAGGGATTGAAGGAAGTCTTAAAAAGGGGATTCGAAATCAAGATGCTCAACTAGTGTTAGATAAATTGTTCAAATGAGCTAGTTTCATGAATATCTTTCTAATATGTGTTTAATTTTGTTATGTTTCATAGTAGATTGGAATTGCTAGAGTTTTTGGAGTGTTGTAGTAACTTAAAGAAAGCTCAATCGAGGTATGTATGGCAAATTTTGATTCTTGTGAAATCGCCTATATGTGTGAAGTTTGTTTGTTTCGTGTTAAATTGACAAATTGTGTGAAATTCTTGATGTTGTTGTTGGATATTCAAAGTTTGTTGTTGAGCTATGAGTGATGTAAAATGAGAGTTTAATTTGGCAAAAGAATTGTGAATAATGACTATGATGGCCTATATGGCACCTTGTGGAAAACAAACGAAACACTTGAGAATTGGTTTATTGTGGAAAGAGATGAAACATTTGAATTGTGGAAATATTGTAACATGGTTGTGATATTGAATTGAGAAGAAATTGAGAACATGAACCAATGTGTAAGTTGCTTATTTGAACTTGTTGAAATTGTGTGTAGTACCTTATTTGCTGTTTGAAATTGTTGTGTTTTCAACTGTAAGGCGGGGTCGTGTTGCGCGCCGCAACGTGGGGAAATAAGGTGTGGGTTGGGGTGATAAGGGTGGCCGAGGTAATAAGGGTGGTCGGGGGCAATAAGGATGGAAAGCGATCGAAATCGCTATTGAAAATTGATACAAAAATCAATAATGTGAAATTGTGAAAGGAGACAGCAGGAGAGTTTGCAACCTGTGGGGCACTGATTGCCCCTTTGTTTGACTACTTGTGCTTTACGTGATTGATTGGTTATTGTTAAATTGGTTGATCATAGAAAGTGCTTTGTGTGAGAATTATTTGAAATGAGGAAAATGTGGAAACATGGTTGGCTGGCTTAATTAATTGTTG
>JASVEL010010518.1:0-48605 GCA_032618575.1 Nicotiana noctiflora | reverse complement strand
TTCTTTCTCTTTCTTTCTTTGCAATACTCTTCTCCATTGTTTTATTTCACGTTATCAGCACGAGACTCTAGTGTCCCAAGAAGCCCTTTGAGAATACTAAGCAAATATGGGTATTTCACAAAGAAAACTTGAGTCAAAGTTCAATTGTAAAAAAAATTATTTAGTTGATTCGTGTACGACATATACAATATTCAAAGAGAAGAAATATTTCTCTCATTTAAGTACGTGCAAGGCAGATGTTACTACAGTTGCTAGTAATAGTAAATTAATTGAAGACTCTAGAAAATCTACTATAACTCTACCTAAGGGAACACTACTTATCATAGAGAGCGCAATATTCTCCTCCAAGTTCAAGAGGAACTTGTTGAGTTTTAAAGATATCCGCCGAAATGGATATCATATTGAGACAATAGATAAGAATAATCTTGAATATCCTATCATTACCAAAAATATCTCTGGCGAGATAAGGTTTATTGAGAAATTCTCATCTTTATCTTGTGACCTGTATTGGACAAGAATTAGTGCAATTGAGGCACATTCTATTGTAAACCAAAAGGTTAGAGATTCTAATACTTTTGTACTTTGGCATAACCGATTGGGACATCCCGAATCAATTATGATGAGATAGATTATAGAAAAATGGGCATCCATTACAGAATTTAAAGATTCCTTTAAATAATGAATTTCTTTCATTTAAGGTAAGTTAATTATTAGACCATCACCAACAAAGGTTGAGATTGAATCCCCTGTAATTTTGGAACGTATATAAGGGACATTTGTGGACCTATTCACGCACCTAGTATGTCGCTTAAATATTTTATGATCTTAATAGATACATTTTCTATATGGTCTCATGTGTGCCTATTGTCATCTAGCAACTTTGCATTTGCAAAGTTAATGGTACAATTACGGGTGCAATTCCCCGATAATCCAATTAAGTCTATTAGACTTGATAATGCTGATGAGTTTTCATCCCAAGCATTTCATGACCGTTGCTTATCAATTAGGATAAAAGTGGAACATCCTGTAGCTAATGTTCATACTCAAAATATCCTTGTAGAGTCTTTAGTTAAACGTATGTAATTGATAACAAGACCGTTACTCATGAAAACGAGATTGCCCACTTTTGTTTGGGGTCATGCTGTTTTGCATGCAACAATGCTAGTTCGTCTTAGGCCGATAAATTATCATAAATATTCCCGCTATAATTAGTTTTGTGCCATGAACCTAATATATACCATTTAAGAATTTTTGGATGCGCAGTATATGTGCTTGTAGCACTGCCACATCACATCAAAATGGGCCCCTAAAGAAGGTTAGGAAGTTGGGTTTGAATTGCGCTCCATTATTCGCTACCTTGAAATATTAACGAGGGATTTGTTCACTGCACGATTTACAGACTATCGATTCGATGAGACACTTTTCCCAAAATTAGGGAGAGAAAATGGTGAAGCCTAACGAGAAATTTTATGAAAAAATCCATCATTGTCTCATCTCAATCCACGTGCCTATATTTGTGAAAAAGAGGTGCAAAAGATTATTCATTTGCAAAAAAATAGCAAATCAAATGCAGATGTATTTACAGATCTAAAAATGATAACAAAATAACATATCCCTGCAGAGAATGTTCCAACCCGTATTGATGTCCCGTTGGACAATCTTCTAGTATCATGGCTAATGAGTCAAAATTACACCTAAAATGCGGTAGACCATTAGGTTCTAAGGATCGAAATCCTAGAAAAAGGAAAATAAATGATCGAGATGACACTACAAAAAAGTCTTATAAAGAAATTCATGATTTAACCAATCATGAGATTCATGAGGAAATTATTGAGCCTAAGACTCAAGAAATAAGGAACCATCGATAAAGTCAATCGATATTGAGACAAATTTGAATCGAGTGGATATGGTGGTGGATTATGTCTTTGCATATAATGTTGCATTTAATATTATGCAAGAAAATGAGGATCTTGAATCTTAATCTGTTGGAGAACGTCGACAAAGACTTGACTGGCCAAAATGGCAAGAAGCAATCCAATTAGAGCTAAATTCACTTGCAAAACGTGAAGTTTTAGGCATGTAGTCCAAACATCTAATGGTGTTAAAATGGTTGGCTATAAATGGATTTTTGTACGCAAAAAGGAATGAGAAAAATGAGGTACAAATATATAAGGCACGCCTTGTTGCACAAGAATTTTCACAAAGTCCCGGTGTCGATTATGAAGAGATATATTCACCTGTTATGGATGCTATAATGATCCGTTATCTTATTTATTTTTCTGTCCATGAAAAGTTTGACATGCATTTAATAGACATGGTTACTGCCTACCGTTATGACTCACTTGATAATGAGATATACATGAAAATTCCCAAGGAGTTTAAAATGCCTAACACACATAATTTAAAGTTCCGGAAAATATTTTCAATCAAATTACAAAGATCTTTGTATGGTCTAAAGCAATTAGGACGAATATGGTATAATCGTCTTAGTGAGTATTTATTAAAGGAAGGTTATACAAATGATATTATTTGTTCATGTATTTTTATAAAGAAAACAACATTGAAATTTGTTATACTTTCCATATGTTGATGACATAAATCTTAATGGAACTCCTAAGGCAATTGATAATTTAAAGAAGGAATTCGAGATAAAAGATCTTGAAAAGACAAAGTTATGTCTCGGTTTGAAAATTGAACATATGGCAAACAAAATTTTTGTTCATCAATCTGCCCACAAAGAAAATGTATTGAAATGGTTTACATGGATGGAGCACGTCCATTAAATACTCCGATGGTTGTTCGTTCACTTGATGTGAATATAGATCCATCCCGACCTCAAGAAAAGAATGATGAGCTACTTGGTCCTGAAGTACCATATCTTAGTGTAATTAGTGCACTAATGTATCTTGCTAATACTATAAGGCGTGGCATAACCTTTTCAGTTGATGTCTTAGCAAGTTATAGCTCTGATCCTACAAGAAAATATTGAAATGGAATCAAACACATATTGCGGTAGCTAAAAGGAATTACCGATATGGGCTTATTTTATGGCAATAATTGCAGTCCCGATCTTGTTGGTTATGCTGATGGTGGGTATTTATCTGACCCACACAAGGCTTAATCTCAAACAGGTTATGCGTTTACTTGTGGAGGCACTGCTATATCTTGGCGATCGACTAAGTAATCAATTGTGGCTACTTCATCTAATCATGTTGAGATAATTGCTATTCACAAAACAAGTCGAGAGCGTGTGTGGTTGAAGTCTATAATACATCTTATTCGAGACAAATGTAGTTTGAAATGTGACGAACTACCCACAATTTTTGTATGAAGATAATGCAACATGTACAACCCAATTGAAGGGATGATTCATAAAAGGAGATAGGACAAAACACATTTCACCAAAGCTATTTTTTACTCATGATCTTCAAAAGAATGGTGATATCAATATGCAACAAATTCGTTCAAGTGATAATATGATTGAATTGTTCACCAAGTCTTTACCGACTTCAACCTTCAAGAAGTTAGTGTACAAGATTGAGATGCGAAGACTCAAGGATGTGAATTGATGCTCTCATAAGGGGGTTGTACTCTTTTTCCCTTACAAAGTTTTATCCCACTGAGTTTTCCTTGCAAGGTTTTTAACGAGGCAACCAAAAGGCGTATTTCTAAATATGTGTACTCTTTTTACTTTTCTAGAATTTTTTTCTCACTCGATTTTATTGTAGTTAAGGTTTTAACGAGGCATATTATCTGTTGAATAGACATTTAATGAGGAGTGTTATAAATAAATTTTTTATGGTGAACATTTATATTTAGATAGATTTTAGGAATTATTACTTGATGGCTAAGTCACTATTCCCACAGATGATTCTATTGCATTGTAATTATCTCAAAGCAATAAGAATTCTCTCCCCTTTCTTTTCAATATTCTTCTTCATTGTTTTATTTCACTAGTGATTATTAGTTAAAACAATTGGTACAACTTGAAAATCAGAGGCGATTTCAAAAAAGAAAAGGTACAAAATAGAAAATAGAAGAACATTAATACAACAAAAATGAAACTATAAATTTTTTACGAAAGCCAGCAAATCCCACCGCAAATCATGTGCCAAATTCAAGTAATGCAACCATGTTACGGAACACAGACTGCGTGTTTCGCCGAAGCCCAAACCCCTCTTCAAAACACTTATCACGCGCTCTGCTCCCTCCTGATACAAAACACACACACACACACTCTTAATTTCTCTCGCTAAACCCACGAATCCACACTCCCATTCGCTTTCTCCGTGATCATTTTCCGGCGAGATCTCTGATACTCTGTCGGAAAATCCTGATCGGATCCGCTATCTCTGAACTGCGATTCACTTAGCGATTTCAAAAGATCCGATTAGATATGGCTCCAGTTTCGGCTCTTGCGAAGTACAAGCTCGTCTTCTTAGGAGATCAATCTGTCGGCAAAACCAGTATTATCACGCGATTCATGTATGATAAATTCGATAACACTTATCAGGTATACACTTTTCCTGCTTCATTATTCACGTGATTCGTTAGCCTCTTTTTTCTGGGGATCTGCTTCTTAATTACATTTGTCTTCTGCTTGTTGTTAGCGATATTTAGTTTGCTCTATAAGGACTTGATGATCTTCTTTTTGTTAGAGTTTTTATTTGTGCTACTATCAACTTTTGTGGTTCGCTTTGTTCCTGATTCAGTATACCCGTAGCTTTTACATTAACATTGGAAGGTTAGTCTTTCGAGCATCACTAAATTTATGCATAGTAGAATCAGAGAGAGTTGGTGAAGACATGTTATTCTTACTAGGATTTTATATAGAGGTTGAATTTTTCTAGTCTCGTTTAGAATGGCGCTGTATAGTATGGTTTATCTGAAACAGATCTGAGTGTCGGATACCCTTGCATCTGAAAATTATGGTTTATATCAGGAACATATCTGAGTGCGCATTTCGTGAGCAAGTGATTGTTCAATATCTTTATCTATAGCACACGTTTATTGCTATTTGTATGTATCATATGCTTATACTAAGAGGCATGTGCACTGCCATGCATTCGGTAATATATACTTCGCACCATGCATTGTTGGTCATATTATTTGTTATAATGCAGTACAAAAGTATAGGTTATTTGTCTGTTTGCAAATTTTAAGTGGAGTACGTTACTCTCTTTAAGTTGGTTTCCTTAATGACTGATAGGTTTTGCACCGTTGAATGTGAAGTAAGCAACTCTTCTGTTATACAAGTATTGGAAATATACACTTCAGCATCCAGCAGTGGGATAGAGAAATTGTTCCTAGTTTATTGCTTGTCATGCCATATTTCTTGGTCTCTAATAATCCGAAACTTTTTCTTCCTTGCACATCGTTGACAAGATAATGTATCACACTCATAGACCTTGGCAGTTAATGACTTGCTTTACCTTTTTCGTGACTTGCCGACTTTTAACCTATGATTAGAACAACCTCAATTTCCATGCTTTGATGGAATAGCTTTTGTGTTCTCTTTTTGATTGTGAAACTGCTCGTAACCTTGATTTTCTAGTCCCTGCTACGCTTCTTCTAGTGAAGTATTTCAATTTGAAGAATAATCTTTCTTCTCATCCTCATTTTACCTAATTTCTTGTTCAGGCTACAATTGGTATTGACTTCCTGTCTAAGACTATGTACCTTGAAGATCGTACAGTACGATTGCAGCTATGGTAAGATCTTCTTGATGAGAAAATACCTGCTCTTCAAGCTCTAATTAGCATAAACGCTATTTATAACATTCTTAATATGCCACCTTTGTGCCATTTTGTAAGGAGAAATAGCATAAATCTATTCAATGTAAGACAATTAACAGTACAATGTGATGTCTTGAGTTCCCTATTCAATAAAAAGTGATGTGTAGCCCCTTGGTTTTAGGGGTTGTTAACAACTTAACATATATCAGGGGATGGCAATTGGTTAGTTTATATTTTCTTGCTAAAACAGATTTATTTAGTGATGCCTTCAGATATGCTGATCTTGCTTCAGTTTTCTGGCGGAGAAAGAGAGATGCTAATGTTTAACTCTATCCCTCCTATTGGGTTATCAGTAATCGTCAAATTCCTAGACATATTTTTGAAAATAACCTGGCCTGACAAAGCATTCTTTTTTAGCTAGTTCGTGGTAATAAATTTCCTTTGACCTGTTTTCATTGATTGGGAAAATTTTTCACTTTGGCTAGGCTTCTTGTTTGGTTCACTTGATGCTGGGTGTAGCAGTCAATTTACATTTTAAAGTGCTCTTAGATTTGCTTTTCGTGATACCTTTTCAGGGATACTGCAGGTCAAGAGAGATTTAGGAGTCTCATACCAAGCTATATCAGGGACTCCTCTGTTGCTGTCATTGTGTTTGATGTTGCAAGTATGTTACTTTTCAATATTATGCAGTTTTTTCCTGATCATACTTATGTGTAATCCTTTCTTATAGATGCTTACTTGGAAAAGAATTACATAGATGATATATCCATTGCTAAAGTGACTTTGTACTTTTGATGATTCCAGGCAGGCAGTCCTTCTTAAATACTTCAAAGTGGATTGAGGAGGTTCGAACTGAGAGGGGCAGCGATGTTATTATTGTCCTTGTTGGTAACAAAACTGATCTAGTTGACAAAAGGTAGCCATAACTGTTTCATTCTCGTTTTTCCTTTTTCTTTCTGGAGGGTATGGGGGTAAGAGAGGCTTTGTTTGAGACTAGTGATGTGTAACTTTACCTTCCTTTATGTACTCTTATCACACATCTCATTCAATTTACTGACCTTTTCTTACTGCATTTTTGGCTACGTGATGTCAAGGTCTCTACTAAAGATCCTTAACGTTCTTACCTATCTTGTTCTCTGTGTCTACCTCATGGAGTGATAAAGTAATTGTCCTTTTTTGTATGTGCTACAAATTCCACTTTATGTGAAGAAAAAGGAGATAGTTGTAGTGAGAATCATGGTCCATTATGTTTAAGCTCCCTCCAGATTTACACAAGAGCTAAGGGAATGTTTTAGGGTACACCCATCTTTTGCTCCTTGCAAAGTGTAGTGTGTGCCTAAGGAAATGGTTAAATATTTGTGAGCTTTGTGTTGTGTTGTCTGATACTGGAGTTTTGTGCTGTTATGAGTAGTTTATTATTGCTATAGTAATGGCAGAATTCTCATGGGCTCCTTGGTCCTGTGACAAATTGCAGGCAAGTTTCAATCGAGGAAGGAGAAGCAAAAGCTCGTGAACTAAATGTGATGTTCATTGAAACCAGTGCAAAGGCCGGCTTCAATATTAAAGTGAGTAATGTTAGCTTTACACTTGGCTTCAATAAAATGTGAGAAAGCTTATCTTTCGTTGGGAGATTACAATCTGCATCGTTTGTGCTGTCATGCTAAGAAAATCAGGCTTTGATGTTTTCAAGTTATTGTTGTGAACTATTTATTATTGCACCCACTTGCTATTTTGTTGCTGATAGTGCATAATCAACCTTGCAGCCTCTTTTTAGAAAAATCGCAGCAGCATTGCCAGGAATGGAAACACTGTCTTCAGCTAAGCAAGAAGACATGGTTGATGTCAACCTCAAGTCAAGCAACCCAAATTCGTCCCAATCACAAGCACAGTCAGGAGGATGTGCTTGTTAATTTTATGGTTTGCAATTCTATAGCTTTCAACTCAAGTTCTTAAATTTTGTTTTCCATAACAAATGTGTCTGTAAATTTCTTTCGACTTTCGAAACATTTGAATACTTTGAGTTTTGTTATTTGTTAAAGTTGGATACAGGAGGTTGTCGTCCTAGTTGAGTAAGACCTAGCATGTGTCACTTATTTGTATTAGTCTCTAGACCTATGCAATTTAGCAGTTCTCCTTATGGGGAACAACTCTTGTAAGCGCATACTATCAGTTGATTCATTGTGGTTCTTTAATAGGAAATTTTGGTTGGACGTGCTTGAGTAAGTGATGGTTGAACAGGATGTAACTTTGCTAGTACAATACTACTCTGGCTGTGACATACTTTTCTGCAAATCATTTTCTGACCTTGCGCGAAAATTTGTCTATGTTTGAAATAGTTGGTACTATAAAAGCAGCTACATGATACGGCCTCATAAGTCTGTACTTCTCGCTGGAATGTAGACCAAATCCCGATATGTCATATTGAGTTATCTAAGAGTAAATAGTTCTGTGTTCCTCTGCCAACGTAGTAACAGGAGTGTGCTTGTTATTACTGATTTATACTTCTCATGTTCTGAGGTATGGTAGCATCATTTGTTTATCTCAAGCCTTTGCTTTACATTTATCAGCCAGTTTCAGAGTGATAGTAATCTTGAATGCGGGTTAGTTTATTGGACTATGATTTATGTTATATCTTCTATTGATTAGGAAAATTCTGTTTCTACGTTCTCTCATGTGATAACAGCACCCTTCTTACTACGCCGTTCGAACGAAATGCAGCCCAAAATCTTGCCCATTATCCTTCTGACTGATTCTACGAATAGCAACTGGATTGCCGTGGTGTTATTGATCACCACTTGCTATATTCGGGAATCGAGATCCTATTCCACGAGATGTTTGTTATTACTTCACTAAAGAATAGACAAATAGTAGTTGTGATATAAAAGAAAAAGAAATTACGTACGAACATATTCCAAGCCAGTGTTCCACAAGATATTTCGAATGCAGCGAAACTATTGATACGGTTAAAAAGAAAATTTTCAAATTGATAGTACAGTTTTACGGAGTATTTTGTTTCTGTAATTTTTGGCAAAGGAAAGGAGCGCTATTTTGTTTCCGGCTAGTGAAACTATTTTTCCGGTTCAAAATTTGCATCACTAACGCCTACTAAGTCTACAACATTTGATTCCCTACACAACTAAAGGGTTGTTTGGTACGAGGTATAAGAATGTATAATGGTGGCATAAATATTTAATAGCACTTTAATACTTTGTTTGGTTAGCAAATCTGGTATAAATTATTTCGGGATTAAAATTAGTATCGGGAGAACTTATGCCTTGTAGAGGGTGCAGTAATTAGTACCGAGATAACTTATATATTTATTCTTAGAAATTATGCAATTATCATTTTTAATAAAATATACCAAACAGTGGATAAAAAATAATATCAGAATAACTTATCCCAACATAATTTATCCCAACATAAGCCGTATTTAAACCAAACGACCCCTAAATTAAAGATAGAACACTTTATGCGTTAATAGTATTTGCATAACTTGTGTAAAAATTCGTGCTTGTTTTATGTGTGATAGGATGTGAAAGTTGAAATCAATCCGTGAGTTACTGTTAGCTAAGCACCCTCAAATTACATTAATACTTTTAAATAATAGCTTCTTGTTTAATAAAAAAAATCAATAAAAAGTTATGATAGTACGGAGTAGTAAGAGTTCTTGATTAATTTTTACTATGTTTTATAGGATTCTGAGTTTTTCTTTTTTCTGTGCGTGTGTATACATACATATACACACTAATTAGTGACATGACACCCATGCAACATCAATTTCACTTATGTCCAGCTCAGCTTTCTTTTTTCCCTTCATGGTCATCTTGATGACCCTTCAAATATGCCTTCAATTTCCAACGTTCTTTTCCTTTTTTCTTTTTTCTTTTTTGACAATATTTTTTTACGTAATATTTAGGGGTAGATAAGGGGGTCTGGTTGGTTGGGTTTTTGCTTTAGGGGGGCGGTGTAATTTCCGAAGACCCTCCCCTTTAAATTTGCAACACTCAAATATTTGTAATTTATTGAACTTCCGCTCTTCTCTCTGACTTAAGGCTGCTGAGCTGTGGCCGTTTGACCAAATTTCGTCCTTCTTTTCCACCATGACAGGTCCTCTCTTTCTCCTTTTTTCTGCGTGTTCACATAAAATTTTAATAATTTTTTGTTTATACTTTGTGGGTTTTTTGTTTGTTTATGGTCAATTGGTTGTTTCTATTTGAAAACCGATTATTAGGTCTCTGTGGCTTGACTTTTTCTGTTTCCTTTCTGATCACTCTGTTGTTGAGTTGTTTGTATTGTGGGTTGCGTTGTGATAAGGGGATCGAATGGATTCATATAACTTTTGTTTTCCTAATTATGAATAAAGATTTGATTTCCAGTAACTCTCTTCGAGTATCATCCATAAATTTGATAAAAATCTTATCTTTTTCTTGGTTAAACAGTAAATTTAGAAGGGAAAATGATAAAATAGTTTTTATTCCTTTTGTAAAGTATGAGTGCAAGTTGTAACATTTGCAGCTCTGAGCTATTGTTGTATCATACACTTCAAGTCGCTGTGGGGTAAGCTTTATTATCTTTCTCTTGTAAATGGTGAAAGAGTCAAAATTTAGCTGAAGTGAAAAGCACTTTTTTGTGAACTGCACTAGGGTGTTTTGAGTGCCAATGAAAAACATGTATCTTTTCTCTAGATTCTTAATCCAATGATCCATGTTAGTCCACGAAGTCATCACATTTGAGCACCAGGGACGGAGCTACAGTATCATGTACGGGTTCGGATGAACCCAGTAGCTTTTGCTTAGGCATAGTACTTGTATACGGATTTTTTTTGAATATGTATACATATTTAGTTGCGAACCCAATTACTAGGATGAGCTATGGGTTCAATGGCAAGTTCAAAGCCCATATACTTTAAATTCTAGCTCCACCTCTGTAGTGAGCACCCCTCTGAGAAATTTAGAAGAGGTTGGATTGCTTCTGTTTGGTAATGGGACATGATAATAGTTGTTGTTCTTGGATTACTTCTCAATTGTTGTCCTGAATAACTGCTTGTGCTTGTTAAAAGAATATGTGGATACAAAGACACTATGGATTTGAGGTATATTTCTGTTACACTATATATGGGATATTAGAGGAGAGAGGACAATTGTCTACTTGCAATCAGTGGCTATTTTCAGAAGTTCCATTTATAACCTCTCGTGCATTATGTTTTTGGTTACATGATCGGTTGTGTTCTTTGTATTTGGGAATACCACTCTCATTATGTCCTCGATTGTTGTTCTAACAGCAGATAATCAGCAACCAATTTTGGGAAAAGATGGTGCCTCAAACGGGCAGCATCCGCTGGCGAAGCTGAACCGTCTGCACTTTTGGCTTCTATTGGCACTCAACATTATTTTCTTGCTTGCTGGTCAAGCTGCTGCTGTTATTTTGGGACGATTTTACTATGATAAGGGTGGTAATAGTAAATGGATGGCCACTCTCGTCCAAACAGCTGCTTTTCCTGTTCTTTTCATTCCTTACCTTTTCATTACTTCTCCTCAAAATGATTCAGAAGGCTCCAATCGAGCTTCTTTCATCACAGTTAGTGTAGTCTATTTCGTAATTGGTGCAATGGTTGCAGGAGATAACATGTTATATTCCATCGGACTATTGTATCTCTCTGCTTCTACATATTCCCTTATTTGTGCAACACAGCTGATTTTCAGTGCAGTCCTTTCTTTCTTCCTAAACGGTCAGAAGGTCACAGCATTGATCATGAATTCTGTGGTCGTGCTTTCTTTATCTACCGCTCTTCTTGCTGTTAACGATGATACTGATAAGCCTTCAGGCGTAAATAAGTGGAAATATGTCATTGGATTTCTAGCTACGCTTGGCGCTTCAGCTATGTACGCTCTCTTGCTTTCCCTCATGCAGCTTTCATTCCAAAAGGTTCTAAAGAAAGAAACATTTTCTGTGGTTTTGGAGATGCAAATTTACACGGCACTTGTAGCCACCGGTGTCTCTATTGTGGGTCTCTTTGCTAGTGGAGAATGGAAGACTTTGCAGGGAGAAATGGGTAGTTTTACTGCTGGAAAACTTTCATATGTGATGACTCTGGTTTGGACAGCTATAGCTTGGCAGATTTGCTCAGTTGGGGTTGTAGGCTTGGTTTTCGTGGTGTCCTCATTGTTCTCTAATGTTATTAGTACGCTTTCCTTGGCGATCACCCCTATTGCTGCTGTCGTAATCCTCCATGACAAGATGAACGGTGTGAAGATAATCGCCATGCTGATGGCAATTTGGGGCTTCGGGACTTACTTATACCAGAATTACGTCGATGATCTTAAGGCAAGGAAAGCACCAAGCGCCGTTGATGATGCTCCAACCGAGTCAAGATCTTGCTGAAGTCTTAAGCCCAGGCAAGTTCATAGGCTATTGTTTTAAGAACTGTTCAGAGTTTTTGGATATGAAAGCTAAAAAAGAAAAATTAGATACTTGTTTGTAGCTAGAAATTTTGCTCTATTGGAATTATCATTTACAAATGCCTGTTTATTAGAATGGCAATTTAGCAGCAAACGTCTGATTTTCATGTCATTAATAAGAATGAACAGTTTAGTGGCAGAAGAGGTTTGATTAACATTATTCAAAAATCCCTGTAAAAATATTATAGTATATGATATTCGTGACAGAATATAACAGTAGTAGTGGCAAGGTTTTTGTATCCATGCAAACTATATATGAATCAACCTTACAATAATTGTAAATTTAGACTCTTTAGTCCATCCAGAGTAATAATTGGAGACAGTTTTAATAAATGCACGATTACACTATCCATGTTCTTTTTGTAAAAAAGGGAATGAAAAATGACAATTATCTCGACCCATGGAAAATATGCACCAAGAAGAAAAGAAAAAAGTGTATCAAAGTTGAAATTCTTTTTGTTATCTAATTTAAAATGGATTTTTCCATCTTTATTGTACAAGATGCAGCACAACGTAAAGCAATTAATTTTGACTGGTTCTCTTGAAAAGGCATCTTAGATTGCCGTGGTGTTATTGATCACTCATCGTTACATAGTGAGATTTTTTCCGTCTGAGATATTCCTTTTTTACTCCATTGGTGCATTTTATTTTAGTTATAAAAAGAAAAACAACAAATTTATAGGAATATATTCCAAATTCATACGTTTTCTCAATTTGGATATCTTTTGGTATAATTTCCTTTTCAATCGGAACTAACCAATAAAATTAAGATTATTACTACTCTTGTAACAATGTAATCAGTCATCAGAAATTACTCTCTATAAATGCTACTATGACTATCATCAATTTATGATATAACTTCCTTTCTACTTTATTACTAACTTTTAAGAGTACATTTGTCATTTTGGCTTCCTACCTATATTGTGCATTAGTCTAGGGGTGGCAATTTGAACCCAAATCCATCTAACCCGCCCAATTAGCCCAGATATTAATGGGTTGGGCTACAACCATTTTAGCTCATGGGTCAATTTGGGTTGAGCCCAAGTTAACCCATTATTTTTTATAGCCCATTCTGACCCATTTAATAGCCCAAATACAACCCATGAAACTCACCCCAAACAAAGTATCTCAACCTAACTTATCTAGAAATTTACTTAGTTGCTCCAATTTTTTTTATTTTTTTGTATTTTTTATTTTCTGTTCTTTTGTTTTTCTACGCCACTCACTCACCTACCCCTACCCTTCCCCCAATACCCCTACCCCCAACCTACCACATGTGCAAACCCCTTAAAAAATTTTACTTTTTTTTTTTTTTTTTTTTAGATTTCTATTTTTTGTTTTTCGGTTTTTTCGCCATCCACCCCACCCCATCATACCCACCACCTAACCCCCCCCCCCCCGCAAACCCCTTAAAATAAATTTTAGTTTTTATTTTTATTTTTAAATTCCTATTTTTTATTTTCCAGTTTTTCTGCCACCCCACCCCACCGCACCCCACCCCACCCTACCAATACCCCTCGACACACACCTTATCTCTCGGTGCCAAACCCCTAAAAAAAATTTACTTTTTATTTTTATTTTTAAATTTCTATTTTTTATTTTTCAATTTTTCTACCACCCCACCATACTCCGTACCCCTACCCCTCCCCCGCTACGCAAAATCCCATAAAATTCATTTTTTTGTTGTATTTTTAATTTTTTATTATTTTATTTTTCTACACCTCCTACCCCTACCCCTCTCATGCCCCCTCCTCCCCCCACCCCCACCCTCCACCCCGGGCGCTAACCCCCTAAAAAGAATTATGCAAGATGATCATGATTCTAAAATATGGGTCATGTTGGGCGGGTTGGGTTATGACCCATTGTTTAGCCCATCTTGACCCAGCCCATCTTAACCCAAATTCACTTTGGGTTGGGTTGGGCAATGACCCATTTATTGACTAACCCATCTTGACCCGCCCAAATTCAGCCCAACCCGCCCATTTGCCACCCCTATGCATTACACATAATAACATATGCAACATTCAGTTAGCACGCTTAGTTCTTGATAATATGCTCAAATGAGCTAGAATCTTAATCATATATCTAATTCTTGCTTCAATTTGCAATTCCGATAAAATATATTGAAGTTGCTAAGAGTCCCGGAATTTTGAAAAATTTAAGGAAAACTCTATTGAGGTATGTATGGCTAAAACCCCTCTTATTAGAAATTGAGCTCCGTTGGTGTATGTACAAATGTGGTAAAACTAAAATTGGATTGATGAATTGATTGTTATCTCACATGAATTGGTTTTGCAACTATTTATACGTGAAAGTGTGCCTCATTGTGTTCAGTATACTATTTTTGATAATTTAAAGATGTGCGAAAAATATAAACCATGTGTTGGAATGCCTAGACCTCAAGTCAAGATTAAAACTGAGATTGTCATACCAACTATGTGAAATCTTATCTATGCTTACAACTTGAATCACTCTTGTATGTGCCTATTATCCTAAATTGCAAGGTTAGTATTGAAAGTGAACGTGATGTGATAATTGTGGCCCGAAGTGCCTATGAATTGACATATGTGAAATAAAGATTGAAACGAGATGATTAATGTGAAATGAACAATGCCTTGGTAAGGCGCCCTAGCCGATCGGGCCATGATCGGATGCCATGCTGCACACATAATGGTATTATGATGATATTGAATTCCGAAAAAGAAGAATGAGATTGTGATTGAGGTATATGTCTCAAATGAGACAACTTAGCCGATCGGGTCGTGATCGAACTCCGCTCAAGATAGAGGTGGTATCTTTCTAACCAAATGGTGTTTAATTATACATACTAGTACTATTCCATGGTACTAACACCCCTTTTATCGGGAGCACTTCAACTTTCAATGGATATAGGTGGCTCCACAGCGGACAATGTTGATCGTAGATAGCGGAGCATCCTCCATTCAACAATCTTGGTGAGGCCCTCTTCTTTCAAGGGTGATGAGGTATAGCCGGTGCCTTGTTACCGGCGTTATCATAACTATCTTTTGTATCTTTAGAGGTTCCGTTTGAGTGGGTTATGTACGGGTGTTGAATAGGTCAATGAACTGTGTTGTAATTCTAAACTCTGGCTCTTCTAAACTGTAACTGTATGAAATCTTGAAAACTTAACCATGGTTTAAGGTTTGTGATATGAAATGAACTAACAATATTGAATGTACGATCTTTCCTATTGACTAAATAAATGAAAGCATGATTTCCTTAATCATATTGAGCAGGGCAGAAAGTGTTTAAAAGGCTTGCTCAGTTGGTTCACTCAATTGAGCATTGGTCGCGCATCTTGAGGTTGGGCTGTGACCAGAAGGTAGAATGTTCAAAGCCTCTCTACTGCCATTGCAGCGGCATATGCGTTGGCTGACTTAAACATTGGTGATGACCCTATTGAAACTTCGAATTCAAAGTCTGACGGAAGGAAAGACAAGGCAAATGAATGGAAGTAAAGCGGGAAAGGCCAAGCTGTCGAAGATGAGGGATTTGCCAAGAACGTGAGACAGGAGATTCACAACGACAAGGAAATGAGCGACAAGTTCAAAGGCTTCTTTGCTTGTGGTAGACCGCACTTGAAGAAGGATTGTCCGGTGCAAGCTAGGGTGAATGTTGTGCTAGCTACGGAAAAATAGGAACAAGTGTCGGAGGCAAATACAATTGTGGCAGATATGAATGGAGCAACAAGGGCATTGTATATTAAAATCCTTTGGGGCTAATTAATTGAGTTGGCTCGACGAAAAAGTCAATTTCTAAGGGTGCGGGTGGTTTGTTACGAACTGACTCTTTGTCATAGGGCGCGGCGCGGCTATGGCAAGTATTGGAGCGTAATGGCCTTGTCATTGGCCTAGGTGCGGGCAAAATGATCATTCGGGCGACGAACAAGACATTGTCATGAGGGCTCTTGTAGGCAAGTATTGGCCAAGGTCTTGGGGCAAGAAAGACATGCCTGGCAAAGCCTTGACAAGGCAGTGTGGGCAGTGTTGGGGCGGCATGGCATGGCATGCGTGCCAAAATTAGTGGCACGGGCACTTTGGGTTGTGGCAACGACAAATTTGGGCTACGCTAAAATGCAGATGTGCAAAATGATAGAAAAGGCTTTTAATATCTAAGGCAAGGCTATGTGAAGTAAAATACAAGCAATGGCACTAGGGAAATAAAGGTTGACATGAGCAAAGCAGAAACTCGGCCAAGGCAGTGTGCGGACGCCAACAGGGTCGGGCATGTGCGAAAATATCATGGGCGGGGAATTGCGGGCAAGGCATTGGCACGAAGCAATGTCAAGATTAGCCAAGTTTGGGCGCAATTCCAACCTTGGGCGTGATTCAGCTGGCCAACTCAAGATAGCACATGCAATGCACATGCCAAAGCAGTTTGGCGGTTACCTTGTCATAACCTCTTGTACCCGTGACTGATTTATGCTTGTATCTATTATAATTTCGTGCATATCATGGACTAAGTAGTTAGAGATGTCAACTACAAGTTAGGATCTGATTTATCCTTGGCCTGACAAGTGGCAAAAGCTGTAGACAACAAGTGTCAATGTGCGGTCAAGTTCTAAAGACTGCCTATGTTCTATAAATAGGGCCTTTGAACTTAGTAAGATTTAGGAGGGCAATTTAGTGTGAAATTCTAAGTGGGAAACAAGAGTGACATGTGAGGGTTTCAAAGTGTTTCAAAAGTGACTAAGGCTAGGCTTGGGCAGGTCTTAGTGTTGGCTAAGAACGACTTGTGTTCTTTATCAAAAGTGGGTTGTGAATGACTTGTGTTCATAGCAAAATGAGGGTTCCTTTGTATATTATCGAAATTAATACAAGGGTTGAAAATTTTCCCATATTGGCTTGTGTTGTTTCTGATTTTTTGCCTAAAAATTTGATTAAGGACAAACTTGTTGAAATTTGGCTAAGTGTTGGGAAAGGCTGAGTCAAGTGCGCAACTTGACTGACGCGCGAGTGTGACTTTGGACTGACCAAAAATGCCTTCATGACAGCTTGTATAGTGGAGTTGTTGTTGTTGTTGCCTTTTCTTTTCTTTTCATTAACTATAAGAAGTTGAAAAAATAAAGCTGCGTGATAGTATATAGTAAAATTTTGAACGGTTTATACACTTTTTTCAACCGTTGGGTATTCGGAATGCACTAAGCTCATTAATTGAATTTCCCGCCGTGGGAGGCTCAATATAGAGTTTTAACATTTTTTTTATTATCAAAGAGGACTTCATTCCACAAAGCGAATTCAAGATATTTGATTAGGACGAGGATTCTTTGCCATTCTTTTGCACTTAGTAACATTTGTTGGGAATAAGTCCCCCATATAAATAATAATTACGATAATAAAAGCGAATAATAATATAGCACTGAGATACGATAATTAATAATAATAAAAGAGTGACAACGACACTAAGATTTTTACGTGAAAAACCCTTTTGAATAAGAGAAAAAATCACGAACCCGAAAGGAGCAACTGATATTACTATAATAAGAAATTTTACACTTTGTAGGCCCTAATGTTTTGGGACTAGTTGGGGTCCCGACGACCTCGGGTGGATTCCGTGTGGTTAACGGATCGAATTAGAATTTGAAAGAAGAGCTGAAGTTGGTGCTTGTTGGTGTAACTACACCTGAGTGACTTGGGCCGTAGGTGCGGAGCCGCAGAAGCGGCCCTTGTGTCGCAGAAGCGAATTTAAGCTAGCTGGGTAGGACCGCAGATGCGGTCATTTTCACCGCAGATGTGGGACCACACCTGCGGAAGGAGAGGCGCAAGTGTAGAAATGCTGGAAATAGAGATGTTATTTTAAATCGGGGGTTGGGTTCATTTCAACCCAATTTCTTCCATTGTAGCCAATTTTGGAGCAACTTCGAGGCGCCTTTTTCACCACCAAGCATGAGGTAAGTAATTTATGCTAATTTTGAGTTATATACATGATGATATACAGATTTGGACATAGAAACTTGTAGGAATGTGGTATTTTGACGAAAAACCTAGAATAGTGTTATCTTGGATTTTAACCACGATTTTGGGCATGAAATTAATAGTGAATTATATATTTGAGTTCATGAGGTTATGGGTAAACTTTATCTTCGAAAAATTTCGGAATCCGGGCACGTAGGCCCGAGAGCAATTTTGCCAACTTTCTGATCGGGGTTAGGAATTGTTGTAAATTGAATTGTAAATGGTAATTGATCATATATTAATGAGTTTACATAATTATTGGCCAATTTTTGAGCAATGTGCATCGATTTGAGTTTTTGGAAGGGGATGAATAATGAATATGGAACTTCGGAGCGAGGTGAGTCTCTTTTCTAACATTGTAAGAGGAAATTATCCCCATAGGTGAATTAATTGGATATGTAATGCTACTGCGGGGGCTACGTATGCACGAGGCGACGAGAGTCCGTATGTAGCTTTTATTATGCTTATGTCCGAGTAGTCTAGGACCCAAAAGCATGATTTGCTTGTAATACTTGTTAGTTCAAATTGCTTAAATCATATCGAAGTGGCAAATGGCGTTCTAAAAGAGTTAAACTTCATTTTCTTGACTTGTAAAAGAGAAATTTACACCTCCTTGAATAATTATTTCCCTGATGAAGGCTTGATTGACTGTTAAAATGTGTGTTTCTATTTTTACCTGCGTCGCATGTATGATTCGTGGGCAGGGTGATTATTTATTTATATTTGACCGCATCGCATGTATGATTCGCGAGCGGGGTAATAAATGCATCTATGGTTCGTGCCATTCGACCCTCTGGCAGTGTACAATTTAAATATTATTGGATCGGGCCGTATATCCTCGACATGATTTGCGCATGTTGATGTTACTTTCCTTGTAAATTACTGAAGTTGATATTGCTTCTCCCCATCTTGAGAATATATGCATGAATGATTGAAAAAAAAAGAAGGGAAATTGGAAATTTTTATATAAAAGAAAGAATTATTTACCAGCTTCACTCTATTGGATACATTCATGTCTATATAAACCCTTGACTTGTTATATTATTGATGTATCATCATTGGACCACTAGCAAGTGTCGAAGTTGATCTCTCCTCTCAACCTTTTCGAGATTAGGCGGGATACTTACTGAGTACGCGTTGTTTCCGTACTCATACTACACTTTTTTTGTTGCGCAGGTTCATACGTGGCTAGCGGCTTAGTGGCATAGCGACATTTTTGGTACAGAGACTTAGGTGAGCTGCATTTATCGAGACGACTGGCAGCCAGTAGAGTCTCCTTCAAGGTATTGTGTTATATTTTCATTTTTGTTCATTTTGTATTCCGGACAATTACTGTATTTTATTTCATTTTCTAGTAAATGCTCATGCACTTGTGACACCGGGTTCTGGGCTAATTTTGGAGTATTTTGTGTTGACTTCTTGGCATTTATATTTAGTTTGAAATGGGTATCTTTTACTAGTAAAATTGAAGGAAAAATAAAAATTTTCATAATTATTTAAATGAGAATTTAATTAAGTATTTATGATTGGTTTTCCTGACAACGGTGTCCGGCACTATCATGACCCTTGGTGGATTTTAGGTCGTGACACCCATGTCATATAGTTCTTGCCCAAGGATAACGAACTTTCTTTTCATAATATGAGTCATAATTAAAACAGGAGAAAAGTTATACCTTAGTCTTCTCAAAGAGCTTCTTGAAACGGTAGAGTTTCGTGCTGATAACGTGTAATAAAATAATAAAAGTAGAAGAATAATATTGCAGATAACGAGAGTAATTCTTATTGAATTTTGGGATGATTTACAATGTGGTAAGACCCCTCTATTTATAGAGAAAAAATGACTTAGCCACAAAGTAAAACTCGACATTCACTCTAATTACAATTCTATTCGTAACATGAATAATAATTAAATCTAAAGAACTGAAATAGTAATAAAACTAACTTCAGGACTCAAAACAAATGCCCAAATTTTTCCGCATCATCCAATCGCTCGATCCAATAAATTAGGATTCACTAATTAGTATTTTGTTGACGTTTCATTTCTCCTGTCCACTCTTTCTCCTCTTTCTTTTATCTTTATCTTTCACATAAATAGATATGAAATTTTTATGCTGTTTTGTCAACTGTGTAAGGTTTAGTTTGTCTAATGTATATTGATTAAATTTTTCATTTTATCAATCACAATAAAAAAGTACTAAAAAAAAGAGCACAGGAATTTGGAATCTGATAGATTAGTGGTTAGTTTGTTGTATGATTAGTTAAATTGTCTAATTTTTTATATTGAATATTTTAGAGGAAGAACATGCTTGATTGTGTTGACATTGACGATAAAAATAAAATTCAACGTACCCTTTCCTCATGTGTTCATTTGTAGAGCCTAGTTAAGGGATAATTGTAATAAATTGTTTGATATATCAGCTTTTGACTCGATAGGTTACAAATTAAAGTGGCACTCGTAATGATCGACTTTATCAAGATTATAGTGAATTACAAAGTTTTGAAGCATTTGTCCAAATATACTTCCTAAAATTTTTGAAGTCGAGGCATACCTGCTGACTCCTTATAACATAACATGTCTCTGCTTACTGTAGGTTAACTAGATCACTTTCAAAGTGAAATTAATACAATATTATAAACTTTTGAAGATAAACCTTAATGCTTAGAAAATAGAATAGATTCAAATTTAAAAATATAGCAAAGTGTGATTTTCCAATTGTGAAACCTTATTTTGCTCAAAAAGATTATAGTCTTGCAAGTATTAAGTTACAACTCAGTATATACGTCATGACTCATGGGGTTCGAATCATACTAACCTAATAGACCGTCCATTATCTTCCAACTGAGCCTTCTCAATCCAGAGACAGATTTAGGATTTTAATCGTGACTTAAGGCATCATTATTTTGCTCAACCGTATCCCAAAATAACTTTAGTGTTCAGGGTAATATATCATTTTCAAGGTGTATACATATGCATGTATAAATATTTTACCAAAATTTACGGAATCCGATAACCCTTCAATAATACTGTCAAATCTGAGAGTTAGCGAAAGGAATTTGAGCAGAAGATCAACTGCATGGCTGAAGTCCATAGAGCTTAGAGACAGTGAAGAAGCTTCGAGAAGAGAACATTTGAACTGAGAAGGTTATCTTCATTCGTTGAAAAGAAAATAGAAGTAATGCGCCTACATATACAAGACATTGTACAACTGTCATTTGTTAAACGCCTAACTAAAACTAATTAACAAACTGGCACTAATTAACAACTTCACCGACTAATTGCAGTAATAGCCATTCCTAACAAATATGGCTACAAATTAAATACAATACAACCCTAATCTCAACAACGCCCCTCGAGTTGGAGGGAGGTACTCACTACCAGCTTGCGAAGCAATGAGGAATGCTTGATACCTGTCAAAGACTTAGTAAGTATGTCCGCTAGCTATTCTTCTGTGTGGAC
Source organism: Nicotiana noctiflora (assembly GCA_032618575.1). NCBI lineage: Eukaryota > Viridiplantae > Streptophyta > Magnoliopsida > Solanales > Solanaceae > Nicotiana > Nicotiana noctiflora. The sequence continues at coordinate 26,980 of JASVEL010010518.1, read as the reverse complement.
ATAATGCAAGGAAATCAACCCTTCAATTAGCTTGTCCCTAACAAAATGGCAATCCATTTCTATGTGCTTTGTTCGTTCATGAAATGCTAGATTCCTCGCAATGTGCAAAGCTGCTTGCTTATCATAGTGGACTGGAATAGGAAGGGTTAAAAAGGCAAGGTTAGTTCCTCGAGAAGTTTGGACAACCAACCAAGTTCTGTAACCACTTTTCCGGTAGAACTATACTCTGCTTCTACAGAGCTTAAGGACAAAATGGATTGTTTCTTCGATTTCCAACTAATTGGACTGTCCCCAAGTAATACAATATAACCACTAACTGAGTTCCCATTCTTAGGGAAAGTTTCCCAATCTAAAACATAAAAGGCTCTCAATCTTTAATCTGCCCTAGACCAGGATCACATTTTAAGTATCTGAGCACATGCATTGCAATTTTGAGATGAGTCTCTAGGATTCTGCATATATTGGCTGAGATGTCGAACACTGTAAGCAATATCAAGTTGCGTGTTGGTAAGGAAGTTTAGTATTCCCGCTAATTTTTTGTATTGTGTAGAGTTTGTGAGTAAATTTCCATCAGCTGCCTTTAACTTTGTTGAAGGGTCTATGGGAGAAGACATTGAAGTGTAGTGTGAACGCTCAAACTCTTTTATCAGATCAGTCATAAACTTCCTTTGTGTAATTATTACCTCGTCATGCTTGTACAGTATTTCTAACCCCAAGAAGTAATTTAATTTCCCTAGGTTCTTTATCTTAAAGGTCTCAATAAGAAGGTCTTTAATGCTTTAATTTCTCCCAAAGTTATCCCTTTTAGAAGAACATCATCTATATAGAGTGCTACAAAAATGATTGAACTTTCTTTTCTTTTGTAGAACAAATAATAATACAATATGGAGTGCTCATATCCCTTAGAACATAAAGCCTCAGTCAGCTTGGGATACCACTGCCTATTGGCCGGCTTCAGCCCATACGAGGATTTGTTCAGCTTGCACACCATACCTTATTTTTCTATTGCTAGCCCTGGTGGCACCTGTATATATACTTTCTCATTTAGGTCTCCATATAGAAAGACATTATTTACATCAAGCTGGAAAATTTCCCAGCGATCTTCAGTGTTGTGCTGACCAATGCTATGAAAATAGTCATCTTTACAACTGGTGAGAAGGTCTTAGTATAGTCTATCCCTGCTTGCTGAATATATCCTTTAACAACTAGCCTAGATTTAAACCTTTCAACACTCTAGTCTACTTTATGCGTAATTTTGTACACCCACTTACTTATTTCTTTCTTTCCTGCAGGTAGTGGAACAAGATCCCAAGTGTGATTGGAGTAAAGTGCATCAAATTCTTGGTTGATAGCCTTCTGCCTAGCAGGTATGGAAGCTTCCTCCTCATATGACTAAGGTTCACAATCAAAAGAAAATTGTTCAATTAAATGCTGACTATCATTAGTTGAGGGAGAGTTGTGAACGGGGAATATAAGTGTGAAAGGAGAAAGAGGCTATGATTAACATTTGGAATCTGCTCCCTACTATCAATGTTGAGTTTAGGTACATTGTAAATGTGGTACTTCAAATAGCTAGCAGGTTTGAGTGTTCTTTGAGGTATGTTATGTATAAAGGTTGTAGTCAACTCAGACTGTACAGAGCTTGGTAAATCACATAGAAAAGGTTGTTGCTGGATTTGGGTACGAATGCAAGGTTCAACAAATGTGTTGGAGGTTCTATTTGAATTTGAGGAGCTCTGATAGTCTTGGTGAGATGGTGAAGTAGATTCATGAATGTTGTCATTAGTGTCATTACCAAATGAGAGTTTTGGTGACATTAATTGTTAATGATCCTGATGCAGATCACTACCATTACTATTGCTAGTAGGACTGGTAGTTTCAGTGTGAGTTATATTGGGCCCCATATGAGGAAAAGGAAGAGATAAATGTTCACACTTAGACACTAGATCAGTATCCTTCCCTGGTAGTGCAAAAGGAAAAACTGTTTCATGAAGAAGTACATTTTTTCATGAAGAAGAGATAAATGTTCACACTTAGACACTAGATCAGTACCTTGTATCCTTTTTCATCCAAATGGGTATCCTACAAACACTTGGGGTGCTGGCCTTTGTTCAAATTTATCTTTGTGAGGTTTCAGATTTGTAGAAAAGCACAGACACCCAAAACTTCTAAGGTGTGAGTAGTTTGGTTTCCTCCCATGCAGAATCTCAAAAAGGCATCTGCCTCTAAGAGATGAGGATGGTAATCTATTAATTAAATTGTAGATTTTAGAATTCATTCTCCCCAATACCTTATAGGTAACTTGAACTAATATAGCAATGCTCTTGCAGTTTCAAGAAGGTACTTATGTTTTCTTTCGACTATACTATTCTGTTGTAGAGTATATGAGCAAGTTTTCTGGTATGTGATCCCTTTGGTCTAGAAAAACATGGTTGTCTCAGTGTGTGTTTGGTATAACGGAAAATGTTTTCCGTGAAAAATATTTTTCAAGAAAATATTTTCTTCGAAAACAAGTAGTAATCTTATTCATTTTTCGGCGTTTGGTACGCAAATTAAGAAAAATAACTTCTCAAAAGTATTCATAAATAATTAAGATATAATAAACATGAAGACACAAACTTTCAAACCAACAACCTTCCGGACCCACAATTTCATAAACTTTCGAACCGCTAGACTTTCAAAATCACGGAATTTAGAACCCGTAAACTTTCAAACACCTAAACCTCCGAACTCATAATTTTGGAACTTGTAAAATTTTGAGCCTTTAAACCGATAAATAATAAAGTTAAAACTAAAAATATATTTAAATTTTTTTTCGAGAGAGGGGGGGAGGGCAGTAAAACGAAAAAAATAAGAATTTTAGTTACAAAAAAAAAGTAAAAAAAAAATCTTTTTTTATGCGGGGAGGGAGGGGGGGACGGGGATGGGGGGGATGAAGGGGTAGTAGGCTGGGTGGTAATGAAAAAATTGGAATTTAAAAAAAAAATATTTTTTTGGAGAGGGGGTGGGGGGAGGGAGGTTGAGAAGGAGCTTTGGAAAAAGTTTTTCCTTCTCTTTAAGAAAAATATTTTTCTCCAATTGGAGGAAAATATTTTTCAAAATATTTAAGCCAACTAAACATGAGAAAATTAGAAAATATTTTCCGAAAAATATTTTCCTTCGTACCAAACACGCCCTCAATATTCATAAATTCTAAGCCATTGTCAGTCCTGAAAGTCTTTATAGAGTTATTGAACTAATGTTTGACCATTACAAAGAAGACTTTTATAACATGTAAGGCATTGCTTTTATAATGAAGTATTTGTAATTATCATGAGTTGGTGCATGGCCGGGACCCGCATGTCTACATGTAGGAGTTCAATATCTTGGTTGTGGATGTGGTTCTTTCTGGAAAAGGAGATCTATTTTATTTGGCCATATGACATATAGAGCAGAGAAAAGGTTGTTTGTTTGCAAAAGTTATTGGTATAGAATTGATGTACTTCATCTTGATAAAAGACACATGACACAGCCTATTATGCCACAAGAGATCGACAAGATTTTCTTTAGAAGTACATGCATTGTACACTGAGTCTATCTCATTAGAGGATTTTTAATGGGATTCAAAGCAATTTGTGCACCTTTATTATTAAAAACATGGGAAGAATGAATGCACAAGGTACATAATTACAAGTGTGGTATGCCTAGTGGATATTATTGATGTTGTGATTATGAGTTGAGATGGGTGCACTAGGTGCACAACTGTGTATGAGTGAAGTAGTGGAGATTTTAGTGACAACAGAAGAATTGTTCTTTCCTCAACTTGAACACTGAAAGTAGAGACTGTCATTAGGTTTTACAATCTCCAGAGGCCTCCTCATTGAAATACCCTATAGAAGAATACATTCCTCCTCAGTGAAAGGTCCTGTAGAATAATACATGAGAATTTGGTGAATATGATAATGCAATCAAGCTGAACTATCAATGAATGTACAAAAATCAAATTAAATCTAAAACTGGGCACATATAGGATTATTTTTAGAGCGAATTGAGGACTGAGAATTACATCCCCAATTAGTGTCACCTTTACTTTGTATCGATTTGGTAAAAAGACTAAAAATGGATAAATTATAGTCTTAATGTTGTTTAGTGAGGCTTTATTATAGGTTATATGGTTGGTGGCTTCTGAGTCAAGAATCTAGGGATAAACATTTTCTTTAAAACTTTCATACTACTGTTTACTGGGCTCAATAGAGGTGGTACAATCAGCCATACGTGCAAAGTTAACGACTCGACCAGTCATGTTGATGTTTCGTAAGTTGTCTACATTATTTCCATTTCTAAAGCTTTCTAATATGCTCAGTTTTTGACCATATTATTCCTTGCTCAATTGTTGCATACCTTGACCCTGTTTCTGAAAGTTTCTCTTTCATCTCCCACATTCATCCCATGATTTGTTGTATCAAACACATTTGCTGCTAGTTTCTTTCCCTTATTATCATTATTGTACTTCGAACTCTGAGGGTATCCATGAAGTTTTTAACACTTATCCTTAGTGTGCCCTGGTCTTATGCAAAAGTTACTGAACGGTCTAGGTCTATTTCCCATATAGCCTCTTCCATAGGTATTGTTCCCAGAAGTATTCATGTGTTGATTGTAGTTTGTTCTAAAATTGTTGTTGCATGGATAATTTATATTCAGGGATGTAGATTCAACCATGAGCTGCTAACTGTGTAGTTTGAATTTCCTTTACTTTTCTTCTTGCATGAAAATAGAAAATGATTGTGCAATGATCGGAAGAGGATTTATCATTAATATGCTTCCTCTCACAACAGTTTATACCTCATTCAACCCCATTAAAAATTATATCAGTCTTCTATCTTGCTCAGCCTTATGCATATTGGCTCCACAAGTGCACTGATAACTACATTGTACATGTGCATTCAGTGTATTCAACTCTTCCCATAGCTTCATTTTCGTATAGTAAACTGCGATTTTGAGAGTTCCTTGACTTAACTTATTAATTTCCTTCTGAAGTTATAAAGCTTCGCACCATTGGTTTGATCATACCTCTATTCTAACACATGCCATAATTCTTTTGCATCATTCACATATTGTAAACTATCCGCAAGATCCTTTAAAAGAGAATTTAGGATCCATGAAGTCACCATATCATCACATCGTTTGCATATCCTATTGCTGGTTTTTGACATTTCCCTGTGATGAAACCAATCTTATTCTTCACGGAGAGAGCTCTAAGTATGCCTTTCCTCCAAGACTGTATCATGTGCCATCAAAGACTACATGCACCACACTGACCCAACACTCTCCGATGGATGAATGTATAATGGATTCTAGGTGTCTAAAATATCCTTGTATGTAGTGCTTTCCTTATCTCCAGCCAACGCTCAAATCGTGAATCACATGATAGATGATTGAACATGAATCGAAGACAAGATCAAAGTAACAAAGGCAACACAGAAAAGCGCCAGAATTCCGATAAAATTACAGATTCAAATTGCTCTAAATCGTCGGTATTAGACGAAACTACAATAGAGTACAACTTTGAGCAAAACCTCAAAATTGAATTATGATCTCGCAAAAAAAACCAAATCCTCAATTTAAAATGGAAGAGAGTAAGCAAACGTGAGTTGCCTCAATAGATGAAGCCTATGCTCTGATACCATATCAAATATGGGAATTAGCAGGAGGAATTTGAGCAGAAGCTCAACTGCCATGGTTGAGGTCCATGGAGTTGAGAGATAGTGAAGAAGCTTCGAGAAGAGAGGATTTGGACTCAGAAGGTTATCTTCATTCGTTGAAAAGAAAAGAGAAGTAGTGCGCCTACAAGACATTGTACAACTGTCATTTGCTAACAGTCTAACTAACACTAACTAACAAACCGACACTAACTAACAACTTAACCGACTAATTACAGTAACAGCCATTCCTAACAAATATGGCTACGAATTAAATACAATACAACTCCAATTTCAACAACTACACATAAATTCGCCTCTTCCTCCATTTATTGTTAGCTATATGAAAAAGGAAAGAGCGAAACATGTTTTCTAACTTTTAATAAAAGTAGTAAAAGGATTTTCGCTAATGTTAAAAGTGTTTCTCCAACAACTACTATATACAAACATTAAATGTAATATTCTCGTCTTTGTGTAAAATGTACGCAACAATATTATTATGATCCTTCTTTTTATGAAGACTTGCAATATGAAATGTAAGAGCAAAACTTATAACTATGAGCTAAGAAAGGGCTGACTTTTGTTATTTTGTAGTAACACAAGGGCAGAAAGTGGTTAACAGTTTGTCCCAAAATAAGAGAGTGAATCATAGTGCTACTGCTATGATTACGTTGACAAACACACTTATTGTTGTGGACAAAGCCACCTACTCAAACAAACTTAGGTTCAACGGATCTTTTACTGTATAAAAAAAAAAAATTAATTTATACATGACGAAAGTCTAAAATTGCTAAAATTTCGGCTAACAATGCAAAATATTAAAATGTGTTGCATTTCGGAGGACGACAAGCGCGTAGATTTGTGATATTTAGGGGTGTCAATGATATTTGAAAACCGACTAAATCGATCGAACCGTATCGTATCGAAGAAACCGTAGATTTTTATATAAATCTATAACTGTACCGATAAACTAGGGTAGGTTTTTTTATTTTGTAAATATAAACCGAAAAATACCGAACCGTACTGAATAAATTTTATATATGAAAAATATATTTATATAGTAAGTTTAAAACGTATAAAGCATTAAATTTTTCATTGGGTCATTATAAAAACTGTTACAAGCCAACAAGTAATAATACTCAAAATACTAATTTTTAAAATCTATTATGTTATTTATACTTAAACTAAGTTATTTTAAGTATCTTTATTAGCAAGACACAAAATGTTCTAGCGATTATGCGTAGCACAATATATTGAATATGTTTCCTTTCATACAATTTAGATTTATCTTTATGAACATTTAATATAAGCTTTATTCTTGAGTCTCAGCTTGGTTAATATTTTTTCACTCATGTCGAATAGTTGGTTTCTTTCATGTTGCTAGCGCATAGTTTATGAATCTATACTTTATCCATCTTTCATATTTTTTAATAATTGACACCCTTAGTGATCATAATAATCGCGATGCAACAATCATACAAAATACTAATAAATAAGGGTGCTTGTGTAAATTAAGCTTAAGGGAAATAGAGTTGCCATTAATATTAAAAGTATAAATATGTGCAATTGATATTATTATGTGAGGCAAATGACTTTGTTGACGTGGGACAAAGCCATTCACTTATACAGACTTGGGATCAAAGTGCTCGCAAGGGAAAATAGATAAAAATTATAAAAATATTTAAGGTCAAAGAATCATGGGCAAAAAAATGTAACACATATTATAAAGTAAGTAAAGATATTTATACGTGGTAAAATGGACAGTTAATGGTTGTTTACCTACAAATACATAAACTTAGAAAATCTAATGATTGAATATTGGACAAAAGATTATACTAAAATTGGATTTATTAGCATTATTTATAGGTTTAAGTTATGTTGAAATTACTAATTATAGGTTTAAGTTTTCAATTACCATGGGTTGGTAGCTATAAATAACACGCTTCACACTTTGTTAGAAGGATGTTAATTACTACTAACTATCAATTTATGAATTAAGCCTTGCTTCATCTACAATTAGAAAGTCTTTCTGCTATTGATCGTTCTTTCTAAAGGATAAATGCGTCATAATGAAAAAAGCAAAAGGAATAATTAAAGAAATTGCATATTCTCTCGTAGGAAAATTTAAATTCTCTGCATTGACGAATAAAAAGTTTCTCATAAGTGTAATTTAACCTAACTGCTCGAATAAGTTACCATTTTCGGTAAGTTTTTTTTTATGGAATAATTTCACATGAATACAATTCACACACCTAACTTGTAACATAATAGATTAGATATCACTTTGCAAACTTATAGCCCAAATATAATAGGCTAATTCCCAGCTTATTTCACACAATTAACTATGGTTATTGCTCTCACTTTATACAATCAGTTGTTTTCATTTTTTTGATTTTCTTTGATTATTAAGCATTTGACAAAAAATGCAAATACATATTATCTGAAGGTAAGAAATTCAAACACTTTTATGTGCAATCCTGAAGCAACCCAACAGAATAAAAGAAAAAAAACTTGGTAAATAAATTGTAGAATCCTCCAACGCGTACAATTCTTTTTCATACAGCACATACATGAAAAAGAAAAAGAGAAGGAAGTGTAAACCTTCCGTAGAGGCCTCTTATACACTGACAATGTATATACATCCTTATAAACTGAAAAAATATATAATTATACAACATTATACACAATTATACAATATTATATAAATGTATAAAAATACCACTTATACAATATTTCCAACACTACACTTACTGTAAATAATGTATTAATTTGTATAAACATATATGAGTGTATAAGAGATGTTTGTATATCCATATACACTATTATATAGTGTTGATACAAACTGCTACATAGTTATAATTTCTTATTCAAGCCTCGAGTTGTAGTAGAAGATATTGGATGATTCAACTTGTCAATAGGTTAAGTATTCTGCACCAATGATTCTGAATTCATCACACAGATAAGATACACCCAATTTCAGATTCGAGACTTCAAGGTCATAGTAATAATAATCGGAACTTAAAATGTCAAAATCTTCCAAAATTAGTCGTTATTTTTTGGTAAAATCAAGTTTGAGAGCTATTCTTTTCTTCAGATTTGTGCGTATTTTTATTTTTCTTTAAAAAATATTCAATATTCTTCTGCTTACCACTATGGATAACATAGTAGGAGCCCGATCCTTCTTCGAGTCATTGATTGCAGAACTGCATAGGGGGTAGGGGAGGGGAATAGTAGGGGCTAGGTTTAGAGAGGACGGGGGATCTATGTGGGATAGAAAGATAGAAGCAAGCGGCAGTGAGAGAGAATTTGGTGTGCTAGGAATGAAGAAAGAAGAAAATAATAAAAAATCAGAAAAGTGTGTCTTTAATTGTAGGCTAAAGGCTAAAAACTTTCTCTCAAGTTATCTACAACATGAGTTAAATAGGGTAAGAGCTTCAAATATGGGCCATTTTCGGTTGAGTTATTCGGCCAAGTGACAAGGGCATAATTCTTTCTTTCTTTTTTTCATCTTTTTTTGCAGAATCATCTCTTCCAAATTTGCCACGACCCAAATTTTCCTCCATTGAGTATCGAGATTGCACCTAGTCTTAGGGACTAGGTAAGTCTAACATTAAACTAATACCAACAATATTTAAATAACATCTCCCTATTTGAAATAGAAATCTCTTAAAAATTTACAATTTTCAAAATCGGTAATATATGTCATAAGCTCTACAGAGTTCATCACAACTTCTAAATACAATTGTTTGGAAATAATTAAAGACAATGCAAATACAAAATAGGAATGTGACTCTGAAGCCCGCAAAAGTAGCAGCAGGTTTACCTTGAGTCTCCTCAGCAAGAATCCGCACAGTTACTAATGATCAAATACCTAGATATTCACAACAAAGACGTACAAAAGTGTAGCATGAGCACAGTACAGCGATGCCTAGTAAGTATCAAGACTAACCTCAGTGGAGTAATGACGAGGAACAGTCAAGACACCTACCGGTCTAATAACCTGAACATGTATCAGAATAGGAACAACAGAGTATGATATCTACACAAAGATTACGCGGTAAGGATAACAATACAGTAATTACAATAAGACAAAAATGGTAAGTAACAACAGAACACCATATTAATGAAATAAAAGAGGGAACGGAAACACAACCAAAATTCGAAGTCACGGATATAGTAAGGACAATTAATAACTCAACAACTATGACCGCTTTCACATAAGGTTTTATTCAACAACATCCACGAGGTACCGAACCTCGGGCAAATCACAACTCATGGGTCTTAATACCTGAACCCTAACATTTGGCATCACATGCCCTCATTATACCTCATAACCGCACAGACGACTCACGTGCCAAATAGGTTCATTCTCACACAGAAGGCAGGTAAACAAGGGTGTGCATCTACACTCAACAATATCAAGAAGAGCTCTTATCCTCTAAGGGTGTTTAACCTTGTGTATATTTGTGCAACTGTCCTAACATAATTTATATCAGCTAGTAAGCATAAGGAAAAGAACGGACAATACGTGGAATGTTTTCTCACACCTTTTACAAGATAAAGCTCACATATTAAGTGTATCATTGCACAAATATCAACAACAAGAATGCCCCCAGGCTATCACAAATCATCACAAATCAATCCCTGCCATAGTCCGCTTTATCTCGCCACGTGTGCAATAGTAAAGTAAATGCCCGCCTTGTGTCGCCACACGTGCATACTAATATTTTTACCTTGTCTTGCCACATGCGAGACTACCCCCTTCCCACACACACATATATATCCCGCCTTATCTCGCCGCATGTGCAAATATTAATAGTAATAACAACACGATAGAAATCTCGTGCAACTCCATAACAACAACCGCATGGCAGAAACCTCATGCACCAAAATGTCAACAACCACACGGTAGAAACCTTGTGCATTACCATAACAAGTACAACAACAACAATGACAATAATACAAAGTACAACAAGTAAATTAACTCAAGAGCTTTAAATCACAAGGAAATGGTAGAACCAGCTCATAAGGAATAACCATAGTAAAGAATGCTAGGCGTAAAGAGAACAACTCAACAAGGAAAAACTAATATGTAGCAACAATCCCACAATATACAATTCAACAACAAGGAAGCTAACACGAGTCAAATAATTACAAATAAATATAAGTCAACTAAGATATAGGATATCTAAACTTTTTTTAAGGTTGAGCAATTACTGTGAGCACGTGATTTTTGCCCTATAAGAGAAATACTTCCAAAGATTCAAAATAAAATAATTTTAGTTTTCTTGCAATTATTGTAAATTTTGTGTTATTTTTCTTGTATTATTTGCATTTTTATCTGTGCATATTTGCTTGTTTAAATAAATAAAATATACAAAAAATATGTTGCATATGTATATAAAATTAAAGTTTACAATTAAGTTTATTTTACAGAAATGAAAAGTCATAAAAAATATGTATTTTTGCATTTTTTAAGCATTTAATGTCCAAATCGTGCAATTTTATTTTTATTAATGTTTAATTTTGTGTGATAATTATTATTATGAGTTAATTAGTATTTCAAGATAATTTTTAGTTTTTATAAATTAATCTTAGTATTTTTGGGCTTTATTAATTAGGATGTTGAATAATGGAGAAAAACAAAATAGAAAAAATTTGGATTGGGCAATCTTGCAAATTAAGTTACAAGCCCAATCCTAAGCACCCTTACCCAACCCAAAACCCCTTGGCCCAACAAGAAAATTTCAGATTTTTAGCCAAAAATAATCATAATCACATAACATAAAGTAGTGGGGGCAAGGAAATAAAGGAAGAAAACATGGAGAGGAAAACATGGAGAGGAAAACATGGATTAATGTGTTTTCTTTAAATTAAAAAATATATTCTTTTTAATAAAAAGATCTGAAAATTTTCGAAATTCTTGGCTATAAAAAGAAGAGAAGATTTATGAAAAAGGGGGAGAGAAAAAAGAGAGGAAAAATAGGAAGAGAAGAAAAAATAAAAAAATTCTCTGCTGTGGTATACACTCGATATACACTCTGGACACAGAAGTATACCCAGCAAAAAATTCAATTTTTGAGAGTTTCTTTTGAGAATTGAAAAGAGTCCAAAGCTAGAAAGACAAAACAAAGAGAAAATCTGGAATATATTTTCCTTTTCTATTTTTTACTGGTTTTTGTGTTTTTTTTTTCTCCGTATTGCTGGAATTTTCGGGATTGAGGTGTTGAAGCTACTGCTGGTTGTTACTGTTGTTGTTGCTGTATTTTCACCGCCCCGTTGATTTTCCATCTTCCATTCCTTTCAAAACCAGGTACACATTCTAAAAACCATGTGTTGATGTAAGCTCGAATTGGAAGTTGAAGTTTTGAAATGAAATAGAAAAGCAAGTTGTTGATTAATATTTATTGTTATTTTTCCGTTTTATTAGTTTTATCAAATTGTAGTTAGCTCTATAATTTGAAGAATAAATTGGTCATTTACGGCTTGTGAGGGAACACCTTTTGTACTAATATAGAGTAGCATTTTATGCATGTAATTAATTAGGACTTTTTCTTTTCTTGTAAAGATAAACTAAATAAAAAAAATGTAGTCACTTTAGGATTATCCTTTTAAATAAAAAATATTACGAGCCTTGCTAAATAGAAAAATAAAATCGCGGGGCCCCTCAATAAGAATGTTCACTTTTTCTTAAAAAATAATCAAATGCGGTAAATGATTTAAAATTGCATTATAGTATTGAACATGTTTTAAAAATCGGATATTTAGCCATTACAATAATTTAAGCGACCGTGCTAGAACCACGGGATCCGGGGGTGCCTAACACCTTCCCTCGGGTCAACAGAATTCCTTACTTAGAATTTCTGGTTCGCGGACTTTATTTGGAAAGTCGAAAATTTCCTCGATTTGGGATTTAAATAAATCGGTGACTTGGGACACCATAATTTATTCCAAGTGGCGACTCTTAAATTAATAAATAATCTCATTTCGAATATTGTCACTTAAATTGGAAAAACTCCCTTATGCATTATCCTTTGGGGTTGGCGCGCAAAAAGGAGGTGTGACAGCTCTGGCGACTCTGCTGGGGACACAAACCCAGAACCACCGGTTCAGGGTTTAAGAATTCGAGCTTTGAATAATTGTTGTATTTGGCTTATTTGTTATCTGATTTTGTTACATGTTTATATTTAATATGCTAAATGTTGCTTTTACCGCTTTGATATTTTGTGAATTGTATATAAATTGTGCCGATACCCATTTTTCCTTTTCTGAGTCTTTTGAAATATAATATCGGGCATTTGCTGGACATAGCCCGTTTTTCTCAAGATAGCTGTGGTGCTTGGCACCCGGTGAAGGACTTGTAGTCACACATGTTTAGGCGGAGAGTTTTGTCAATTAAGCCGGAAAGCCATGCTACCGGTGCACTGACACTCTTCGGCTCGAGTTGTCCACTCGAGTTAAAGCCAGTCTAGACACTTTTCCAACAGGATGATGACTTAGAATAATAAAACCTTATGCCGGATCCCCGATAGGAACATTTATTTGCATCATGTGCATATTTGAGAGGCTCAACACAGGGGTTGGGCCTGTCTAGGACAGGTGTACCTGAAACAAAAAGACCAACTTGTTGCATCTTTCTGTGTGCATTTATTTGTTTCGATCTTACATGCCGACCGATTTGTTAAAAGAGAGGAAGAAGTGGAAAACGTCGGGGTATATAGTCAAAATAGTTTTATGAAAAATAGTTAGTTCTTTGAAAATAAATTCTGAAAAAATGCAAAAAATTCCAAATAAATTTTCTTAATTTTACGAAAATAGTTAGTTCTTTAAAAAAATAAATTTTTGAAAAAATGCCAAAAAAAGAAAAAATTTCCAAATAAATTTTCTTAATTTTACGAAAATAGTTTAGTTTTTTTGAAAATGATTTTGAAAAAAAAATGCAAAAATGATTTCTTTTGTTTTAGAAATGCTGTTTAAAAATAGTTTGTTTTCTTTTCTCAAAATGATTTAGTTTTTTTATTTCCGAACTACGCGGGTCTGATTCTCACCGGATGTGAGATACGTAGGAAAACCTCATCGGTTCCGACCCCAATTTTTAAAAATCCGAAAAAAAAAAATTCGTTTAGTTCCTTCTTTAAAATCTTTCTTTAGAAAATTCAAAAAAAAAAGAGTAAAAGTAGTTTAAAAAACTAAAAAAAAATGGTTTCGTTCTTTCTACTGCTTTTCATGAAATAAAAGAAAAATCAATAAAAAGCAAAATTAAAAATATGTATTTCCTTCATTTTTGAAGTACTTTTCTAAAAAATAAAAAGAAAATAATATAAAAAAAAAGAAACAAAAATACTTTTTTATTCCAAAGCAAATACGTTTTTTTAGAAGTCTTTCAAAAAAGCAAAAAAAAAAAAGCAAAAATATAAATATATTTTTCTTTCTTATTTTAAAGCGTTTCTTTCAAGAATTTAAAAAAAAATAGTTTATTTACTCCATTCTCGATTATCCGAACTACGCTCGGTCTGATTCATGCGGGGACATGATACATAGGCAATCCACATAAGATTCGACCATCACCAAAAGAAAAAAAAATGAAAAAAAAAAGAGAGAAAAAAAAAGAAGAGAAAATTGATAAAGAGAGGAAGAAGATCCAAGCAAAGGAAAGTATAAGCCGGAGTAATGCATTACAACCGAATACAAGTAGCAACACGATCAACTATATAAGTGCATCACACCCAACGTGAGATTACTTATCTGTTATGTTGTTTCAGACTAATCGTTTGTTTGCCAAACTCCGGGTTTTAGAAAATAGTGGTTGATTTTGTGGTACTCTGGCTTCACATTCATACTTCACGAGGTCTAAAAGAAAAGTTCAGCAGCCCGTTGCTAAATCAAAAGAAAGTACCCATCCTTATTTCACAAGGTCGAAAAGAAGTGCCAACATGTCTTCAGAAATCCCTTTGCCAACCGTTCCCGTTTTAACTGGGATGATTTGTGAAGACGAAGAATTCGATCCAGCGCTTAAGGCCATAATTGCTATTGCTGATGTGGAAAGGAAGCCCAAGGCGGCCCCGAAACAGGAGAAAGGGGAAAAGAAGAGTAAAATCACTGAGTTAGAACCAGAAAGGGAAATTTGTACACCTAAGCAAGTTTATGTGACATGGGGATGGGGGGCAATTAAGATACCACGGCTGAATGAGCCGGTGTTTGTTGGACGCGTACCACAGAAGCTTAAAGACCGTCAAGAGGAAGATAATGAGGATTCCATGACTGAAGAGAATGGAGGAAAACATGAGGCAAAGCTCTGCGATACTCACATGGTCGAGCCAGGAAAAGGGACTATCACCATTGAGATGGGATCGGACAATAAACTCCCAAACTGAAAGGCTAGGTCATTCCCGATCAGGCGGAAGCCCAGTAAACTTGTCCTGCCGCATTTTTATGCATCCAGAGTATTTCAGGGTGTAAATTGGATGTTTCTTTTAGTTTTTGTCTTTAAATTTCCGAATGTGAACCTTGTTTGTCTTTTCGATTCCAAAAAATGAAATTAATATTTCATCGTCCGTTTCCTTTTCTTTTGTTATTTTTTATTCTTTCAGATTTGTTTTAGTTTTCTTTTTCTCTTCTCTTTAATTCAAATCATGCAGCTTTAAATAACATGACATGTTTGCGGACTTCATGCTTAGATCCTAAAACGCTGTCAGACTTCAGAATAATGAATCGAGAGTTGAAATGCACAAAAGTTTATTTTTGAGGAAATGAAACAATGAATTGGAATAACGGAAAGAAAATTGGTTCGCATACAAAAGGGTTGTGTTGTACTCAGGGAATACCCGAGTAATTATCCCAACAAAGAATGGCCCATGCTTGCAACAAGAAAGTGCGGCCCAGGAATCTCGAAATAGAACAACCGACGTTAAGGCGCATTCCTCCTCATTACCAAGAAACAAAAGGAAAAATTTGTTCCTAATTGGAAAGATCCATACATCATCCGAAAAATATCACTGAAAGGGACACTGTGTCTGGGAGACATCGAAGGAAATGATTTTGAGACAGTAGTCAGTACAGATGAAGTATAAAACTACTATGTCAGGACCTCCTGCGACGTTGGCTGTTGTATAATTGAGATGACGAAGGCTTTCTTTCTTGCTACCCCAAACACTATGAATCTTTTGTAAAACCCTTTGAGTCGGTTACCTTTCTTTGGCTACCCTCTTTGGAATCCAAATCAAAAAAAAACCAAAAAACAAAAACCAAACAAAACAAAACAAAACAAAGTATCCCGAACTACGTTCTGACTTGATTCCGAAAGGATACGTAGGCAACCTCTTCCTGAGGTTCAGTCACACCAAAACAAAAATCCCAATTTCCCCAAAAATTAAACTGGGGCAGATGATATGACGGTTCAGTTTAAATCCGTCAAGATGGTTCCAGAGTTGTAATTCCATTCAATTTCCTTTTTACCCAAAAAAACCTTGTTCAAGTCCTTCGGATCAATTGGCAAAGGCAAGGAAGTGAAGAATGTCATTGACGGAAATCTGACACAGTCTGAATTGAGAGAAACAAAATGAGAGAGTCTTATCGGTGAAAACCTTCGGGCACCATAAGGCGATGAAGATTGAAAAAGCTAAAAATGAGAGAGTTCGTTTAGTGAAAACTCGCAAAGAGCACTATCAGGCGACATGGAGAAGAGAAATGAGAGGGATCGATTGGCGGAAACCCGCAAAAGGCGCCACCGACCAAAAGAAAGACGTCCATTCACTAAAGAATTTTGGCAAGATTCCCTGGTTTTGAAATTGTGAATCAATGGGTTCATAAGAAGTTGGAAAGTTTATGTGTGTCAGGCGTCCAGTCCAAGAAGCATGTCATGTTTATTTGAAGTCAGCATGCATCCCAGATAAGTCCTTCTTTTTTCCCCGAAAGGGACGTTTCTCTTTCAACTCATTTCCTTGCTTTTTGTATAGTTATTCTTTGAATCCATTTCGGTTTAATTTTAATTCTGAAACTATTACAAAGAAAGGCGGCAGGACCAGTTTTACAGGATTCCGTCTGGTAAAAAGGCAAAGAAAGATACCCAGCCTCAGTGGTGTATTGATCCAATCCCGACTGATCATGAGGGTCGATCATTTGCAAAGGAAAGGACATTAAGAAGGAAAAGGAAATCAAAGGCTAAGGTTTTAAAAACGGAACGAGACAGAAAGACAGAGCCCACACAGGCGAGTCCTCAAAGAATTTCGAGTTTGAACCCGGTCAGTGTGAAAAGAAGTCAACCCCAAAGACAATTGGTAGCAAAGTTCTCAATGGAAATGGGGCAATCAAGGCCACAAAGTCAACCACTTTTTCAACTAATAAAATGTTCTTTGTTCAAAGCAGGTCTATTTAATTGTGCAAAAAGAAGGTACAACTCAAAGAAGTGAAGTACCAAGCATTGAAATGGCTTTGGAACAAGGAAAGCGCATAAAAAGGGAAGTTTCTTTTCAAAAGCTTTATCTTATGCATCTGTTAAAAAAAAAAAAAAAGAGAAAATACCTAAAAGAAGGCCCAAAAGGAAGAATAAAAGAAAAGAAAATGAAAACTCCAAAAAAAAAAAAAAAAGAGAATCAAATCATATCAGTCCAATATCTGTTTGGACCCCGGTCAGAAAAACCGAGGGTCTTTTCGGCTAGAAAGCCGTGAAACTTTTATCCCCGGTCAGAAAATCGAGATCTCCCCAGTCAGAAAACTGCGGAGCCATTTACTTTTACCCCGGCCAAAAACCGAGGATCTAACGGCCAAAAAAACCGTTAGATGTTGTTTGAATTCCGGCCAGAAAAGCCGTGAAACTTTTATCCCCGGTCGAAAACCGAGGATCTCCCCAAAACTGCGGAGCTATTTACTTTTACCACGGCCAAAAAACCGAGGATCCGACGGCCAAAAACCGTTAGTCGTTGTTTGAATTCCGGCCGAAAGCCGTGAAACTTTATCCCCGGCCGAAAACCGAGGATCTCCCGATCAAAAAACTGCGCCGAACCATTTACTTTTACCCCGCCAAAAACCGAGGATCCGACGGCCAAAAACCGTTAGATATTGTTTGAATTCCGGCCGGAAAGCCGTGAAACTTTTATCCCCGGTCAGAAAACCGAGGATCTCCCGACCTAAACTGTAGAGCCATTTACTTTAACCCCGCCAAAAAACCGAGGATCTGACGGCCAAAAAACCGTTAGATATTGTTTGATTTCCGGCCGGAAAGCCGTGAAACTTTTATCCCCGGTCGAAAACCGAGGATCTCCCCAGTCAGAAAACCGCGGAGTCATTTACTTTTACTGACGGCCAAAAAACCATTAGACATTGTTTGAATTCCAGCCAGAAAGCCGTGAAACTTTTATCCCCGATCAAAAACCGAGGATCTCCTAGTCAGAAAACTGCAGAGCCATTTACTTTAACCCCGGCCAAAAAACCGAGGGTCTGACGGCTAAAAAACCGTTAGACATTGTTTGAATTCTGGCCAGAAAGCCGTGAAACTTTTATCCCCGATCAAAAAACCGAGGATCTCCCAGTCAGAAAACTGCGGAGCCATTTACTTTAACCCTAGCCAAAAAACCGAGGGTCTGACGGCCAAAAAACCGTCAGACATTATTTGAATTCCGGCCAGAAAGCCGTGAAACTTTTATCCCCGGTCAAAAAACTGAGGATCTCCCAATCAGAAAACTGCGGAGCTATTTACTTTAACCCCGGCCAAAAAACCGAGGGTCTGATGGCCAAAAAACCGTTAGACATTGTTTGAATTCCGGCCAGAAAGCCGTGAAACTTTTATCCCTGGTCAAAAAACCGAGGATCTCCCAGTCAGAAAACTGCGGAGCCATTTACTTTTACCCCGGCCAAAAAACCGAGGGTCTTGCGGCCAAAACACTGTTAGACATTGTTTGAATTCCGGCCAGAAATCCGTGAAACTTTGATCCCCGGTCAAAAAACCGAGGATCTCCCAGTCAGAAAACTGCGGAGCCATTTACTTTTACCCCGGCCAGAAAACCGAGGGTCTTGCGGCCAAAAAACCGTTAGACATTGTTTGAATTCCAGCCAGAAAGCCGTGAAACTTTTATCCCCGGTAAAAAAAATGGAGGATCTCCCAGTCAGAAAACCGCGGAGCTATTTACTTTTACCCCGGCCAAAAAACCGAGGGTGTGACGGCCAAAAAACCGTTAGACATTGTTTGAATTCCGGCTAGAAAGCCGCGAAACTTTCATCCCCGGCCAGAAAACCGAGGATCTCCCCAGTCAAAAAACTGCGAAACCATTTACTTTTACCCCGGCCAAAAAACCGAGGATCTGACGGCCAAAAAACCGTTAGATATTGTTTGATTTCCGGCCAGAAAGCCGCCAAAATTTTATCCCCGGTCAGAAAACCGAGGATCTCCCAGTCAGAAAACTGCGGAGCCATTTACTTTTACCCCGGCCAAAAAACCGAGGATCTGACGGCCAAAAAACCGTTAGATATTGTTTGAATTCCGGCCAGAAAGCCGCGAAACTTTTATCCCCGGTCAGAAAACCGAGGATCTCCCAGTCAGAAAACTGCGGAGCCATTTACTTTTACCCCGGCCAAAAAACCGAGGATCTGACGGCCAAAAAACCGTTAGATGTTGTTTGAATTCCGGCCAGAAAGCCGCGAAACTTTCATCCCCGGCCAGAAAACCGAGGATCTCCCTAGTCAAAAAACTGCGGAACCATTTACTTTTACCCCGGCCAAAAAACCGAGGATCTGACGGCCAAAAAACCGTTAGATATTGTTTGAATTCCGGCCAGAAAGCCGTGAAACTTTTTATCCCCGGTTAGAAAACCGAGGATCTCCCAGTCAGAAAACTGTGGAGCCATTTACTTTTACCCCGGCCAAAAAACCGAGGATCTGACGGCCAAAAAACCGTTAGATATTGTTTGAATTCCGACCGAAAAGCCGTGAAACTTTTATCCACGGTCAGAAAACCGAGGATCTCCCAGTCAGAAAACTGCGGAGCCATTTACTTTTACCCCGGCCAAAAAACCGAGGATCTGACGGCCCAAAATCGTTAGATATTGTTTGAATTCCGGCCAGAAAGCCGTGAAACTCTTCTTCAAAATCCCGGCCAGAAAGCCGTGGAACTTTTATTTGTGAAATTGTGATTTTCTTACCCAATGCCAAAGAGTCTTTTTAATCGCTTTTTTTTGTGTCACAACTAACTCACGAAATTTTCCTAGCAAAACTGGGGCAGAAAAAATTTCGTTCGTTTGTTTGTTTTGTTGTCTAAATAGGTTTGACCTCGGGACGCAAGGATCGAGATAACCTACAAATGGAACATCAATCCTGGAATGAAGAAAATAAGAAAGGAACCAAAAGAAAAGAGTTCAAATGTTGGAGTAAACAAAGGCGCGGATTGCTCAGAAGATGATTGAAGTAACAAGCTCCGCCGACTCCGTTCCACTCAATGTTACAGAAATAAACAAAGCACATACAACTTGTTGAGCATCAAGATTCGTATCGAGGTCTACAGCAAATCAGCTAAGATTCAAGATCAAGTTTCCAAGAGAATCATAGACATGAATCTTGTAACTCATAGTTTGACAGCATAGCTAGTTCAACTTTAATTTCTCTTTTTGGTGTAATAAGGAGATCAGTAAGCAGTAAGCACCAACAGCAGCAACGATAGCAACAGTAACAGCAAGTGTCAGTCCACGGTAGTCCCAGCTACCAAAATTTCCCGAACTACATTGACCTGACTCCTGTTTAGCCCAGGATATGTAGGAGGCCTCTCGAAGCGAAGGCTCGGTCAAGATCTTTTCAAAATGCTTCACACGGAGTGCTCGGACGGGCAAAAATCGCTCGTATTAGCTCATTATCTTTGCACGAAAACTCTTCGAGTTTACACGCAAAGAGGGGCAGCTGTGAGCACGTGATTTTTGCCCTATAAGAGAAATACTCCCAAAGATTCAAAATAAAATAATTTTAGTTTTCTTGCAATTATTGTGAATTTTGTGTTATTTTTCTTGTATTATTTGCATTTTTATCTGTGCATATTTGCTTGTTTAAATAAATAAAATATACAAAAAATATGTTGCATATGTATATAAAATTAAAGTTTACAATTAAGTTTATTTTACAGAAATGAAAAGTCATAAAAAATATGTATTTTTGCATTTTTTAAGCATTTAATGTCCAAATCGTGCAATTTTATTTTTATTAATGTTTAATTTTGTGTGATAATTATTATTATGAGTTAATTAGTATTTCAAGATAATTTTTAGTTTTTATAAATTAATCTTAGTATTTTTGGGCTTTATTAATTAGGATGTTGAATAATGGAGAAGAACAAAATAAAAAAAATTTGGATTGGGCAATCTTGCAAATTAAGTTACAAGCCCAATCCTAAGCACCCTTACCCAACCCAAAACCCCTTGGCCCAACAAGAAAATTTCAGATTTTTAGCCAAAAATAATCATAATCACATAACATAAAGTAGTGGGGGCAAGGAAATAAAGGAAGAAAACATGGAGAGGAAAACATGGAGAGGAAAACATGGATTAATGTGTTTTCTTTAAATTAAAAAATATATTCTTTTTAATAAAAAGATCTGAAAATTTTCGAAATTCTTGCCTATAAAAAGAAGAGAAGATTTATGAAAAAGGGGGAGAGAAAAAAGAGAGGAAAAATAGGAAGAGAAGAAAAAATAAAAAAATTCTCTGCTGTGGTATACACGCGATATACACTCTGGACACAGAAGTATACACAGCAAAAAATTCAATTTTTGAGAGTTTCTTTTGAGAATTGAAAAGAGTCCAAAGCTAGAAAGACAAAACAAAGAGAAAATCTGGAATATATTTTCCTTTTCTATTTTTTACTGGTTTTTTGTTTTTTTTTTCTCCGTATTGCTGGAATTTTCGGGATTGAGGTGTTGAAGCTACTGCTGGTTGTTACTGTTGTTGTTGCTGTATTTTCACCGCCCCGTTGATTTTCCATCTTCCATTCCTTTCAAAACCAGGTACACATTCTAAAAACCATGTGTTGATGTAAGCTCGAATTGGAAGTTGAAATTTTGAAATGAAATAGAAAAGCAAGTTGTTGATTAATATTTATTGTTATTTTTCCGTTTTATTAGTTTTATCAAATTGTAGTTAGCTCTATAATTTGAAGAATAAATTGGTCATTTACGGCTTGTGAGGGAACACCTTTTGTACTAATATAGAGTAGCATTTTATGCATGTAATTAATTAGGACTTTTTCTTTTCTTGTAAAGATAAACTAAATAAAAAAAATGTAGTCACTTTAGGATTATCCTTTTAAATAAAAAATATTACGAGCCTTGCTAAATAGAAAAATAAAATCGCGGGGCCCCTCAATAAGAATGTTCACTTTTTCTTAAAAAATAATCAAATGCGGTAAATGATTTAAAATTGCATTATAGTATTGAACATGTTTTAAAAATCGGATATTTAGCCATTACAATAATTTAAGCGACCGTGCTAGAACCACGGGATCCGGGGGTGCCTAACACCTTCCCTCGGGTCAACAGAATTCCTTACTTAGAATTTCTGGTTCGTAGACTTTATTTGGAAAGTCGAAAATTTCCTCGATTTGGGATTTAAATAAATCGGTGACTTGGGACACCATAATTTATTCCAAGTGGCGACTCTGAAATAAATAAATAATCTCATTTCGAATATTGTCACTTAAATTGGAAAAACTCCCTTATGCATTATCCTTTGGGGTTGGCGCGCAAAAAGGAGGTGTGACAATTACGAAGGATATTTAACAATTCAATTAAGGATATGCAGTGGAAAGATAATCATAACGTCAATTAAGACTAAATAATTATAGGATGAGATAATAATAATTCCAAATAAAGATAAGCAGTTATGAAAAGATAACATGACGATAGTATGAATCATAAAGCAATTAATTCTAATTAAAGCGTGTAGAGGTGAAACTAGTAAATAGACTCAATCATATCAAGAGCAACTTCATAGTCAGTGAATATAAGGACCTAAGAACCCTAATAAGACAACATTCCACAAATAAGTCTGAGCACGCACTCGTTACCTTGCGTACACGGATTATAATCAACATAGAAGACTCAAATCCTAAGGAAAAATCTCCCACACAAGGTTAGGCAAGAACTTACCTCAAAGAGACCAAACGATACTCTAAAATTAATCCGGACGAATTAAATCTAACCAAAATAAGTTCATAGGACGAATAAAACTCATAAGAAACTATTCCGAATCATAAAGCCTCAACCTTTATCAGAATCTAAAAATCGGTCCAAAAGTTGACCCTCGGGCCTGCACCTCGGAACCTATCAAATTTTATAAAATTCGAAGACCCGTTCCAATACGAGCTCAACCATACAAAAATCATCAAATTTTGATACTATTTCGCCCTTCAAATCACAATTTTTCATTTTGGAAATTTTCTTCAAAAACCTCTATTTTCCTCAACTCAAAATATAAATTAAATGAAAAAAATAAAAATAAAATCGTGGAATATAATAAATTCTAGTTGAAGAACACTTACCCAATTGATTTGCTTGAAAACCCCAAAAAGAATTACTCAAAAGCGAGTTATACAAGTCAAAATATGATAAAAATGGCCTAATCCTCAATTTGGAAGATATATTCTGCTGCCCAGGTGTTTATGTATCACGATCGCGGAAGAACTAATATGACCGCAAAGAGGAAATAATATCTGCCACGGGTTTGCACTATGTGGTCGCGTATAAACCAATGTGATCGTATGGAAGAAAAGATACTACCCCATAAAATGAACTATACGAACGCGGATGGGAAGAAGTGAACGTGGAAGTCTGACTATCTAAGATTCGCGAATGGGGGTAAGGTGTGAAGAAGGAAAACAGTTAGCCACCAAATAAGCCTTCATGATCGCGGCTATACCTACGCGATCGCATCGATGGGGACACCAGAAGACAGAACAATAGTTCAAAATAGGAGTAAAAATACCCGTAGCCCATCCGTAACACGCCCGAGGCTCCCGGGACCACGTCCAAGCATACCAGCAAGTTCCACACCCTAAAATGGACTCGCTTAAGGTCTCAAACCACATCAAACAATGACGAAACTATGAATCGCACCATGAATCGAAATTATAAACTTTCAAATCTTCCAACTTCTAAAACTCGTGCTAAAACCTATCATATCTACCCGGAATGACGCCAAATTTTTCATACAAGTCCCAATGACGTGACAGAGTTGTTTCAACTCTTGGAATCACATTCCGACATTGATATCACAAAAGTCAACTATTGGTCAAACTTCTCCATCTTCCAAACTTTAACTTTTCCAACTTTCATCGAAATGCTCCAATTCATCCTACATACCTCCAAATCCAAATCCCGATGCACGCCTAAGTCCAAAATCACCATATGAAGATGTTGAAATCATCTGAAACTCATTCTGGAGCCGTTTACGTAAAAGTTAAATTTCGGTCAAATTCTCACTGCTTAAGCCTCTAAAACTAGAATTCTTCTTCCAATGTGACTTCGAATCATCTGGTAACTGGACTTGACCACACATACATGTCGATACATATACTATGAAGCTACTCAAAACTTTATGCCGCTGAATGGAGCTTAAATTCTCTAAATGACTGACCTGGTCGTTGCAAAATTGTCAACTCATACTTGATGCAAACCCTTAAATATAGTTGACTTCTAAAAAAACTTCATTGCTCAATATTTTCAATGATATATTTATATATATTATGATTATTTTATATTCTTCATATTTAGACGCGTGAAGTGTACCAAAATTTTGACATGTATCAATGTGTCTTATGTAGTACTTAGCTTTTTATTCACAATAAAAAGAAACTCCAGCAAATGGTCAATGATAATTAATGAAATGTGAAGGAAGGGCATTACTAATGCATGTGGAAATTTAAGCAAGTAAAGTAATTCCAAGTTTTCCTTACAGCTATTTTTGACATTTGCACTCACTTCGCCACTTTTCTTGAACAGTTGGAGTCTCTTAGATATAATTTGTATACGAAATGGCTACACGTAAATACATTACAATTTACATGTTTGACAAAAAATTATTTATCAATATTTCATTTGTCACTATAACCTAACTTTCTTTTTGCACATGGATAAGTTGAAATAGCTTGTATTTTAAAATAAACAAAAAACGTCTATGACTTGGTAGTTAATAAATACTCATATGAAATAGGGGAGAAGTCGGCTTCAAAAAAAAAAATTAATTAATAAACAGAATTTGTCACCCACCAAGAGTATCCCCAATCAAAAATGTATTTCAATTATTTTGAGTGCGGTTTATTTCACACAACCAATATAATTAGAAAATTGTGGATTTGATCTTACATATGTTGACTGACATCAATTGAATGATACACAGTTCCAAAAGGATTAAAATATGTAAACATCACTCAGATCAAATCAATTAGATCTGTCTTCATGTATTTAAGCCAGTGGTCAACAAATAACAAATAATATGCAAAAGGCAGCACGTCTTAAAAAAGAAAATTAAAAAATCTTGCTCTAAATTTTCCATTCTAACAAATGCAACTCAAGTTGGCGTACTTTTCCTTGTGACATCGTATAAAATATCAAGGAAATGCGACACTATTGACATTACTAAATGACGTTTAAAGTTTTAAATTTATGGTTAAGCTTGACTTTTTTTATATTTTCGTACAATTTTCTGTTCTTTTATTTTTTGTTTTCGTGGATCAATAGATCAAGTTTATATTTTTAAGACTCCAGATTCAGTATTTACTTTTTCTAGCCGGTATACATAAATTATATACAATTATATATATTATACATGAATTATTCATCTATTATATACATTTGTCGACTATTTTTAATTTAAGAGATTATGTGGACAATTCTTCTATTTTTAATAGAAAAAAGAAAAAAAAAAGTAAAGAAGACTTAACTGGACATAAATAACTAAAAGACCATGGAATTTGGACTCATGACACTGTAATTCAAATTATAATATCTGACTTGGCTTTTCATTTCTTCCCAATATTATAATAATCTGTTTTGGATTAGATTCAAAAGGAGATAGAGAGAAATGTAATTGTCAGTCAATCAATTGTAGAATTAGAAAATATGAAACTTATAAATCAGAAATCCTTGACTCGATTGAGCACCAAAAATTCATATATATAAATCATAAAAGACATAAAAGTAGTAATAATTTTCGAGCCATGAGTTTGATAAGACTTAGCAGAGTTATCCCATTGTCGTCGAATCAATTCATAAAATAGGGAATTACTATATATAAATCATGTATTCATGAACGGAGAGGATAAAAGAAAGAAAGTGACACATTCAAGTGTAACAAGGACAAATAGAAAGCCAACAACTTTTAACAAAATTTTCAACAAAAATGATTGTAAAAAAAAGAGCAAAAGAAAATCCTACTATACAACAACTTCAGGTGATGTGTAGAGCCCTTGCATCTGAACAAAGAGACCAAAATTAGGTTCACATCTTAAAAAAAGTTCCAAATGCTAAAAGTTTCGAACAAGTGGAGTGTAAGATATATCCTTATTGAATATAACCACGCATTTGCTTCTTCCCCAAAAATCAACTCTAGTCAAATTTTCTTGCCTTTTTTGAGTGTGATATGTGAATAGTCTTGTGCCAAGTTTTTCTGTAAATAGTCACACCATTAAAGTGAGAATCAAGTGATGAGATATAGATATGGGTGTACAAAGAAAATCGATAAATCAAACCAAACCGATAATCCGAATCAAATCGAGAGATAAAATCTGATGTCGGTTGATATTGAAAAATAAAACCTGGTCATAATTGGTTTGGTTTAATTTAGTTTTAACTAAAAAAGGCCAAATCAAAACCAAACCAATCCGATAATATATTTATATAATTTTTAAAAATATTATATACATATAAATATTTATTGTCATGTAATTTATAACCAAACCAATCAGATATTATCTTTTAACGTATTATTTCAAATCTAGGCTGGTTAGTTTGTTAATAAAGGTATTTAGTGATTAGAGATATATAAATATTTGTACTCTTAGAACAGTTAGTTTCACAATTTTATTTTTGCTTCCTCAGCCACTTCAATGAAACAGTTCTCGTTTCGTATCATTTTCAATGAGCTAGACTTCTCTCTTCTCAAGCTCTCGATCAAACGTTCATGTCAGTTAACATGGTATCAGAGCTACTAAGAACGATCTAGCCTTTTTTGCGATCCTCTCCTCTGCTTCTAGATTACTTCAATTTTACAAAATTAGGTACATAATTGTCTTAAAGTGATCTCAAATCGAAGCTAGGGTTTGTAATTTCTCTATAG
>JASVEL010010517.1:0-27723 GCA_032618575.1 Nicotiana noctiflora | reverse complement strand
CTAGTACCTGTTGCTTCATTCCCCATAATTGCAGCTTCAGTCTTCTCATTGTCCTGCTTCATTAACTCTGGATGTATTTTCCAACACTCAAAATTGTCATGGCCTTGTAACTTCAGAGTTTTACAATATTTAGGAAGATAATCATACTGAAACTTGACCCATTCAGTTCTAGTTTAATTTCCCAGTAGCCTCATCAACAATGTCCAACCAAACTTTCTTTGGCAGTTCCTGTATTAAGTCGACTAGAACGTTAACTCGTGCACAGCTTGGACGAGTCTTGTTGAATGTAGCCAGAAAATCTAATTGCACTGGCTTCCCCACAACTGAAGCTAATGAAAACAGATATTCTTTGACAAAGAAAGTAGGTAACAAGCTGGGAAAAGAAATCCAAGCCATCACCTTAAGAGTTTCCTCGCCTACTTAGAATTTTGAATTATAGATCAGAATTCTCATCTGATACTCAAAGCTATCCTTAGCCTTTACATAATAAACACTTTTGGACGCAAAATATAAGAAATCTTGCCATAAAGTTTAACGAATCAAAATATGCATATGTCTCTCAGTAATCTAATGTTTCATTCACCCTTGATACCACATTGCCGGAACAATTTTTCTAATTTCTTGAAGGTCAGGCCAACCATGTGAGAATTTGCAAACCACAGCATATTGTAGTCCCTCTATAATGTTCATACGATCTACTTCGGCTTCTGGAAATTTCACTAATGGCTGCCCATTGACAAAAGATGCTCGTCTCATCGCAATTGGCTCGACAGTATATTTTGCGATCTGCATGGGACTATTTTACATAGTAGGCTGTAATATTTTGGAGTAATCTAATGGTGTTTTAGCGGGTAAACTGTTGTTTGAAGGCTAGGAGTTTGTTGGGGGAGGAAAACCAACCCCCCTAGGAGGTTGGTCGACGGCCATGGAGGCCATCGTAGGGCACTCGCCGGCCATGGAGTCCATCGTAGGGCACTCGCCGAAGTTCTCACGTAATGGAATTTATTGGAATTTTCAACATATACAAATGGAAAGAAATTGATAAAACATCCCTAGAAATAGACTTTCGGAGGAGAGAGAACATAGAGTCCTCAAGGTATGCGCAAGCTCTTTTTTTGTTGCTCGGTTTGAAAAGTGATGTTAGGCTTTCTTTGATTTTTTTGAGCTTTATTACCTATCAAAATAAAATCATCCCTAGTTATCCTTTTAAGACTATAAGCCTTTCTTTTGGCACCCGCATTAGAAACCTATCCCTATTTATTCCTACTCAAGCACTTGAATTTGAAAGAGAATACTAGAAAGAAGTAGTGAAGAAATTTAGGCTAGCTTTTGAGTGGAATAGAAGAAAGAAATATACACTTTTGCTTTAAATAAAAATCTACTGGCGGCAAGAAAAAAATTATAAAAATAAATAAATAAATAAATAAAGGTTTCTTATTTTTGCCCGTGAATGTGATATGAAGCAGTGTGTAAAGAAGGAAAGTATTTTGGGATGTGCTACTATGTGATGATTGAAGTGGATTGAAAGAATTTTGTGCTTAAAGTTGAATACGTGATATGTTAAAGTGCTTGGAAGTATTAGTCAATATATTCAAAATATATTCTACACGTCCCTTATCCACATTACAACCATAATAAAATCCTAATTGATTTCAGACCGAGCGGGCCTATATTAGTAGAAGTTTATATAATAGCAATTTTATGCTACCTTTTGCGTGCATGTGACTTCTTTGAGAGAGTGAGTGATTTCATCCTATGTGTTAGTCCTTAAAATGTATTCGATCATGTGAAGTGGATGTATGGACTGCTTACTGTTTGTTTTATTGCAAGGGAACATGGTTTCATAAAGGATAGGTAACGTTATTAGACCTCTCTATTAGATTAAGTATTCAAGACTCGGGTGCATTGTGACATTGAGTTAGTTTTTGAGGCTAGTATTGTTATAAACATGTCCTTCATGCCTTAGATGTATTGAAATTGTGCACAAGCACATGATGTGTCTTTTGATAGCATATGATAGGGGTTAATTGTTCCTATCAACCATGATCATACGGTGTAGTGTGTTGTAAATGTGTGCTTTGTTGGGTCGTTGAAGAGGAAGTGTTTTGTTGGCGGACTCGATGGCGAGCAACATTTAAGTGTGGGTGTTGAAGTCGTGCAATAATTCAATATATTTTGACGTTATTTACCCTACTTTATTATTTTGTGGATGCTAATTTGTGCAGAAATTGAGATTAATAGGGCTTATTTCACGAGTAGGAATGCTTGGACATGCATTATACAGAAGTTCCACGAAATGGTACCTCAGAGCTACAAAATGGAGCAATAAATAAAAACGTGCAAGGCAATGAAAAGTCATGACCATAGACAACACAAGGATTTGTCCAGGAACTATCATTGGCACCCCAGATAGTGCCTCGCACAAAAACATTGGCGCCCCTCATAATGCCTCACGCAAAAATGTTGGCGCCTCTGACAGTGCTCGCGCTAATGCCGAATAAATTTTATTTCATCACATTTTTTGGATGTGTAGACTTCGTCCCAAACCTTGTAAATACCTATTAAAGTTAATTTTTGGAGGGTTAGACATCATTGGGGAGAGAATATTGGAGAGGCAAAAGGCTATGGAACACTCAGAAGCAACGAATCACACGAGTTTTCTTTTCCATTCTTTCGTAATCTGTATTTGAATGCTTTCAATTATTATCACAATTGTTAGTATTGTTATGAGTAGCTAAAAAATTTCATCTAGGGTTTGATAGAACCTTTTGAAG
The DNA here is from genome assembly GCA_032618575.1 of Nicotiana noctiflora. Classification (NCBI taxonomy): domain Eukaryota; kingdom Viridiplantae; phylum Streptophyta; class Magnoliopsida; order Solanales; family Solanaceae; genus Nicotiana; species Nicotiana noctiflora. The sequence goes on along the minus strand of JASVEL010010517.1, from coordinate 24,949 downwards.
AATGATTTTCTGTTGCATTTAATATAATTTAACCGTTAAATTATCTGCTTGTTCAACTACGTGTTTATTTCTGTTAAATATATGGTCATCAATTGACTGTGCCTAGTTAATTATGTGTTGCTTGAGAAATGATACATATTTAGGTGGTTGTGAACAATGTCAGTCCCAAGGTATATGAGAGATAAATGCAACGCGTTTAAAAGCGGGATTAGCAATAACGAAGCTTTGACGTGATCATAGTGAGGGGTGGAAAATTATGAGTTGGTGCGTACTTTGAGAGAATATGACTAGTTAATTATTGTAGTTGCTCGAGAGAGAGTTACGATAAGTTGAGTGCTTATGATCAATATAGAATACTTAGGCAAACTTATCGGAGACGTAGCGAGAAGGATTCCAACAATTGGGAAATAAGAACTCTAGGCTTTTTTAATTTTGTCTTCCAACGCTTAGGATCCCTAGTTTTTAAGTTGCTTTGTTATTTTGTTACTTAATTAGTTGTTAGACATAAGAATATTAATATTTATCACTTAGGAATGTCGAGGTTAACTTCTAAGTGATATTGAATACTTATAGATAAATCTTAGTTCTTTGTGGTATTCGGCTCCGGACATTTAGACCGGATTATATTTGTAGCAACCGTTTATCCTTTTTAAGATTAATTTTGAGCGTGGTCACATTACCTTGCTTAGCTACTTAATTCATTTGCCAAAAGATGAGTTGCCAAGTTTTCTTCTCTGAAGTTATGTCGCAGTACTGGGTTCTCCAACATAAGTGTTAAGTACTTGCAATAATTTATAATATAGCCATAAGTTGGAGAACTATTTTGAAGATTATTGATGATGAAACTTCGTAGGCAATTTAAGATTGAAATGCAATAATTTAACCATTTATGTTATCTAATTAAGCTCACCTTTCTTTCGAGTTCTTGTCCCATAGATTAATTAATAATGCGTATCTAAATTGCAGGCATATTAGATGGCTATTGGAACGGATCAAAAGAATAGGCAAATTCATAAGGTAGAGACAATGAGTTCAAAATGAGTGTGATTCTTATATATGTATAATTTTTTTTTTTTTTTTACATGTGTATACATATTTCAAACCACAAACAAGAAGTTTAATTGAACATACTAGATCCGCCTAGTATTAAAAATAAAATAGTTATAATTTCTGAAGTTGATTTTCTTTGAAAGTGTATATGATTAAAGCATTTATACTCCTGATAGGAGGTGTGAGAGCTGGCCATCCAGAGTTTGAAAAGAGGTCGAGATAAATCTAAAAAGTATTGGGGAGAGGTGATTAGGCAGGACATGACTCTACTTCAACTCACTGAGGACATGACTCTTGATAGGAAAGTATGGACGTCGAGGATTAAAGTAGAAGGTTAGTAGGTAGTTTATAGTTGTTCACCTATAGTCTACGTAGTATGCATGTCCCTTCATATTCTTTAATTTTTATTATGTTATGTGGTTTTGTTCGCTTCAGGGAATATAATTATATTCCCTGTTGCTATTATTTGGTACCACTTATCCTTTATTTCTCACTCTCTTTTATCTACCATCTTTCTTCCTCCCTTGCTTTCCTCGTCTTCCTCTTGCCCTTCCTGAACCGAGGGTCTATTGGAAACGGCCTCTCTAGCTGCATTAGGTAGGGGTAAGGTCTGCATATAGACTACCCTCCTCAGACCCTACTTGTTGGGATTAAACTGGATTTTTTTTTGTTGTTGTTGTATACGATTAAAAAATTATATCTATGCAAGATGTATGATCTATTTGTTACATGAAAAATATACAAAGTCATATGAAGGGAAGGGAGACAGATTGCTGCAGGAGTGATTCCATTAAATGAAAGAAGCTCTCCGGCAACAACTTTTTGTGTTGTTATATGTTAGATTGTTGAACAATAAAATCGTTCCATTTCATTGCGGCAAATACCAATACAAGAAGGTCAGATCGATACATACAAATATCATCCATCTCCACCCAAATACGGGCTTGATTTCATATTGAAGCTTGAGCAGTTAGAAACAGGATTAAAACAAGAATCTTACTTTACCATTTATAATTATCAAAGTGCACAGCTAGCTCATCTCCATGTCTACAATAAGTTTGGCTAACTTAAAATTTCGGTTAATGAATCCATCACACTAGCCTAATAGTAACTTGGCCTCTTATTGTTGGTGTATAATATCTAACATTCGTTAAGAATATCTCTGAGTGGCATCTTATGCATCAAAACGCCCTTCGTAAAAGATAACACGTAACAATCCGACAAGTTGTTTTAAGTATCTTTCCATTTTATTATTTGAAACCACACATAGGATTATTGATGATTTATAACTTGCGTGCATGGTATGTTTTGATTTTCGGTAACTTTAAATATGATGTTCACAGGAAACGTTGATTTTAAAACATACAAGTTATTGGAGTTGACCACGGTTAACATTGTGGGTAAACGATCTCGGATAGGTATTTGACAATTCCGATAGGCTCGTATGATAATTTTTGACTTGTACGCATATTTGGTTGGGGTCTTGGGTGACCCGAGGCTATTTCAATAAAAAAATTGAAGTTATGATCTTTGAAATCTTTGAATTTTGAGCATGGTTCTTGATTCTTGATGTTAATTTCGAATTTTGAGCTTACGAGCGAACTCATATGAAGTTTATATTTCAGGGTGATTTTCGGCTAATTTGCAGCAACTCATGTGCTGCTGGCGTGTTTTTCAATGCAGTGTGTCAAATTTTGATACAAATCTAGTACTATTAGGTGTAAAATTGAGAGTTTGAGAAAAAAATTTGAGGACTAATTTGGCGATTTTGATCTCGATTTTTGTCCAATCTCGATACAAATCAGATATTTAGACCTAGGGTAGAATGGAAAAAACGTAAATTTGTCATAATAGTGGATTTTCGATCATGTGGGCTTGGGTTAAATTTGTGATAACTTTCCTAAATATGGTAAAGATTGAGCCTTCAGAATTTAGGTTAATTTTAAAGCTTCTTTTGACATATTTAAAAATTAAATGGCTAGATTCGACTGGTTTGGAAGTTTGTGCTAAAGGAAAGATAGTATTGGAGGATTGATTTATGCCGGAAAGAGATAAGTTTCTTGATTAACCTTAATTTGAGGGAACTAGGATCTTATTGTGTCCAACTTCTACGTGTTATATGTATTCGGGTGGGCGTGTATGCATGTGTTTGCCATGGGTTAAACTTGCAGGTATAATTAGCCTTATTTATGCTATGTTTTTTATGTATCATATCTTATCTGCTTTAATTGGTCGTGAAATTTGTTGATGTTATCTGTGAGGGTATCTATTTTGAAATTGTGGAATATGGACGTTGGGAAATACGTGAAATCTTGTTTTGGCTACCGGTCAAAGTGGGGGATATTTCTCTTGTGATATGAACTACTTAATCCTTTTGTTGATTATGTTGTTGCTCTTCACCTTGTTTTAGTACTAATTTTACGTGTTTGGTAACAACAAGTGTTATGCAGGATGGGTTTTTTGAACTGTGAGGTTGAGAGATATTACGTGATGGGTGTTTCGTGCTTGTGAGGAAGAGTGATATTGCACAAATAAGTGTTTACTTGTTATTTTATCGTTACCTTATTTTCCTTGTTTTGAATATGCAGATTGGGGACTTAGTTATATAGTTGCGTGGTTGTTTTGAAATGTTTGTTTGGAGTTGCTTATGGAAGCTTAAACTGTTGTTTAGCTAGTCGTTTTCTTTATTATCTTCTCGTTCCATATCTTCTTGCTATTATACCTGTTATCTCTTTTGTTATTTACCTCGTCTTCTTACTTGCTGTTTTACTTGCAATCTTATTTGTTATATCTCTAGTTATTTTCTCGTTAGTTAACTGCACATACTTATATGTATGCATCTTATCCTAGCCTTGTCACTATCTCGTCGGGGTAAGGCATGACACTTATAGCGTACATTGAGCAGGTTCTACTCATACTACACTTTTGCATTTCTTGTTCAGAGTTCAACTTTGGACCTAGTGGCACCTAGAGGACAGTTTGACATAGCTTGCTTAATTAATGAGACTCGAGGTAGAGTTGTTGTAACGACCCGACCGATCACTTTGAGCATTTGCAATCCGTTCAGCTATTTGAAGCCTTAAGTAGCTTTATATGATATATTATGACTTGCGTGAATCGTTGGTTTTAGTTTTCAGGTGATTCCGCATAGATTTGGAAGAATAATTCTCAACTAGGAAGCTTTAAGTTGGAAGAGTTGACCAAGTTTGTCTTTTGTGTATTTGATCTCGGATCAAATAATGGTTTCGGTACGTCTATGCGGTAATTTAGGACAGGGCATATTGCCAAAATATTATTTCGGTGTTACTAGAAGGTTTTGGCACTATTTGACGAAACTTGGTAATTTGAAGGTTTAGAAAGTTCATAAGTTTGATAGGAAATTGACATTGAAGTTACTAGTTCGGATTGTTGTTTCAGAAGTTGTAATATGTTCTTTTTGACTTTTGGGACTTCTGTGAAAATTTTGGGTTCATTCTAAATTGATTAGGCTTGAGTTGGACGCTTAGTTCAATGTTTGAAGTTTATGAACTCAAGAGATTGATCTTGATCGATGATTAGTAGTTTTGATGGTGTTATACATGATTTGAGGCCTCGAGTAGATCTTTGTTATGTTTTGGAACTTGTTGGATATTCGAAAAAGTCCTCGAGGGGCTCGTATGTATTTTGGACCATTCTGTCGTTGCATGCATTGGTTTTTTTTTTATGGTGTTATCTGACGCTGCTGGTGTTCTTCGTAATCGCGAAGCATGTTAAGTTTGATGGCTGTTTGTCAGGGACACGAAATATAGAATGCGTTCGCGAATGTTGAGCTGATTGTTATTCGCGTTCGCGCCTTTAGTCATTCATTCATGTATGAGAGCTTGGAGCTGGAGTAATTGTGTTAGCATTCCGAGTTCTTTGATGCATTCGTGAGGACTGTTCCGCGAACAGGTAGAGTAATTTTGGAGTCGGCTAAGTTTGTGCTTTGCGAACGCGATGTTTCTTCCACGTTCGTGGAGGGTACCCTTGGAGTTGTGTAAAAGGTATACTATTTCGAAGGTCTTGGTCATTTTATCATATTGGAGCTATAGAGCTCAAATTTTGCAATTTTAGAAGCGATTTTCATCACATAGATAGTGGTAACTGTTCTCTTCTTGGTTTTGATTATATTCCATGATTCCTTCTTCGATTCTTGCATTTGTTGATGATAATTGGGGGTTTTGTTTAAATTTCCTAAAGTGAAATATTGAGTTTTGAACACCGACTCCGAGTCAGATTAAAGTGAAATTAGTATGGGTGGACTTGTAATTGAATGAGTTATCAGAATTTGAGAGTTCTGTTGGGTTCCGAGATGCCGTGCCGGGTTTGACTTTTTGGTTGGCTTTGAGTAATTGATTGAAGATTAAAGTTTTATAGCTTTGGTCTGTCACCTACAACATTATTTGGTGTTTCTCAGTTTCTTTTCGCTAGCTATGCACCGTTCAGGGGTTGATAGGACCAGGATGACATTTCTAGAGTGTTCGCTTACCCGATATTTATTTTGGTTTTTTGAGGTAAGTAATATATCTAAACTTGTATTTGAGGGTAAATATCCCTAGGAACTATTATATAGTAGTTGGGTTGGAAGTGACACATGTGTTAGGTGACCTGCACGAGTACGCATATTCATGATTCGGGTAGTTGTAGGCCATTATATGCCTTATTTTGTTACATGCTTCTTTGATATCATGTTTTCTCAATTTATATGACTACGCAGGACATTATTCATGCTAGAAATCATGCCTAGACTACCCAATCAATTGTTTGAGATATGATAGGGCTATTTTCGCTATGTTGAGCTATTTGCCTTAGCAATAATCACATTATACAATCATGATAGTCACTTCTGCAGGTCATATATCTATCTTTGTGCATTCTTGATATGTTGTTGCACATGTTATTGGTGTCCTTGTATGTCATATGGGTTTGAACTATATTAAGGAATATTATGATATTCCATGTTATATGTTGAATTGTGTTTCTGTGATGATGTCTGGGTATTGAGACTTGATCGAATTTATGTTAGATGTGAGACACAGAGCCATATTGATATAGATATCTGAATCGGGTTGCAGACTGCAACATTTATATTGATATTGAGGTGACACATATGTCAGGACCCTAGTGAGGGATATGATGACTATACAAGGCAGAGGTGGCCTTGCCTGGATGGGTTGCCTCCTAATCTTCAAATCACAAGGAACTTTTATGACACCACAACGGATGAAGAGGTACTTGAGGCTAGGGCAGTTCAGAAAATTGAAATGAGGCCTGACCACAAAGTGCTTTTTGAGTTTGTCAACAAATGCCTTCTACCCAGACAGGAAAGAAGGCATACAACAAATTATATGGATCTGGTTCTTATGCAATGCCTGAATGAAGGGAAGCACATCAACTGGCCTGCCTTTATTATGAATATGCTTGAAATGATGCTCAATGGCTCAAAAGCTCATGCCATTCCCTATGGATTTATCTTAACAACTGTACTTGAAAGATTGAATGTTCCCCTAAAAAAAGTGGCAAATGGCTTCGAGCAAAAAGCATTATGGCATCAAAACCCTTTAAGCTTGTGATTATATGCTCGGTACTGCTCCAGTTGAACCTGGTTCTTCAGCAAAAACTCCTGTGAATATCAAGGTTAGAGCCTTAGTTTAGGAGGTAGGGACAAAAGATGCTGAGATAGAAAGGCTTTAGGCCAGAGTTGTTGAATTAGAGGGAGAAAGAAATGGGTTGAGAGCTGAACTTGCTAAGGGGAAGGAGAAAAATGAAGGAATGCTTCAACAGATGCTCAATCTGCTACAAACCCAACCTTCCAGCTCTTCTAAGCCTTACGTATCATGTCCTATTATGAACCAGTCTAGACCCCCTCAGTGACCCAGTTTGGGATTTTATCTGTTTATTTTCTTTTGGTCAGGGTTTGGTAATTTTGTTTTTCTTCTTGTGGACTGCTATGTAGAAACACCCCGCTAATCAATGAATGCAGCTTTTCTTGCTTTTTGTTACTTCTATTCTTAATAGGTATTTTTGCTGAGTTGATTTCTGATTAACTAAAGCATGTGTTCACTTGTAGTTTCTCCAGTGGCCATGAGTACTAATTAAGTTAGTGGAATTCACATTATTTATGCAATTTTTCGATGATGCAAAAAAGGGGAAGATATTGTACTTAAATTCATTATCTGAACAAGTGATGTTTATGACCTAACTTAAATCTGGCCCTTTATGAAAAGCTGATAATTTTCTAAAAAAATTTCTAAGTATTGATATTTCAGCTGAGCTCACAGGTTCTTTGATCACTAAAAGCACAGAGTTTGTCATCATCAAAAAGGGGGAATTTGTTGGCCCAAGTTCAGTTGAAGTTTTGAAGATTGACAAATGAACTTAGGGAAGGACCTGGTCTATCTTAAGAGATACAGTTAGTCATAAACATTGCACATGGAAGGCACGTAAGAAAGATATGTATTGAAGATTACGCAACAAATATCTTCTAAACGAAATCAAAAAGGTTGCATTGAGTTCTAAGGAGGACAGTCTCCTTATGATAAAAGAACACAATCATAAGTTAGGATAAGGATGGGAGTTTGTATTGGTTAAGGACTCAAATCGACTAAGGATAAGCATTGGAGTCTCGATCAAACTCTAACTGCTAATCTATTAAATAACCAAGTTGTTCTCTTTTACAGGTAATGCACATACGCAGAAGTTAAGCATATTTGAATGCAAAAGGATCAAGTTTGATTTGCAAGAAACATATGAGAGATACAAGTGTGCACGTCTGAAGTTACATGAACAAAGATAGAAGTACCAGTTTCATCATTGTGTTTATTATAAGTCTAGTTTAATTGTAGTAAGTTTTTATATTGTACCTTTCAGCTTTCTTAGAAGTAATTGTATTAGGTACTCTGAGTATTCAAGTTAGAGTTAACTTAAAAGTATCGCTACAGTTAAGGCTGTGTGCCACACTGAGATTAGAGTTAATCCTTAGGTTTACAAAGAGTTTTGTAAATGCAGTTTTTGGCTCAGTAATTTTAGTGGAGTTTGGAGAAATCCAACTGAGTAGTAAGTCGTGGTTTTTTCATCTTTTGAGCCAGGTTTTTTCATATAAAATCTCTGTGCATTTTACTTTCAATATTTATTAGTCTGCAAACTGCTATAGTTAGAACACTTAGAAGAACCAGGTTCTTCTAACACGAAAATTAGGTACCACACAAATCAAACCCCCTTCTTTTATGGTATTGACGTTTATAACTTCAGACGATAATGTGATGGCACAGTAGTGCAGCTCAATCTGGTCTAAGGAGGGGTAGAATTGTGAAAGATGCAGCAAAGGGAAAGGAGTTTCACCAGTTTCTTGACTGAGAAGTGGATGTTGGTGAAAATTCAAAGTTGAGTTCAAGTTTGGAGCATATGGCATATGTCAAAGAACCCGAGATGATTCTAAAAGCTAACAAAATGATTCTAGTTAAACCAGGCATTCTTAAGGCAAGAAAAAATCTTTCAAAAATAGAATCAAGACAAAGCACTAAAACTGATGTAAGTAAGATCTGCTATAACAAGAAGTCGATCTAGTACCTTCCTCGGGGTATTCAACAACTAGAGTCATCTCCATTTCTCCTTTTAGCTTTAGTCGATCAGGTAGCTTATTCAAATGTTGTGAACTCGTTCCTTCTTTAGTAATACCAGCGCATCTTGTGCCATAGAATTAGTTGTAATCTCCCTCTTTCCCCCATCAAAAAATTGTATTGCGTGGAAGGTTGATTCTGAATTTCAGTCAATATGCGTAACTAATTTTCTACTCTAGGGTTTGGAGGAATCAATTGTTGGATGAATTTTTAACTGCATTTTATTATAGTTGAACAATTTATTTTACTACTTGTTCAACTAGGTATTTATATAGTTATTTGGAGATCCTTAGATTATGGTGCTTATTTGGCATGTGTGGCATAAGAAAGAATACATGCTTAGGTTGATATTGAATATCATCACAGAGATATTTGGGAGATTAATTCTTAGGTTCAAAGGCTACACTCCATGGCATGACACCTTTCGCTCATCCATTCCGCCTGTCCAGACGCGGCGCTTTCTTCCTCGTCGACCACGACGACTGAAACGACGCGAAAAATTCAGACCCTGGCTTCACTTGTCGTAGTAAGACCACCCCTCTATAAGCTTTCCCTATCGCTCTGATGAACATGAGTTTAAGGATTGCTTCCCAGACGAGGAAATAGTTGTCACAGAAGATGAGGGCATGGAAATTTGACTTTGATGGCACGACTAATCAAAATGGGTCAAGATAAGAAATAATGAAGCTTTGTGTGATCGACGTGAGTTGTTGAAATAGCTAGAGTAATTCAAGAGAGCACATCTAGTATAATACCATAATTGATTGAGAGTTATTGCAGTAAGTTAAAATCTCACGATCTATAGAGAATAATCCAGCGAGATTATAGCTAACATATCAAGAAGTAATATGACAATTGGAAAAGTTGTAACCTTAGGCTAATTCTTGATTAAAACTCTATTTTCATAGGTTAGTTGTCATTGCCCTTACTAGCTTATTTTAATAAAATAAACCGAGATCTTGATATTTTAAAAGTTGACTAAACGAGCTTCGTGATGAAATTAAAAAATTGTAGCTAAATATTAGTTCTTTGTGGGATTATTATAGACTCAAAAATCGAATCATACTTGCCGCAATCACTTAAATTTTTTATTAGGCATAATTGGACGTGAACGTACCTTGTTTAAGCAAATTATTCTTCATCTAGCTAGTTCTACAAATTATTAAGGCCCCAATTAAAGATGAAGCGGAAATAACCAGTCTTTTCATAATGAAGATATCTGCTTTAAGAAATTAATGATTGTATTTAGATTTATTTTCACATAAAGTTAGAGAATGGGGAAAAGTAGAATGCATATGTAGTCATGATAAAGACCAAAATCAATCAATTAAGACACCACGCATTGTCCCCTTTGGAGTTATCTACCTATCTTTTTCACTGCCCACTTTCCTTTAGCACCTTTTACTCAAATTTAATGGCTAACTACTTTCACTAAACTTTATACTTCCAAATTGTTATATTATAAGTCCAATTTGTGTAAACGTTTTTACATCAATATTAGACAAGAGGGGTTGCTCTGATGGTAAGTAACCCTCACTTCCAACCGAGAGGTTGTGAGTTCGAGTCTCCCCAAGAGCAAGGTGGGAAGTTCTTGGAGGGAAGGATGCCGGGGGTCTATTTGGAAACAGCCTCTCTACCTAGGGTAGAGGTAAGGTCTTCATACACACTACCCTCCCCAGACCCCACTAAGTGGGATTATACTGGGTTGTTGTTGTTGTTGTTGTTGTTTTTACATCAATAGTTAACAAGTAAGTTTTTATCATAGTGTCATTAGGTGTGCATGTATATTCCAGGCGTATCTATAGCCTGGAATATGGGATACGTATACCTATAGTCCGTCGGTCAAATTAGATATTTTATGTATGTATTTTTTAAAATTTGTCCAGTATTATGTATTGGCACCCATGCTTCATAAAAATTGAATGGTGCACTTGGTTCAATATTTAATTAGTTTTTCTTATTTTTTAGTAGTGCACCCATGCTATCGACCGCTGTGTATATTCATTGGAAATTATGTCATGAAACTTAATCTTTATAATAACTCATAACTAGATAATAGTGCGTATAAAGATAAGCTAAAACTACAAAATATCATGAGCTAAAATAACTCTTGTTAAGTATAACTTGACCTTTCAAAATTTGGGCGAGGAGTAGAATAAACATTAATAAAAATAATATAAATAACTCATGAAACTAGATAGTTAACTTCCAGAAATTCAATATTTGTGGGAAATATAGTTTGCTAATTTGAAAACTTAATTATTAAAAACAAATTAGTTTCATCACTTTTCAATAACCTAATTTTAAATTAAGCTAAATAGTTGCCAACCTAATTGCTTAACTAAAAAGAATTAGTGGATATATAATACTATATATGTAATTCGTATATAATATATGCACAATTTATGTATATTGATAAAAAAAAGTAAAAAATAAATTCAACCGATTATTTGAGTAAAGATCTCAAAGTTTAATTGCAAACCCACTTCTTCTTCTTTTTTATCTCAGTTATTTGTGAAGGGGTATGTTTTATGGTCTTCCCACCAACCTCTAGGAAAAGTAAATAGCTTTTCAAGTAGCAAGTGTGACAGATTATTTAATCATGTGATCAAACATAACTAAGCCCCACCCCCGTGGGAGCCAAACCCATATATGTATTTCTTCTTCTTTTTTTGTCCAAAAGGTTACTTGTAGAAATTCATTAAAAAAAATTCAAGAATTAAAGATATTCTTCTTCTTTGAAATTAGTTTCTTTTTCTTATTTGGTAATTCTAAATCAGTCTTGTGTGACAAGAGAGTGCCACATTATCTCAAGGGGAAGTTTTATAGAGCTGTGGTTAGACCAGCGATGTTGTACGGGGCGGAGTGCTGGCCAATGAAGAACTCCCATATCCAGAGAATGAAGGTAGCGGAGATGAGGATGCTCAGATGGATGTGTGGGCACACCAGGTTGGATAGGGTTAGGAATGAAGTTATTCGGGAAATGGTAGGGGTAGCCCCAATGGATGAGAAGCTGCGAGAAGCGAGACTCAGGTGGTTCGGGCATGTGCGGAGGAGAAGTCCCGATGCACCGGTGAGGAGTTGCGAGCGGCTGCCGATAGTTGGCGCGAGTCGTGGCAGAGGGGGAGGCCCAAGAGGTATTGGGAGGAGCTGATTAGGCGAGACATGACCGTTATGCGGATTTCCGAGGACATGGCTCTTGATAGGAAAGTCTGGAGGTCTAGTATCAAGGTTGTAGGTTAGGGGCTTCTATTATTTTGCGGGATAAGGATGGGTCGGGGGGTTCCTGATAGGTTAATATCTCTGTGAGTACTCCTAGAATTACTAATGCCTTTTGTTCATGTTGTTGCTTTGTTTACTCTGCCCTTTTATATGTTAGTCTTTTTTGTGGTTTATTCTGGAGTCACTAATGCTTTTCATTTTGTTTTGTTTTTGTTTTTCTCCTTTTCACGATCTTACGCCGAGGGTCGATTGGAAACAGCCTCTCTGCCCTATCGGGTAGGGGTAAGGCATGCGTACATATTACCCTCCCCAGACCCCACCCTGTGGGACTATACTGGGTAGCTGTTGTTGTTGTTGTTGTTGGTAATTCTAAATCAATGTTTATTTTCTAGAAAAGAAACTTCTGTGTGTTGTAACTTATACTTCGTCCAAAATAATATTTTACGAAATAATTTGCATTCAAAAATACCATAATGGCAAACCTCATCGGACGTCTTTAATATTAATATGTGTCATCTCCTTCATCCTAGATCAAGAGATCTATTGGTGAAGTCTAAACTAGTAAAGATTGCATGGCACAAACCCTCTCCAAATTTTTTCAGAAAGAGAGAGGGGCTCCTACATCTCTCTAAACTCTCCACCCCAAAAATAGAATTTCTTTTCCTCGTTGAATACCATGGACCCAGATTTTCAAGAACTCAAAAATACACAAATTCCTCGAAAGCCACCGAACCTTTTAATGCCTAGCGATCAACCTAGGGATAAATACCCAAACAATCCTATACAATTTACTTTCAAAGACAAACTTGTTGGAAACGGGAGATCAAATTAATCTCTCCATAGACCATCTAGCTTCCAAATCCTCTCCAATGGAAATTCATGAAGATGAAATAGCTTTATCATTCAAAGAAGATTACGACAAACTAACACTCTCAGTTACCATCACAAGGGAAGACAAACAAAGAATTTATCTCCCTTGAAAATACTCGCTAATAATCAAGCTTCGTGGAAAAAGGATACTGCATCAAATACTGAGACGGAAAATCCATGAGCTATGAAAAATCAAAAAAAATTCCCCACATCGACCTGTGGAATGACTATTACATAGTAAAACTTCAAAATGGGGTAGTATGAATCATATCCTCCAGGATGGTCCATGGTTTATTTTTGGTTTCTTTTTATCCATCCAACACTGGCAACAAAATTTTGTAGTAAAAAATGCCAAGCAAAGCCACATGGTTGTTTGGGTGAGACCACCCACGGAGTTCTATGATGGACAAATTCTATAAAAAGTAGGGAAATCTATTGTTAAACTCCTAAAGGTAGATGCCTGAACTTCCTCATCTTTTAGAGGAAGATATGCTAGACTATGCATAGAAGTTCCGATGAATAAGCCAGTTAAAAAGATCATCTTTTTCGATAGCCATAAGCAAAAAAGCCAATACGAAGCAGACAACTACCTTTGCAAATATTGTGGCCATTTAGGTCATAGAACTATAGATTGCTAGGAGAAGGGTTCTACCAAGAGGCATTCAAATCAAACACAATTGGAAAGATAAATCCACTACCCCAAGCACACTGGACGAACGATGGAAGTTCATTTTCCACGACGTAGAAGAGCTCAACAGAAAAAATCAAAAGAGGTATTAACATCAAAAATTCAAACGTCAAGCAATAATGTCAGGTTATCAAACCCCACTACATGTAAGTTCTCTGCTAACCAAAATTTTAAATTTGTTCAAAGAGTTAATAATTACATTCTTGAAAAAAATGGTCTAGCCAAAACTCAATTCCCTCCTCCTTAGATTTTCTATAAGGAAACTGAAACTGAAGATAATACTATTTCTCAAGAATCTGAGCATCAACAAACGGTTTTGGACAATACCACTCTGCCAGTAAACAAAAACCACTCAACATTAGATCCAATGAACCCGATTCAGGATCAAATCCTAACAAAAATCTTACTAATTCACTAAAGGACAAAATTATTAATGAAAATAATTAACTCTAATACCCAATCGGGGGATATTCTTTCTACCCCTAGTCATCATCACCGAGTCTCTACACCTTCTAGATATGAATTAATCTTACAATCTACTACCATAAAATTACATGCGGATATCCACCTGCCCAACCACACTCACTCTCCCGTCCAAATGGCAAAAATACAAATTCACGTGCCTTCAGAATCCCATGCAAAATCTCATATGTGTTCTAACATGCTAAACCACCCGGGAACACATGCAAGTAGAGATAATCATACCATCTAGCTCTACCCTAAATCTTTATTTTACCAATACATCCCTCCTAACAATGCCAAGAACTACTTTAAGCAATTAAAGAAGATTCCGACTTATTCAAATATTGAGAAACCAAAGAACGCTCTCAATGGACAACCTACCTCCTTTTCCCAACAAATGCTGCCTCTTCCAATAGTGTACGCCCAGCCTCCACTTCCACAGAACTACCACCCCACCAGTTGGATAGACTTTAGGCCTAATGGGGAGGGGGATCTCGCTCCAAGTAAACATCAACGGGCAAGAGAACATTATACTCATCAACAATCCACAGTTTCTACCATAAGTGATATCCGAGGGCCTACACTTGTCAATGAGTAATTACCTGCATCACATTTGGGTAAACAACATAATGCAGCCCTTAGCTCCTGGGATGAACAATAATGTAGTTCAAGCAATGTGAACCCAATGGAACCCCCCCCCCCCCTTCTATCAGAACCATTATCTCCCTCAGAATATGGGTCTAGAACTACCTTCCCCAAGAGCTGATTATAATAAACCTAATCTCGATACCCTGGGAGCTGCCTCTAAACGCAATGCAACAAGAGGTGCGGTTGAATCTAGGACCAATGGAACAACAGATTCCAGAATCATATATGCCACAAGGCTTAGGAAATCCAAGGGGAAAGAAATTGAGGAGGAGATAGACTTCATAGACACACAGTAGAGTCTTAAAACATAAACGAAGTAAAAGTATATTATTCGAGGAGAGGCTGGAGAAGAGGCTTATTCTAGCATGTCCACCTTCACTATACAGATGTACAATGGACATGAGGACACCCCAGGACCCCACTGTATGGAAATTAACCATGATCCTAGTTTCTTTTCTAAGGATGAATCCAATATTCCCTCAAACATCACAGGCCAATAGTCGCCTTCATCCAACCCACCCCCCAATGAGTCGTGCTATGAATATCATTATCTGGAACATCATAGGTGGAAATAATGCTGAGTTCAGGAGAAATTTCCATGACCTTATTATCAGTCACCAGCCTTGCAGTCTTGCATGGTCTCCTTACTGAAAACTAGGATGAGAAACCATGATAGTTCAATGAACAAATTTGGTTTTTCGGATATGATAGAAGTCCCAGCTGAGGGACAATCAGGTGGCATGGAAATAATGTGGAATACCAATTTGGTGATGTCAACAATTTCGTCAAATGAAATAATGAAATTCATGCTCTTCTTGAGGTAATCCCTTCTCAACAAACTTGGTTATTTACATCTATTATGCTAGTACAAAAGTCTCAAATAGAAATAATAAGTGGGATAATATTACTAGTATTTATGATAGTTATAAGGGTACTTGGTTGCTAGGTGGAGACTTTAATAATGTTCTAGTAGCTAAAGACGAATTACGAGATAACCCTATAAATAGAATAAGGGCTACTAAATTATGGAATAAGATTAATTATTATAAGTCAATAGACATAGGCTTTAAAGGAAGTAAATACACTTGGCAGAATCATAACAAGTTTAACAACTCCCCTATTATGAAAAGGCTAGACAAAGTTTTATCAAATGAGGAGTGGTTAAGTATATTTTCTATGGCATATGTTATCCACTTGCCTAAAACCCACTCGGATTATAATCCTATCATACTAGAAATAATCCTTAAACACTTAAATTCCCCCCCCCCCCCCAAGCCCTTTAGATTGGAAACCTTTTCGTGCAGGCACCCTAAGTTTGGTAAAATATTTGGTCAAATCACTAGTGCTTAGCTTGAGCTGATGTACCAAAACCTGTACAAAAATATGCAAAAGTGTAGAATGAGTACACCACAACGGTACATAGTAAGTATCAAGCCTAACCTTTGTAGAATAATGACGAGGCCAAGTTAGGATATCTTCTAGGACAAGATAAACTAAATAGAGTATAATATAGACCAATAACGAAAAACGAGGAAATGAATGATAACTAAACACTACAATAATGTAGATTAATAAAAGAAATTAAGGCAAAAAAAGGCAATGAGAAATAAACACATGATGAGAACAATAAGTAATCAAATACGGATAAATACAAGTAAGATAATGAAGAAAATAACAAAAACTATTCAATCAACAAGATGTTTTAACATGAAATTTACAACAAGAATCACAACCGAGGTACCACGCCAATTCACATTTTACAATTTCAATCTCAATCTTTCCTTGGTTGTGTGAGCCTTGCACTTAGATATTTCCAAAAACTTTTATTCCTGAAATGACTGCACACGCTTTATCCCCCCCTTATATCGCGGTGTGGCTACAAGTAATTCCTTTACTGGCAACATGCATATAAATTTCATTTTATCTCGTCACATGTACATAAACCCATATTCTTATATCATCGCACGTGCATCAATATCACAATACAATAATAACTACCACCACATGTGCCTATATACTACAACTTACCGAAATCAACAATACTAATGTTACCATATTATATAGTCCACGGCTAAACCACAATGTGAATAACTCAGCAATAACAAATTTAATTGAGAAATAATCAACAAGGAAAGATATCTCAACAATCAATAACTTCAATCTCAATGTGATAATAACTACTTCAACATCAATAACTAACAAGGAGATAATCCCATGAAATAAAAACTTTAAGTAAGAGCAATTCAACAATAGGAGAGGTAAGAAGACACTGATAGGCATGTAAGAGCAACATAATAATAAAAGATAGAACAGGTGATAACAACATCAAATAGAGAAGGTGAGAGTAAATTATACAATGAAAGATATATTATGTTATGACAAACCCAATTAAATGCATGGAAGAAGTCTAACTGTTGGAGTCACTCTGTTTATTGCCGAAATTACTTATCTTTTCGTTCAGTACTTGTTCAATTCACCACTCCTAGAGGCCTGTAGATATGCACTTGTGTAGTTAGTATATTCTTATATATCAGCTTGTGTTAAGCCTTGTCGGCTTTCCAGATTGTACAGTTCTTATCCGTAATGCTTATGTTCAATTTATCAGTTATATTTATGATTAGTAGATTATGAGTAGGTTTAATAATGATCGTCACTTAGTGTTGGCTATCCGTTACGTCACTAGGCTGGGTGTGACACTAACACATTAGAAGTCATCTTGTCAAAATTCGTGATATGAGGGAGGTGTTTGTATGACCGAATATATTTTCCTTCGAAAATGTTTTCCTAGAAATATTTTTCTGGAAAATAAATAGTTTTCTTACTTATTTTCTGGTGTTTGTTTAAGTAGCAGAAAATATTTTCTGAAAAATATATAATATAGACTATGAAAAAAAATAAGTATAGGGTGCATGGTAGGGCTAGGACTAGGACTATGATGGAGAAGGTTGAAAAAGAAATTTGAAAACTATTTTACCTCTTTTTGATGGGGCAGTCATTTTTCTCTAATTGGAGTAAAAAGTGTCAATGAGAAAAATATTTTTTTTTAAATATTTAAGATAATTAAATATAAAAATTTTAAAAAAGAATAAAATTATTCTTCATATAATAATTATTAAAAAAGTCTTATTTCTATTTATATTCTTATTTATCTTTTAAAAGGTATCAATGAGAAAAAATATATATAGTAAAAATTAATAAAAAGTATCTACTACTCCCGTTTTAGTTGATGTGAACCTATTTTTTTTTTTGTCCGTTCCAAAAAATAATCCTTTTTAAATTTGGAATAATTTAATCTAAACTTATAATTTTACCCTTAATGAGAAATTTTTTTAACTATATAAATAGTGTAGGCCCTTTTTTTAATTTATTTATGATTATAAATTTTAAAAATATTTATTTTTTCTTAAATACTGTGTCCAAACAGTTTCACATACTTGGAGTAGTTTTTATAATGTTGGGAATGACAGCTACATTATGTTCAAGACCTATCAATATACAATTGCCATCTGTATATATAATATAGCTAGTAGTACTCTCGTCTGAAGCTTCTTACACTTCACCGTCCGGCATATTTCGCCGGAGAAAATGGACGAGTCCTGGAGAATGAAAATGGGAATGCCTTTCACCACCACAACAACAAAAAAAACCAGCCTTCCCAGCCGGCATTCCGTGGAAGCCACCACTCGTCGCCGGCGGGAAATCTCCGGTGACTCTGAATTGGACCCCGAAGATTTCAGTGACGTATTCGGAGGACCTCCTCGCAGTGTACTTCAACGGCAGTTTTCCGCCTGCGATGATTACTCCAGGCCTTCTAATTTATCATACGATGAGATGTTTCGACCGCAGGCGAGTATGGCTCCGGCGAGGTGTTACCGGAACTTGCCGGAATTCAGGATTCCGGTAGAAAAAGTTGGCCGGAGAATTGATCACGGGTTTTATGGCGATATATTTGGATGCAACGAAGAAGAAGAAATGATGAGAAGGTCGAGGACGAGGTCAGGTTCTAAGTCCAAGGAGAGCTCTTCGTCGGCGTTGAGCTCAGAGGACGTTAGCCCCCTCCGACCGGCTATAGACGGCGAATGTTATGACGACATTTCGTTCTTCGCTACAAAACTCAGGTATATATTTACTCCGTACTCTACCGTTACCTCCATTTTCCGTATGAACCTAGTAATTTTACATATATGGTTTATATTACACTGAGTTTTAGATATTCATCTCCTTTCCCTCTGGGGTCTTTGTATCATTTGAAGGGAGAAAATATATTTTTTCTGAAGGAGAAAAACATATTGACTAATCAATAACTGGGATTTATTGAGAATTAAGTTTAAGAAGAAGTTATATGATGTAATGGAGTTGACTAAGCTTTTATGTAGTTGATGCTGCAATTGAGATTCCTTATTCTAGGGAAAAAACTGTTATTTTGTTAACTATTTGCTGCATAGTAACTTTTTAAAGGATAAGTTGATCAAATCTCTTAGTGAAATTGTAAGTTGAATTGACCACCTTTCTTCAAATGTTTAAAGCAATTTTAACTACTAACTTAAAATATATCTTTCACTGAAATAAAAATTTGTGAGTGTTGAAATTTGAATAGATAAACACCTAATTTTGGATGGTGAGAGTATAACTTTGTTGATGGCAAAACAAATACTATAACTTTGTCGGACTTGCGCAGAAATATTTGAAAAATGTCCGCAAAATTATGAAATGCATGAAGATTAGATTTTTTGTTTATGCATGAAATGCGAGGAAGAGAGATAAGCAGTTGGGGAAGATCATTCGCTATCCATATCATGTAGACCTATCCCTTAGCCCAATTATAACTTCTTTTTCATTACTTCCATGGTCATCCCTTGTGGCACGACATCAGCAATAGTGTTGAGATGGTTTGTTAGTAGATGTTACCACATTTGCCCTTTTATAATGAAAGAAGATCCTGACGTATGCCATGGTTGTTTTATGCATTTTTAGACCAATAAATGTAAAAACTGTATGGAACTCAACTAGAAGGATGTATGACGAATACCAAGGGCTGCAGGGAACACCAGTATTTTCATGCCATCCACCTTACTACAACACCAAAAACGAACACAATGAGGATTTCAGAAGCAATAATCTTGCATTCAACCGAAGAAATTCATCTCCAGAATCAATTAGTATGAATCCCATTTCTTCTAGCAACGACAAGGTGTCTACAAATGCTTTCGAGCTCAACTCGCCTTCCTCTATTGTCTCCTCACTTTGTAAGGATCATGATGACAGCATAGCCTGCAGAGATCAGCATAAAATGTCTCAACTAGAAACGTCGGAGCAAGATGAAGATGAAATCATGAGCTCTTATGTTATTGAAGTCAACCCCGATTATGGGGAAGGATCAGCGGAGGAAGAAAACGCGGTCCATGAAGCTATTGCTTGGGCTAAAGAGAAGTTCCAAGGACACTGTTCAGAGAATCATTTGAGTTTTGAAGAGGAAAAACAGCAGTCAGGAGAGATAGAAGGTGCGAGGAAGGACTATTTCTCCGTATTTCAAATATATTCTCTTTTGAATTCCCGTTAACATCACTGTTTCTGGCTATTTTTCAACTTGCAGAAGTGCCTACTTTACATCAGTTTCTGGAGGAACAAAGAGATGGACATGAATTGACCGAAATAACTACGGTAATTTTTTACAATGATCTTGCAAGACATTTTAAAGAAATGCATATATCTCTGTTGGAATAATAAGTGAAACCTGAATTTTGTTCGGAAAGTTGAGAAGAGGAGAGGGCAGGGAATCAATAAAACTCTCCCTTCCTATGTTTATACAAAGGAATGCAGATTGTCAAGGATATAATGGTTTTCACTTGGAACTGATGGGAATTTCTCTGGATAATGAAGTAGAGAAATCTGAGACAAAACAGAGAATTTTACAGTCCAATCCACCAAAATTTCTTCCCCTCTTTTTGTACACCCCAACAAGAGAGAATCATTCTGTTTCAGGTTATCTCTTATTTGCAGCAAGTGAAAGAACACCATATGTGATCTTATTGTTTTCCATTTTTTCACTGCCTCCATTTCTATACTTACCAAACAAAGAGGAAAATAGATATATTGACAATAGTACAGAGAAAAAGTTAAATGTACTTTGAAATGCCGATAAACAGTAGCATGAAAGCCTAAGAAAGAAAAAAACAATATCTTGACACTGCAGGAAACGGGGAAGGGGTGTGGTTTCATAGTGTTGAGATTTTGACAATTTGTCCTCTTAGTTTTTCTAGCATAACTTCTTTTTGCAGGATGAGGAACCGGATAAATGGGCAACTGGAGAAGAAAGACTGGAAATTCATAATGATGTAAGCTTCAGTTTTCTCTTAGCTAGTACTCCTTCTGGTCCACAATAAGTGTTCATTTTACCTTTTCATTTTGGTCCAAAATAAGTGTTCATTTACATAAATCAAGAAGGAATTAATTTTATTTTTCTAAAATTTGCTCTTATTTACATATTTCAATGTGTTAAGGTAACAATGAATTAAGGTTAATTTAGTGAATTCATTTTTTTTTCTCTAGAAGTTCGTATTTCTTTAATGGATGCGCCAAAGGTGAAATGGTCACTTATTGTGAACTCGAGGGAGTACCATACAGAGTTACAGACCTAATAAATCAATGATCTTCTAGTAATTGGGTTTTTCGTTGCCAGTTGATCTCTAGCAATATTGATTTTGATAGGCTCTTGTAGTTCCTTGACAAAGTTTCAGCTGAAATAGCAATATCAACATATAAGTAATGAGATGTACCATGGATTCGAAGTCCATGACTTAAACTATATCTCTCAATGACTACGGCAGTGCTTTCCAAAGAGTCTAGTTAAGATGTGTTATGGTGCTCTATTATTATGTAAAGCATATAGAATCTAATACGTAGATGTTTCAAACATTGAGAAGTTCAATCTTCGCGTAAAAGTCTGTTTATAATGGGTACAGATGGAATTGGAGTTACTGGATGAAAAGGTAACGCTATGGTCGACTGACAAGGAAGCTGACATCTGATTGCTCCTTTCAACACTACTTCATGTAAGATCATACTCCATTTCTGTCAATAAATCAATGATTTACAGTTGTGATTGCTGGAAAGATTCACTGAACATGACTCCCTCTTCCCAAATTTTCTCAGATTCTATGGCCTAAAAGTTGGTGGCTTCCAATTCCATTAACAAACTTAATAGACAGTGGACATGTAAAGAAGACTTATCAGAAAGCAAGACTCTGTTTGCATCCAGACAAATTGCAACAAAGAAATGCAACCCTTGCGCAAAAATACGTTGCATTGAAGGCATTTTCCATATTTCAGGTCTAGATTTGATGAATAATGTTCACTGTACTGAACTACAAGAGTCCCTAAACTCTCTTTTTCTCAAGCTTTTTTCCTCTCTTTTGTAGGATACTTGGGCAGCATTCCTTTCTGCAGATATCTTCTTCTGTCACTGAGAAACAAATTAAATTATCTATGCCCTTTACCCGCATGTGAGAAAAAAGAAATAAGGAAGTTTGTGCTGATGAAACATGATCATCGGATGCCAAGTTGTTCACATAGCACTTGTGTTGTATAGGGTGTGTTGAAGGGGATGACTGAGTAGAATTTTCTGCTCTCTTTATCAATATAAACTTTTGTGTGTGTGTGTGAGAGAACCAATAGCTTTTGGGTTAAGATTAACATATAGGTTGAAAAGTCATTATCCAAAAAACATCAGAACGCTATTTTTTTTTACTCTGCTTTCTACCAAACATTATCCAAAAATCATTAGAATGGTATTTTTTATGTTATGTATTTTATGTTATTTTATTATGAGTCTATTGATAGTACTAATATATCGTCTCTTGATGTTATCTTGAGCCGAGGGTCTCCTGCAAACAGCATCTCTGTCATTCGGGTATAAGGTCTGCATACATATTACCCTCCCAGACCCTACTTTTGCCAAACATATGGACTTTTAGAAGGTACTTGGAGCAACAACAAAAAAAAAGGGGAAAGAGCCTGATATATCGCTCTATTTCATTACTTTATTTTATCAAACCTAATCCCCTTATAATTTCTGTTCCAATTTATCTTTGCTGTCAATTAAAGTTTTATAATTTTAACAGGTCTTTGATTAACGGCTGGGGTAAATTTAAAGGAATGGCATATAAGGCCCTTTTCCAGAAAAAAAAAATCTAAAACAACTTAAAGAAATAGATTAACAGAAAGAAATACACTGTATTTTGCGTACAATGAGTAATCTTGTTTTCCCACTGCCTTTTGATGTTAATTCATTAATCTTTGGAATAATATTCTTTACTTTGTATCCAAAATGATTAACCTTTTAAAGAAGAAATAAACAATAAAAGGAGAAAAAACTTAAAATAACATCCATGAACGAGGTTAATACACAATTGTTTGAGGGTACCCCGCCTCTTGTTTTCGAGATAAATGTGGATGTTTTTTCACTGATTCTCCAGATAAAGAATTTTACATTTAAGTTCAAAGAAAAATGTTGTTTTGATCCTCTGGACGAACATAACCCAGTTATTTCTGAAGAAAATACAAATCAGTATATCAGAAAATGATCCTCTAGTCACATATTATTAACCAAATTTACATTACATTAAACAGGGGTGTTTGAGAAAAAATGTTAGCAAATTAAGGATTTACAGAGAGATGAGAATTAATAATATCCAGAGATGAGATTACTTTATCCAATTTGTTGCCTTATCATCTCCTTGAACTCTTCATCAGTAGTCTTGAGCATCAAAGGCAAGGGAATTGAAACTCCACTCTGTACAAGTTCAATGTGCCTTGGCTTTATCCTCTTCTCCAAACTAAAAGCAAAATACTGAGGAAAATCCATCAATTCATCCAATTCACCTCCCATTTCTTGAGAAAAGTATTCAAATTTAGGCTTGAAATTGTTGTCAATGCTGAAAGTGAACAGCCCTGGACACCTCAAAGTCATTTCCACTGCTTCATTTCTTGAAAATCCTAGACTTACCAAATACTCCAGCTTTGGTATTAACGTATTTTCCACACTGGAAACAAGCAGTATTGGATCCTGATAAGCTAAATGATGCAAATCTCTGAACCCAAGTCTTTGAAGATAAAACAAAGCTGGTTTTAGCTGATCTTTCACACTGCAAATTAGTAATCTTGGACATTTGTTAATGACCCGTCTGAAGTTACTTTCAGGGACTCTTAGGTCTTTTGAGAGGAAATTGAAAACTGGATTGAGTTCACATCTTATATCTGATGTCAAGATTCTTGGACACATGCCAAAGATTCTTGCAAAGTCCTTTTGGTGAAGGCCTTTGGACTGAAGGAAAGTAATGATTGAATGAATAGTGTGTAAAGAAGCTGTGTGGAGACAAGGGTTTTGAGAGAGTGCTTTTCCTGAATCAACACCCATGATTTCCAAGCACAAGATTTTCTCCTTGAATTGCAATGAAATGTTCTTCTGAGTTGGTTGATAGAGTGGGTTTTTTTGGAGAATGGATTTCGGTTTCGTTGATAAAAGACTCATTTGTTGCTCTGATGGTGATGGTGATGGTGATGGCAATTTCTGAACAGAGAAACATAGAGAAGAATGATAAGATGACATGTTTCGTAAGGGAATTTCAACAATGGCTAGTTTTAGTTTGATTGATTCTTATGAAATGGATTCCTTTTTCCTTTGACGATTATTATAAGGCCACCTGGCAGTTTGGTTTGATTTTATTGGCTCTTTGTAGATTTGGATAGCATATTGTAAATTACAGACCAAGGTTCTTCGACAAGTAACTTATCCTCTCTGGTAATGGACAAGTGTCCTAAAATTGCCACCATCAATTTTAAATAATGACTACTTTAATTGATTGGAGAAAAACACATAAGCATTGCAGTTTAGAATAAATATTCAATTTATTTTTTTTATTTTGGTTCAAAATAAGTGTTTAGTTATGTAATTAAAAGAGAATTCAATTTGTTTTCATAAAATAACCTCTATGTACATATTCCTAACAAGTTTTCTTACTCCTCACATTAAATGTTTAGTTAGGGATAGTTTAGTTATAATAGATATTTTTGTATAGAATTTAGTATATTCTTAATGGACGTGGAGTAAAAAAAATGGATAACCTATTAATAGCACTTTCCCACGTGCAATAGCATCCGATCAGGTGGAAATGGCTGCACTACTAATTGCATTGTTTGCTCTAGTGAGCTGACTTTTTTATCTTTATAGCGGATCCAATAATATATTATCGCATAATTTTTAATTTAGAATTGAATTTTTGTGTGTAAAACTCATCATCGTTACTGAAATATTAATATGACATCATAACTTAAATAAGGTGATGTGTTCGATCCTGATCTTAAAGAAATAAAA
>JASVEL010010516.1:0-177246 GCA_032618575.1 Nicotiana noctiflora | reverse complement strand
TCCAAAGCATCCTGGACTAACTCTGTCCCCAATAACCTTGCCTCACCGGGCTCAAACCAACCAACTGGAGATCTACACCGTCTCCCATATAAAGCCTCATACGGCGCCATCTGAATACTGGATTGGTAACTGTTGTTATAGGCAAACTCTACGAGAGGCAAGTAATCAGCCCACGAACCACCAAAGTCAATAACATAAGCTCTCAACATATTCTCCAAGATCTAAATAGTACGCTCGGACTGCCCGTCCGTCTGAGGATTGAATGCAGTGCTCAACTCAACCTGGGTGCCCAACTCCCGCTGAAATGTCCTCCAAAACTGTGAGGTAAACTGAGTACCTCTGTCCGATATAATAGAAACTGGGACTCCATGCAATCTAACGATCTCCCGAATGAATATCTCAGCTAACCGCTCCGAGGAGTACGTAGTACACACATGAATGAAGTGAGCTGACTTGGTCAGCCTATCCACAATCACCCAAACAGAATCAAACTTCCTCGATGTCCGTGGGAGTCCAATAACAAAGTCCATAGTGACCCTTTCCCACTTCCAGTCGGGAATATCAATGCGCTGAAATACACCACCGGGACTCTGATGCTCGTACTTAACCTGTTAATAGTTAAGGCACCGTGCTACATGTCTGGAAATATCCATCTTCATCTTTCTCCACCAATAGTGTTGTTTCAAGTATTGGTACATCTTTGCGGCTCCTGGATGGATAGAATACCGCGTGCTATGGGCCTCCTCCAGAATCAACTCACGAAGGCCATCAACATTGGGCACACATATCCAGCCCTACATCCTCAATACTCCGTCACTATCAATGGTGACATATCTAGCATCATCATGCTGAACTCTGTCCCTAATGAAAGCCAAGTGTGGATCATCATACTGGCACTCACGAATACGATCATATAAAGAAGATCGAGATACAACACAAGCCAATACCCTGCTCGGATCTGAAATGTCTAACCTCACTAGCCGATTGGCTAGCGCCTGAACGTCATAAGCAAATGATCTCTCCTCACCTAGAATATATGCCAAGCTCCCCATACTAACAGCCTTCTGGCTCAAAGCACCGGCCACCACATTGGCCTTCCCCGGATGATATATAATAGTAATGTCATAATCCTTAAGCAACTCAAGCCATCTCCGCTGTCTCAAATTAAGATCTTTCTATTTGAACAAGTGCTGGAGACTACGATGGTCGGTATACACCTCACAAGACACGCCGTACAAATAGTGCCTCCAAATCTTCAATGCATGAACAATGGCAACTAGCTCCAAATCATGAACGGGATAGTTCTTCTCATGTGGCTTCAACTGCCGAGAAGCATAAGCAATCACCTTACCTTCTTGAATCAACACACAACCTATCCCCACTCTCGAGGCATCACAATAAACGATATATGAACCTGAAGCTGATGGCAATACTAATACTGGAGCTGTGGTCAAAGCTATCTTGAGCTTCTGAAAGCTCTCCTCGCACTCATCCGACCACACGAATGGTGCACCTTTCTGGGTCAATTTAGTCAATGAAGAAGCAATGGATGAAAATCCCTGAACAAACCGGCGATAATATCCCGCCAAGCCAAGAAAACTCCTGATCTCTGTAGCTGAGGACGATCTAGGCCAACTCTGCACCGCCTCTATCTTATTCGAATCAACCTGAATACCATCATGAGACACCACATGACTCAGAAATGCTACTGACTCGAGCCAAAACTTGCACTTAGAGAATTTAGCATACAACTTCTCCTCCCTCAATCTCTGCAACACAATACTCAAATGCTGAGCATGCTCCTCCTGACCACAGGAGTAGACTAGAATGTCATCAATGAACACAATTACAAACGAATCCAAATAGGGTCTGAACACACTGTTCATCAGATGCATAAATGTCGCTGGGGCATTGGTCAGCCCAAAAGACATCACAAGGAACTCATAATGACAATATCGGGTCCTGAATGCAGTCTTCATAATATCCGAGTCCCTGATCTTCAGCTGATGATAGCCTGAACGGATATCAATCTTAGAAAACACTCTCGCACCTTGTAACTGATCAAACAAATCATCAATGCGCGGTAAAGGGTACTTGTGCTTCATTGTTACCTTATTCAATTGCCTATAATCAATACACATCCGCATGGAACCATCTTTCTTTTTAACAGACAACACCGGTGCACCCCACGGGGACACACTAGGGCGAATGAAACCCTTATCCAGAAGCTCCTGAAGCTGCTATTTCAATTCCTTCAACTCAGCTGGTGCCATTCGATAAGGAGGAATGGAAATGGGTTGGGCGCCCGGCACCAAGTCAATGCCAAAATCAATATCCCTGTCCGGCGGCATGCCCGACAGGTCTGAGGGGAATACATCGGGAAAGTCCCTCACAACAGGTACAGAAACAATGCTAGGAGATTCAGCTCCCACATCTCTCACAAATGCTAAGTACGACAAGCACCCCTTTTCAACCATTTTCTGAGCCTTCAAAAACGAAATGACATGGCTAGGGACGAAATCAGTCGAACCCCGCCACTCAATCTAAGAAATACCAGGAATAGCCAATGTAACTGTCTTAGCATGACAGTCCAATATAGCATGGTACGGATACAACCAGTCCATACCCAATATCACATCAAAGTCCACCATCCCCAACAATAACAAATCTGGCTGGGTCTCCAGACCCCCAATAGAAATAACACAGGATCTATAGACATGATCCATAACAATCGTATCACCCATGGGGGTGGATACATGAACAGGTAAATCAAGACTACCATGAGTCGCACCCAAATGATGTGCAAAATAAGAGGACACGTAGAAATATGTGGACCCTTGGTCAAATAGAATAGAGGCATCTCTGTGACAGACATAAATGATATATGTAATCACTGCATCAGAGGCAACTGCATCATGCCTATCAGGGAGTGCATAGAATCGTGGCTGACCTCCACTGGATCTCTTCTCGCCTCTGGGGCGACCACGAGAAGACTGACCTCCACCTCTACTAGCCTAAGATGGTGCTGAAGAGGAGGGCTGATCCCTCTATTGAGCCCTGTCCCTACGGAGTCGAGGGCGCTGCCTCCTCATGTGGCTAAACTCACCACACTCAAAACAGCTACCTGGTGCTAGAGAAGGGGACTGAAAGGAACCCCTCGCCGTAAAAGAACCCTGGGCTGAAGAAGTAGTAGGTGCAGCACTCTGGGATAGGAGGGCACTAAGTGAAGACTGGCCCTGCTGGAATCCCTGTCGACCACGACCAAAAGAAGCTCCGCTCTGCTCAAGGCGGCCTGAATGAGAAGGTCTAGATGAGCGACCTCTGCCCTACTGAAAATGCCCTCTAGATGGAGCACCACTGAAGCTACCAGAGCCACGAGGCCTCTTGGCCTCCCGCTCCTCCCTCTCTCGGCGACGATCCGTCTCGATGGAGGGTGCCATATCCACAACCTGCTCAAATGATAACGATAGAACTCTCTCTCTGGTCATAAAAATGTGAATGGAGTAGTTAAGGCCATCAATGAACCTCTTAATCCTCTCCCTATTAGTAGGGATCATCCATGTGGCATGCCTAGCCAACTATGTGAATCTAAGCTCGTACTGGGTCACTGACATGTCGCCCTGAACCAACCACTCAAACTGGCGACGAAGCTCCTCACGACGGGACTGAGGTACATACTTCTATAGGAAGAGAGTAGAAAACTGCTGGCAGGTGAGAGGTGCTGCTCCTGCAGGACTACGCCTCTCAAACTCCTCCCACCAATCAAATGCGGGACCAATAAACTGAAAAGTAGTGAATAAAACTCCGCTGGACTCAAGAATACCAGCTGCACGTAGCATCCTATGGCACTTATCTAAGAAATACTGGGCATCCTCGCCCTCAGCGCTACTAAAATAGGGTGGCTGGAGTCTACCAAATCTCTCTAGACGACGTTGCTCGTCGTCGGGCATAGCCTGTACCATATGCTCTGGAGCTAGTGCAGCTGGAGGAATAACTGGTGCAACCACCTGAGAAGGGACCGCCTCCAGCGTCTTAAGTCCCTAAACTACCTGCTCAGGTGTGTGAGATGCAGGGGTCTGCTGACCACCCCCTGTCTGAGATGTCGTTGCAGTAGCGGTAGCTGATACTACCTAAGGCAATCCGGAACACACCGATAATATCTGGGCCAAAGTCTCCTAAAGACCAGGAATAGCAATAGATACAGTTAGGGCCTGAACTGGGGCTGCTGGAGCATCAACCACTGGGGGCTGCTCCTGAACAGGTACAACGGGCGGGTCAGCTGGCACTGCCTCAGCTGCCCTACCTCTACCTCTAGCACGACCGCGCCCACGGCCTCTAGCAGGTGGCAATGGGGAGGTTCGTCCACCTCGTCCTGATGCTCGAGTTCTCGCCATCTGCAAGAGAATAGAATATAGAAGTTCAGTCCTCAGAACAACAAGATCGCACGATAGAGTTCAACAAATGTGAAGTGTTTCCTAAAGTTTCGCAGCCTCCCGAGGATAAGTACATGCGTCCCCGTACCGATCCACAAGACTATACCAACCGGCTCAAGACTCATGAGGCCTAGTAAACCTTGGCTCTGATACCAACTTGTCATGACCCCAAACCCGGTCGTGATGGCGCCCAGCAAACTACTAGGCCAGCCCGACCAATCACCAACATTCATGGAGCTAGGAGCTCACTTTACCCAATTTAAACATAACAAAATAAGTTAATGAAGACAGAAATACCAATATGGGGATCAAGTCCCAAAATAGTAGCAACTCCCCATAGACCAAGGGGTCAAGAGTCAAGAGTCACTACAGATAACATAAGTGCAATAGTGTTTTACAAGATACTCAGTGCAGAAAGAAATAGCAACACAATGAAAAGACAGATGGAAGGGATGTCATGTCCTGCGGACTCTGCAGCTACCTCGACCATCCCGCAGATATAGCCTCGGAAAAGCTGCCGGATCAGGACTGCTGGGAGGTACCTGGATCTGCACACAAGGTGCAGGGAGTAAAATGAGTACTGCTAGACTCAGTGGTAATGAACAGGGGTAAGACAGCGTAGATAAGAAACCACAATATAGCACTATGTAAAGCTGTAATCAATACCATGTAACAGTTCAATATCAACAGTAATGTACCAACAAGTATCAACAACACAGTATAACAGCTAGCAAATGTAGCTAAGTGCAATGCAATGCATGAAATGACCGCTACGGCGCGTAGCCCGATCCAATTTGGGTACTCGTGCTCACTGTGGGGGTTTAGACTCCAGAGGGGCTCCTACAGACCAAGCACAATATCATGAATATATGCTGCGGCGTGCAGCCCGATCCACTACCAGTCAGCTAATATGCAAATGCAGCCTCGCAAACTCAAAAGTAGTTTTGAAAACTCTTTTATCATTTTTTTTCCAGTTGAAAACAGTAATATCAAAGTTCCAGAGATTGGAAAATCATGATAACAGTAATAGCTACGGACTGGTAGTAAAACTAACATGTCAATATCACAGAACAATGATAACGATCATCGCAGGATCCCAATAATTGGCTCACAGCCCATAAATGTACTCAACCATCCAAGAAGGATGTTCAGCGGCTCAAGAATAGCCAATACCACAATATAGTACGCAACCATCCGTGTAGGAGGTTTAACGGCTCAAGAATAGACATATCACAATATAATATCAATGGGTCGGATAAAGACATAGTCCCCAAATCACAATCAACCCCGCACTCACAGGAGAGTACGTGTCTCGCAGCTATACAGCGTCACAAAGTGGTATACCGGGGTTACGAACCTGCTGGTCATTACTCAGATCCATTACTCACCTCAATACGGCTCGACGACTAGTCCGCGATGCCCTTGCCACGAGAATCAAGCTCCGTACGCGTAGAATCTGGTCAAATATAGTAGAAACATATCAAATTAGGCCAATGGGATCATACCCAGTCAAAACAACTCAATTTACACCAAAAACTACAAAGTTGCCAAAACCCGACTTTCGGTACGCTTCTCAAAAAATTACAAAAGTCACATATTCGGAACCCTCGTCTCAATACGAGTCTAGGCATATAAAATTTACCAAATTCGGATTCCATTTGCCCAATTAAATCCTTGATTTTCTATAATTCAAGCCTCGGGTGAAAACCTCCATAATACACCCCAAATTCCTCCAATTTTATGAGATAATTGCATAATTTATTAATACAAATCATAATTTGAGTCCATAGTTGATTACCAGAAGAATCTACTTGAATTTCCCTTCAAAATCGCCCAAATCGCCTCTTTAGACCGAGCCCTAAATGTTTTAGAATGTTCTGAAATTTCTAACTTCTGATATTATTAATCATTCTGCGATTTTCGCTTCTGCGGACAAATTTCGCCTCTGCGAGACCGTATCCGCGACAAACTGGTCGCTTCTGCGAATCCAAGGCTTAGCTGGCAAGTTCCGCTTCTGCGAGCCAGGGCCGCTCCAGCGGTTCCGCTTCAGCGATCAAGGACCGCTTCTGCGTTCCCGCCTAAGAGGACGACCCTCCGCTTCTGCGGATCTTCTCCTCACGAACCTTAGCCAATTCAAGCCTATTCCTACACCGGACCTCCGAATTCAATTCCGATCGCTCCTCTAAGTCACAAATCACCTCCCGAAACTAACCAAATCATCATAATCTGATTCCGAACACTCTAATTAAATAGTCAACTCCCGGTTGACTTTCCATATTCTAGCTTCCTTCAAAAAGGCTATATGTCTAATTTCCAATCCAAATAACTCATAACTCACCCGATAGACTCTAACACTGATATAAAAGCATAAAACACATAAATGCAAGGTAAAGGGGTGGTAATTCTCGTGACGACGGGCCGGGTCGTCACACTCAAACACATTTCCCTTCAGTATCTCTTTTTCCAGCTTGGCATGTATTGTGCTAAACATAATACATAGCAAAAAATAAGAAACAACTTTTAGATTAAAACAATAGTTTGAAACTAGTTTAATGTAGGTTTACAAACCTAGCACAAAACTCCATCGCAACAAAGAGGGTCTTCGTTGCATTAGCCCCCATCTCCTCGTCCGCAGATGAAGAACCAACATCGGGGACTCCATTTTCTATCCAGCACTAAGAATGATAAGAAAAACAAAGTTAATTGTGATGCAGAAAGTTGCTTACACCAAAGATCTTCTTGAAAGGAACTAAACCCAACAACCACTTGCAAGTTTTATTTAAAGGACTATGTAATGCACAAAACAACATCTTGTCAAATTTGTTTTCAGCCTTTCAAAGCTAGAACAATATTGCAAGTAATTTTCTCTCAAATCATTCTTATCCTTAATTCAAAAAATTCCCTTGTGACACATAATCATTATATTTCATTAGTCTCTACCTATTATTTGCGTAGTTCAAACAATATATGTAGAGAAAATACTAGTTAACTAGTATAGCATTGATCCAAAATCGCCTTGTCTTTAAGAGACGAATAATTAAGCAGACTTGACAAACAATTATACTATACTTTCATTTATATATTCATGAAGGATTAGTTAGAAGCAAGTACGAACATATACTACCATTAAGGACCTAAGATGACTAGAAATCTATCCATAACTGGTTATTTATAATAACCATAATCGACTGAAACATTCATATTTTAGATAAAAGGTATGTTTGGTATAAAGAAAAATATTTTTCAATTTTACCATGTTTGGTTGGCTTAAATATTTTTAAAAATATTTTACTCGTAAACTCATTTTCCTCGTAAATTGGAGGAAAATGTCCAAAACTCTTTTGTAACCTTCCCCAACCTATTTCCCACCCCTACCAACCCTACCTACCACCCCAACTCCCACGCCTACGCCCAACCCCCTACTCCCAACTTGCCCACCCCAACCTACCACTCCCAACCCCTTCTCTCCTCGCAATCCCAACCCCTTTCCCCACCCTACCAAATAGTGTTTTCTAAAATTATATTTTTTTTGGCTTACTAACCAAACACTAGAAAATATATTCCGAAAAGAAAATTTACTAGCCAACCAAACATGGTAAAATAATTCTAATAGTGTTCATTTTAGCAATAGAGGTAAATGTTTCTTGATAATCTATGCTATACGCATGAGCGAATCCCTTGGCTATCAATCTTGCTTTGAATCTTTCAATCGAGTCATTAGATTTGTGCTTCACATTAAAAACCCATTTGCATCCCACCAACTTGTTTTCTGGTGATGAAGTGACAAGTTCCCAAGTTTTAATTTTTTGACAAGGCACTCAATTCTTCAATTATAGTTTGCTTCTATTTAGGATTGCAAGAGCTTCCCTCCAGTTCTGGGGAATTGACACAAAAGAAATGCTCTATAGGAGTACGTAAAACAAAGAATTATAGGAGATAAATTTTGATGAAGGGTATTTGAAGGTACAAGATCTGTCTCCTTTTTAGGTTGCGGATAACTTTATGTCCTGGTGGAGATTTGATGTTGACGTCTCGAATTAGAAACACCAACACCGAGGGAAAACCTTTCTAATTTAATCCAGAACTAGCAGGGGTTATGGAATTAGATAAAGGCATTTAGAAGATGACGTATTCTACTAGTAAGGAGAAACAATTCCTACATGTTTCCCACAGTTTGCAAATCGTGGCTCTCTTGAGCCGCATAGATTCATTTGCTCGAAACAGGTTTGGAGCATTGACAAAGACCTTCCTCCATTTCCAGTAGATATTTCTTTTAGGACTTTTGTTGACTTGATCCTGAAATCCTATGAGGAGGACTTTAAGATCTAACGTCTTTTCTTTAAGCAATAGTCAATCTAACTCATTAGGAAATATAGATAACTCACTAGTAGAAGAAGGTTCAACTTTGGTAGATTGCATAATGGATTCTTTTACTCTATTTCTCCTTAGAGTAAGTTTTCAAATCAGGCGTATCTGATGCCCAATAATATCCCCCTGAATTTTTCCTCCAACTTCACTTTTACTAATAGTGATAGTTGTTTCAACAGTGGAACTTGAGAGAATCATCACTTCTGCTTATAACTCTCCCCTTAAAGAGGTGCCTGTGTAATACTGGACTCAGATTCTTGAAAGGTAACATCCATGCCGATACAAGATCTCCCGGAGGAAAGATGGTAGCATATCTACCCTAGTTGTGTTGGAGAATACCCAATAAAAATACATTTAAGAGCTCTAGGATCAATTTTTCAAAGTTTCTAGTGTGAAAAAAGCAGACACACCCAAACACCTTCGAAGCAAAGATATAATCATTCTTACCTTTAAAGCTTTCATATGACTCTGAAAATTAACGATTTTAAGTGGTATTATGTTGATGAGATAGTGATAGCAACATGATAGGGATTCAAATATTACTAAATAAAAAATAAGAAATGTGCGGAAGCTAAAGAAATAAAGAAACGAATAAAAAAACAGAAATTAAAGATATATTGAATTCAAGAAGTCTATTCTTGAAGTTGAATCCTAACAACAATAATTAGCTAACAAAGAACTAATCACCTTTGGTAGAAATTAAAAACAAGAAATAGATTGTGAAACCCGACCCTTTAGAAAAACAAGAACAACAATAAGCCTAAACTTATCACCTTTCTTGAATACCTAGAAGTGATCTAAGATTTCGAAAATGGTTTAATTCTTACCACCTTAAGTTGAGTCTTGAAGGTTGAAGAATAAATCCAAGAATAGCTACACAAGAGTGTAAGAAAATCTCACATGTTTTATTGATAATAATCCGAATAATCTACCTAAAAACAAAGAAGATACTCCTTTATATCGAGGGTGATCACGAAATTATCCTTAAATATTAGAAAATAAAGTCTTAAACTACTTTGGACAACAAGTCCACCTAAAATAGGAAAAGGTAAAACTCTAGGAAACCAAAACCAAGTCAATCTTGGAAAGTAATTCTACCAATTTTAGGAAAAGGAAACTATTAACCTTAACTAACTAGGAAAGCAATAAATATGTCCTAACAAACTAGGAAAGTTTAGGTGCCTAATTCAGGTGCCTTTATGACTGGTGCTTGGACCCCAATCAACCTCCTCTTGGACTTGGACTTGGACTTGGACCACGAAATGAGTGTAGCACTTAGCTAGCTAAATCCTCTACACAATTTTGTAGATCTTGTTCCACCATTAGCGCATTCTTGATCTCCCATTGAAGCCCCATAATCTTGTCTTGCTTCTCCTTAGCTTGAGACCTCGTGAATGGCCTTCTTGGAGCTTCTACAGCTTTATCCTTGTCCATGAAGCTATCATTCCCCTCCTCTTGAAAAGAATTCGTCATCAAATTTGAACCTACATCGAACAAGGATAATTCAGCAAAATTAAAAGTAATACTTACTTAAAACTCACCTGGAAGGTCCAATTTGTAAGCATTATTGTCACGCCCCAAATCGGGGAACATGACCGGCGCCCGACCAGGTTGCCCCAATCAAGCGGACCTGGGTGCCTTTCATTCCCACGCGTTACCCCTGTGTTGACTGTTTCTCATTAACCAAATATCTTACTAACTATGAATGATTTCACATTAAACAAATAAAACCATACGAGTGATTCATTAATAAGTTTGCAGTTTTTACAACGCCCGACATAACATAATATATACATAAGACTGGAGTCCCACAGTTTACATGTCTACAGAGCCTCTAGGATACAAAAAGGGGAATACAATACTTGCCGGTAACAAGGCTCCGGCTATACCTTACAAACCAAAATGAAATTTAAACAAAAGTGGAGTGAACCACACAAGGCCCCGAGGAAGAAAGGGGCTCACCAAAACGGGCAGTGGAAGGAGAAGGATACTACTGCCGATGAGCTGAAGTGCCTGCTACTGATCCACCTACAATCATAACACGAATGTAGCGCCCCCGGCAATAAAGGGACGTAAGTACACTTGAATTGTACTGGTATGTATGGACAAACTTTGTCCCAAGGAAACTCAAGCCATTAAATTACATCAAAACTAATCAAGCCAGCCAACCATGTTTTCCACCTTTTACTCATTTCAGATAAGCCTCAACACAAACACGTTCAAGGTCAACAAATAGAACAACAACCAATCAACCACATAAATTGCAAGTAGTCAAACATAGGGGCAATCAGTGCCCCCCAGGTTGCAAACTCTCCTGCTGTCTCCTTTCACAATTTCACATCATTGATTTTTGTATCAATTTTCAATAGCGATTTCGATCGCTTTCCATCCTTATTACCCCTGACCACCCTTATTACCTCGGCCACCCTTATCACCCCAACCCACACCTTATTTCCTCATGTTGCGGTGCGCAACCCGATCCCACCTTACAGTTTAAAACACAACAATTTCAAACAGCATATAAGGCACTACACACCATTTCAACAAGTTCAAATAAGCAACTTGCACATTGTTTCATGTTCTCAATTACTTATCAAGCCAATATCATAACCAAGTTACAATGTTTCCATAATCAAGAATATTCACACAAGTATGTTCAATAATTTTCCACAATTCAAGTGTTTCATCTATTTCCACAACAAACCAATCCTCAAGTGTTTCATTTCTTTTCCACAAGGTGCCATATAGGCCATCATAACCATTATTCACAATTCTTTACCCAATTCAACTCTCATTTACCTTTCGGTTCATATTCCATACCACATCACTCATATTTCAACAACAACTTTGAATATCTAACAACAACATTAAGAATTTCACAGAATTTGTCAAATTAACACTAACCAAACAAATTTCACACATATAGGCGATTTCACAAGAATCAAAATTAGCCATACATACCTGGTATCGAGTTTTCTTCCTTTAACTTCCTACTTTATGCTTACCCAAGGTATCCTACTCTTGCCAACCTTGTTCTTGAAGACTCTTACTTCTGCTCACTTCTTTTTACTAGAAATCAAGTTCAATAATCATGCATGAGTGTAAAAATTCTACTTTCAAAAGCTATTATATGCAAACCTCTCTTTACCCAATTTAAAACTGAAAATCAAAGAAAATAGTTAGGGTTTTTACCTTGAATGATTTGGGGAAGTTAAATCCTTGCCCTAGAATCCTTTGGACTAGATGTTTGGAACAATCTTTGAAGATGAAAGACTTCTCTCTCTAAAACCCCTCTCTTCTCTCTCTAATTTTGGTAAGATAATATGACAAAATGAAGGGGAAAGGTGTTATATTAAAGAAGAGATCGGGTCAAAATTTTACAAAAATCTGGGTCGGGTCAATTCTGCGGTCGCATCTGCGATCGCAGAATCAACATGCGGTCCGCATAGTGACCGCATAATTTCCTCAAGATTCACACATGTACTGTTATGGAATGCGACCAAAATGCGGTCCGCATTCTTGATCTGCGGTCGCAAAGTGCACCGCAGATTCATTATGCAATCGCATATCGATCGCATTTTCAACATGATTTTGGGAAACCTTCTGGTAAGCTCTGCGGCAAGAATGCGGTCCGCATAGCAGATCTGCGGTCACATTCTTGACCGCAAAATTGACACCTTTCTGGAAAAATTGATTCTCTTCATTTTTGAAACTTAAATCACTACCAAGGGTCCGAACCGCGGCGAGCAAGCTCGCTGCGAAGAATTTTACGCATTCCTAACACGTTATTCGGACCATGACACTATAGCTACTAGGTTTTATGCACAAAAATTTTACGGGGCCTTACATCCTCCCCCCTTAAGATTATTCGTCCTCGAATGAGGATTTTGAAAAAATGAGTTGGTTTTGAAAGACATGACATGAAACTATCAAAATTTTGACTAACTCTTATATTTTAGAAAAATTTCGCCAGAGTTTCCTTTGTATTATGGACATATCCACCTGTCAGAGGGCCCCCGAAACACATTACCAAACAACAATACACAAATACAACACTTTCCACAACTGGTATACACTTTCTTACCTCAACGAATGCACATGTTCTATCACATTGTTACAATTGCACATAATGAGTTCTTACCTTATTTAACCATCTTAATACACTATGCACACACAAACAAACCATTACCAATCTACACTTACTATTAGTTGTTTATTTAACACATGAATATTTATAAGGATTTCATTTATCAAGAAAGGTTCAAGTGACCCAAGGCAACAACACATTTAACTCATTACAAAATGAAAGAGACTTCAATAATACTAAGAGAGAAACGACTTGGACAAGATGACAGTTACTAGGAGTAGAAGGGTCACCTAATTTCTTCTAGGCTTGATCAAACAAATGGGGGTACTATTTTTTCATCTCTTTTTCTACTTCCCATGTGGCCTCCTCAACTTGTTGACTTCGCCACAATACTTTAACAGAGGCAACTTACTTATTTCTCAACTTACGGACTTGCCTATCAAGAATGGCAACTGGAACTTCTTCATATGATAAATCTTCATTAACCTCTATAGCTTCGACTGGCATGATGGTAGATGGATCTCCGATCACTTTCTTCAACATGGACACGTGGAATACCGGGTGCACTGATGACATCTCAGGAGGCAATTCTAGCCTATAAGCAACTTGACCAATCCTTTGAACGATCCGATATGGCCCGACATACCTAGGACTCAATTTCCCATTCTTTCCGAATTGCATGACTCCCTTCATTGGAGATACCCTTAAGAACATCCAATCATCAACTTGAAACTCCAAATCCCTTCGGCGAACGTCTGCATAGGATTTTTGACGACTCTGTGCTGTTTTCATTCTCTCCTGAATAACCTTGACCTTTTCCATAGCTTCGTACACCATATCTGGCCCTAGCAATTCCGCTTCACCTACCTCAAACCACCCGATTGGCGACCTACATCTTCTCCCGTACAATGCCTCAAACGGGGCCATCTGAATGCTAGCATGATAGCTGTTATTATAAGCAAATTCTATCAGTGGCAAGTGTTCATCCCAATTACCTTTAAAATCTAAGACACAAGCCCGCAACATGTCTTCAAGCATATGAATGGTCCGCTCGGCCTGACCGTCGGTCTGTGGATGGAAAGCTGTGCTGAGATTCACCTGAGTTCCCAAACCTTGCTGAAACTTCTTCCAAAAGTTAGCTGTAAACTGAGCCCCGCGATCCAAGATAATAGAAAGTGGAGTGCCATGAAGCCTTACTATCTCTTTGATGTACAACCTTGCATATTGCTCTGTAGTATCAGTGGACTTGACTGGCAGGAAGTGAGCTGATTTGGTGAGTCGATCTACTATCACCCATATTGAGTCGAACTTACGCTGAGTGCGAGATAACACCACCACGAAATCCATATTGATCATCTCCCATTTCCACATTGGTATTTCTATAAGCTGAGTTAATCCACCGGGCCGTTGATGCTCGGCCTTCACTTGCTGGCAGTTCGGGCATCTAGCTACAAGCTTGCCACATCCCTTTTCATATCGTTCCACCAATAAATCTCCTTAAGGTCATGATACATTTTCGTGGAACCTGGGTGTACCGAATACCTAGAAATATGAGCCTCTGCCATCACTCTTTCCCGAAGCTCGTTCACATCCGAAACACACAGTCTACCTTGGCACCACAATACACCATCCTCGTTGCTGAGTACAAATGCTGAGGTCTTGTTATTCATAACTACTTCCTTCACCCGCACCAATGCTTGATCCATGAACTGTTTTTCCTTGATTTCCGCGACCAGTGATGATTCTGCTCCATTATGCACCAAAACATCCCCCTCGTCTGACGCCGAGATACGAACCCCCAAACTGGCTAATTGGTAAACCTCCCGAGCCAGGGGTCTCCGATCCACACCCAAATGAGCCAAACTACCCATGGATTTTCGACTAAGAGCGTCGGCTACCACATTTGCCTTCCCTGGATGGTACAATATGTTCAAATCATAGTCCTTGAGCAATTCTAACCACCGTCGTTGTCTCAGATTCAGCTCTTTCTGCTTAAACAAATACTGGAGGCTCTTGTGGTCTGAAAACACATCTACATGAACCCCATAAAGATAGTGTCGCCATATTTTCAAGGCAAACACAACAGCTGCAAGCTCCAAATCATGCGTCGGATAATTCTTCTCATGGTTCTTGAGTTGCTTGGAAGCATAAGCTATGACCTTTCCGCGCTGCATCAATACACATCCCAAACCGACTCTGGAGGCATCACAATAAACTACAAATCCCTCTGTGCCTTCTGGTAAGGCCAATACTGGTGCCGAGGTCAATCTTGACTTCAGCTCTTGGAAACTTTTCTCGCATGCATCGGACCACTGGAACTTAACTGCCTTCTGCGTCAGTTTTGTCAATGGGGAAGCGAGGGTCGAGAACCCCTCTACAAACCTCCGATAGTACCCTGCTAAACCCAAGAAGCTACGAATCTCTGTCGGGGTCGTGGGTCTAGGCCAATCTTTCACTGCCGCAATCTTCTGAGGATCCACCTGAATTCCCTCACCGGAAATAACATGCCCTAGAAAGGCTACGGACTCCAACCAAAACTCACATTTTGAGAACTTGGCATACAGTTGATGCTGAAGAAGGGTCTGCAATGCTGCTCTGAGGTGAACGACATGATATTCCATGCTCCGAGAGTAGATGAGGATGTCGTCAATGAATACAATCACAAAAGAATCTAGGAATGGCTTGAATACCCGATTCATAAGGTCCATGAAAGTCGCTGGGGCAAAGACATGACCAAAAACTCGAAGTGACCATAACGAGTTCTGAAGGCGGTCTTAGGAATATCCTGCTCCCTAATTTTCAACTGGTGGTACCCAGACCGTAAATCAATCTTTGAGAAGAACTTCGCTCCCTGCAATTGGTCAAACAGGTCATCCACTCGAGGAAAAGGATATTTATTCTTGATGGTGACTTTGTTGAGCTGCCGATAATCAATACACATTCGAAGTGATCCATCCTTCTTTCTGATAAAAAGAACCGGAGCACCCCACGGCGACACACTCGGTCGTATGAACCCTTTCTCTAATAAATCCCTCAGCTGCTCCTTTAACTCCCTTAACTCTACTGGCGCCATTCTCTATGGTGGAATGGATATTGGCTGAGTATCTGGCAATACATCGATCCCAAAATCAATCTCCATATCCGGCGGAATGCTGGGAAGCTCATCGAGAAACACTTCAGGAAATTCATTCACAATTGACATGGAGTCGAGGGTAGGCACCTCTGAGGTGGTGTCCGTCACCCAAACCAAATGATAGATACACCCCTTCTTAATCATCTTCGAAGCCTTAAGGTAGGAAATAAACCTACCCCTTGGCACTACACCATTTCCTCTCCATTCAATAACTGGCTCGTTAGGGAACTCGAGCCTCATAACTCTCGTCCGACAGTCAAGCTTGGCAAAGCATGAATAGAGCCAATCCATCTCCATAATTACAT
This sequence comes from Nicotiana noctiflora, assembly GCA_032618575.1. Lineage (NCBI taxonomy): Eukaryota > Viridiplantae > Streptophyta > Magnoliopsida > Solanales > Solanaceae > Nicotiana > Nicotiana noctiflora. The sequence continues at coordinate 160,920 of JASVEL010010516.1, read as the reverse complement.
CAAAATCAACCATCCCAAACTCAATAAGATCGGCTGTAGTAACATGACCACTCACTGTGACAACACAATTTCTATAGACTCGTGAGGCTGTAATAGAATCACCAACTGGAGTCGACACAGAGAACGGCTCATGAAGCTGTTCGGGTTCTATCCTAAAACTTGAAGCAATGAATGGAGTGACATAAGACAAGGAGGACCCCGGATCAATAAGGGCATAGCAATCAATAGTCTGAACAGACAGGATACCTATAACAACATCTAGAGAAGCCTCGACATTTTGGCGGCCACTCAATGCATAGAATCGGCTAGGTCCACTGTCACGACCCAACTCCGGTCGTGATGGCACCCAACAATCAAGCTAGGCCAGCCAAACCAACAGTTTAATTATAACACAATACCAGTCCCCAAATGGACAACCCAAGAAGAATATATGAGTTTAAGAACTCCAATAATAATAATACCGAACAAAAGTACTGACACTCCCAAAGATCCGGAGTCACAAGTCTAGAGCCTCTAACAAAACCCAACAGGAAAATAGAGAGTACGATATAGAAGTACTCAAGTCTGAATACAAAATATACAATAACAACTGGAATGAGAGGAGAAGCTAGGCTCTGCGAACGTAGGCAGCTACCTCAGCAACTCGATGTGACAATGTAAACGTTGGAGATGTCCGTCTACTGCTCCTGTGTACTTGAATCTGCACACAAAAGGTGCAGGGAGTAGGGGTGAGTACTAAGTACTCAGTGAGTAACAAATATATACATGTAGCTGACAGTAAGAAATCCACAAAATACCACAATATGAAGCTACACTACAGTCCGAATCTCCTACGAACTAGCAACAACAATCCAACACAACTACCACAGAGTAATTCAACAAATACAAATGCAATGCAATGCACATAACCGCTACGGCGTGTAGCCCGATCCCATTTAACGTCGACGGCGCTCACTGGGGGTGTGTACAGACTTCGGAGGGGCTCCTACAGCCCAAGCGCAATACTGCTGCGGCGTGCAGCCCGATCCTCACATCAACCACTGCGGCGTGCAGCCCGATCCCATACTCAGTCCACAATAAGCAATTAAGTCACAACAACAATTCATTTTCCTTAATTCCAATTCTCAATTCATAATTTATGAAAAATGCTTTAACTTTATTAAGTTTGTAAAAGCCGGCGACTTAGCATTTCAAAAGTGTGATTTCAATTTCCAGGACTGAGATCAGTGATTTAAGCAATTACAGCTATCACATAAATATTGTCCTCTCAGGACGCTACAGATCGGCACAAGGCCCAAACAAGGCTTACAGCCCACAAATATAGCAAATACAGTGTATTTCCAACACTAACACATATTATTCATTTCCGGGATGGACCAAGTCTCAATCCCAATCACAATCAATCCCGCACCTGCCACGGTGTGCGAGCCACGCCCTATTAGCGTCACAATGTGCTAAGCCGGGGTTTCGAACCCTCGGGCTACAATATACACAAACTACTCACCTCTAGCCGGTCGTAGAACCGTCCGCGATGCCTTTTCCTTTGAATTTCGTTGCCTCGTGTGTAGAATCTAGTCAAATAACAATAATTATATCAATTACGGGTCAAAGAATCATAACCCACCTCAATTTATATGAAATTCGCATAATTACACTAAGTTGGTAAAACCCGACTTTCGGTACGATTCTCGAAAAATTACGAAAGTCACATATTCGGAACCCTCATCTCAATACGAGTCTAAGCATATCAATTTTACCAAATTCGGACTCCATTTGCTCATTCAAAACCTTGATTTTCCAAAGTTCAAGCCTAGGGTTAAATCTTCCATGAATCACCCCAAATTCTTCCATTTTCATGATATAATTGCACAATAATACCAATACTAATCATAGTTTAAGTCCATAGTCGCTTACCTGATGATTTCTCTTGAGTTTCTCTTCAAAATCGCCCAAATCGCCCAAATCGCCTCTAAAGCCGAGACCCAAATGTGTGAAATGTTTCTGAAATTTTCTAACTTCTCATACAATTAATTCACTGCGATTTTCGCTTCTGCGGACCATTTTCCGCCCCTTGCGGAACCGCTTCTGCGACCAATTGGTCGCTTCTGCGAATCCAGGCCTTTTTGGCCAATTCCGCTCCTGCGATGCATGGACCGCTTCTGCGGGTCCGCTTCTGCGGAAGGTCTTCCACTCCTGCGGAATGTTCCGCTTCTGCGACCAAGAGTCCGCTTCAGCGGACTCGCCTCTGCGATCAAACATCCGCTTCTGCGGATTTTCCCAAGACCGCTCAAGACCGCTTCTGCGATCACCTTTCGCACCAGCGAAGCCGTCCCTGCGGACCAGGCTCCGCTTCAGCGGTCGACTCCGCTTCTGCGCTTCATGGTCCGCTTCTGCGCTTCATGGTCCGCTCCTGCGGAGACGCTCCTGCGCTCCCATTTCCGCAGGAGCGAAAACAACAGAAGCAGTGCACCAGTTCTGCAATTTTCCATATTTTTCTCCCGATTAACCATCCGAAAACACCCCGAGGCCCCCGGGACCTTATTCAAACACACCAACACATCCTAATCCCTTATTCGAACTTGTTCCAATCATAAAAACACCATCCTAAACATCAAAATCACCAATTATCCACGGATTCAAGCCTAAGTTTCTTCAAAGCTTTCAAAACTAACATTTAATCCAAAACCCGATCAAACGATGTCCGAATGACCTGAAAATTTGCAGACATATCCAAAATCACATAACGAAGCTACAGAAATTGTCGGAATTCCATTCCGACCCCGGATCAAAATATCACCTACCATCCGGTTTTCGCCAAAATTCAACATTCGCCAATTCAAGCTTAAAACTACACCGGACCTCCGAATTCAATTCCGATTGTTCTCCTAAGTCATAAATGATCCCCCGGAACTAGTCGAATCATCGAAATCCGGTTCCGAGCACTCCAACTCAATAGTCAACTCTTGGTTGACTTTTCATTTTCAAGCTTTCTTCAAACATGCTATTTGTTGCATTTTCAATCCAAATCACTTCTAACTCACCCGATATACTCAAATACCGTTTTAAAAGCATAATATATGTAAATGCAAGGTAACGGGGTGGTAATTCCCGTAACGACGGGCCGGGTCGTTACATTCTCCCCAACTTAAACAAACGCTCGTCCGCGAGCGGGTTAAGAAACATACCCGGAGCATCAAACAAGTGTGGATATCTGCTCTGCGCAATTCCTGCTCGGTCTCCCAAGTTGCTTCCTCCACGGGACGACCTCTCCACCGCACTTTCACTGAAGCTATATCCTTAGATCTCAGCTTACGAACCTGTCGACCCAAAATGGCTACTGGTTCCACATCATAAGTCAAATCCTCATCTAGTTGTATCGTGCTGAAGTCCAACACATGAGACGGGTCTCCGACATACTTCCGGAGCATAGATACATGGAACACCGGGTGAACTCCCGACAAACCGGGTGGCAAAGCAAGCATATAAGCCACCTCCCCAACTTTCCTAAGCACCTCAAAAGGTCCAATGAACCTTGGGCTCAACTTTCCTTTCTTTCCAAACCTCATAACACCCTTCATAGGCGAAACTTTCAGCAACACCTTCTCACCTACCGAATAAGACACATCTCGGACCTTCCGGTCTGCATAACTCTTCTGACGCGACTGAGCTGTGCGAAGTCTCTCCCGAATCACCTTCACCTTATCTAAGGCATCTTGGACTAACTCTGTCCCTAACAACCTAGCCTCGCCGGGCTCGAACCAACCAACTGGAGATCTACACCGCCTCCCATATAAAGCTTCATACGGTGCCATCTGAATGCTGGACCGATAGCTATTATTGTAAGCAAACTCCGCCAAAGGCAAATAATCAGCCCATGAACCACCAAAATCAATGACACAAGCACGCAACATGTCCTCCAATATCTGAATAGTACGCTCAGATTGCCCATCCGTCTGTGGATGAAATGCTTGTGCTCAGCTCTACCTGTGAACCCAACTCTCGCTGAAATGTCCTCCAGAATTGAGATGTGAACTGGGTACCTCTGTCCGATATAATGGAAATAGGAACTCCATGCAATCTCACTATCTCACGGATGAATATCTCTGCCAACCGCTCCGAGGTATAGGTAGTACACACTGGGATGAAGTGAGCTGACTTAGTCAACCTATCCGCCACCACCCAAACTGAATCAAACTTCCTCGTTGTCCGAGGGAATCCACTAACCAAGTCCATAGTAATCCTTTCCCACTTCCACTCAGGAATATCAATACGCTGGAACACACCACCAGGTCTCTGATGCTCATACTTGACCTGCTGACAGTTTAGACACCGAGCCACATGGCTCACAATATCTTTCTTCATCTTTCTCCACCGGAAATGCTGCTTCAAGTCCTGGTACATCTTCGCGGCTCCTGGATGAATAGAATACCGCGAACTATGGGCCTCCTCCAATATCAACTCACGAAGGCCTTCAACATTGGGCACACATATCCGGCCCGGCATCCGCAATACGCTCTCACTATCAATAGTGACATCTCTAGCATCATCATGCTGAACTCTGTCCTTAATGACAAGTAAGTGTGGATCATCATACTGACGCTCTCGAATACGATCATATAAAGAAGAACGAGCTACTACACAAGCCATCACCCGACTGGGCTCAGAAATATCCAACCTTACCATCCGATTAGCTAACGCCTGAACATCAACTGCTAGGGGTCTCTCCCCAACTGGAATATATGCCAAACTGCCCATACTAATAGCCTTCCGGCTCAATGCATCAGCCACTACATTGGCTTTCCCGGGATGATACAAGATAGTAATATCATAGTCTTTAAGCAATTCAAGCCATCTCCGCTGCCTCAAATTTAGATCTTTTTGCTTAAACAAATGCTGAAGGCTGCGGTGGTCTATATATACATCACAAGATACACCATATAGATAATGCCTCCAAATCTTCAAGGCATGAACAATAGCAGCTAACTCCAAATCATGAACAGGGTAGTTTTTCTCGTGGGGCTTTAGCTGACGAGAAGCATATGCAATAACTCTACCCTCCTGCATCAACACACAACCGAGTCCAACTCTGGAAGCATCACAATACACCGTATATGACCCTGAGGCCGATGGTAACACAAGTACTGGAGCCGTGGTCAAAGCCTCCTTGAGCTTCTGAAAGCTCTCTTCACATTCATCGGACCACACAAATGGAGCATTCTTCTGTGTCAGCTTAGTCAACGGTGAAGCAATAGATGAGAAATCCTGAACAAACCGACGATAATAGCCTGCCAAGCCGAGAAAACTCCGAATCTCTGTAGCTGAGGAAGGTCTGTGCCAATTCTGTACTGCCTCAACCTTCTGAGGATCAACCCTAATACCATCACTGGACACTATATGTCCCATAAAACCCACAGTATCAAGCCAGAACTCACACTTAGAGAATTTTGCATAAAGCTTCTCTTCTCTCAACCTCTGCAATGCCACTCTCAAATGCTGTGCATGCTCCTCCTGGCTGCGTGAATATACCAGGATGTCATCAATAAACACAATCACAAAAGAATCAAGGTACGGCCGAAATACACTATTCATCAAGTGCATGAATGCTGCTGGGGCATTAGTCAACCCGAAAGACATCACCAGGAACTCGTAGTGCCCATATCGCGTCCTGAACGCTGTCTTCATAATATCTGAGTCCCTGATCTTCAACTGATGATAGCCCGATCGAAGGTCAATCTTAGAAAATACACTAGCTCCCTGGAGCTGATCAAATAGGTCCTCAATACGAGGCAATGGGTATTTATTCTTCACTGTTACCTTGTTCAGCTGCCTGTAATCAATGCACATTCTCATTGTGTCATCTTTCTTCTTCACGAACAACACCGGTGCACCCCAAGGTGACACACTTGGACGAATGAAACCCTTATCTAAGAGTTCCTGAAGTCGTTCTTTCAATTCCTTTAACTCCGCTGGTGCCATGCGATAGGAAGGAATAGAAATGGGTTGGGTGCCCGGCACCAAGTCAATACCAAAATCGATATCTCTATCAGGCGGCATGCCTGGCAGGTCTGCTGGGAATACATCCGGAAACTCCCTCACAATGGGGACCGAATCAAGACCGGGTGTCTCAGCCTCAACATTTCTAATGAAGGCCAAATAAGACAAACAACCCTTGCCAATCATTCGTTGAGCTTTTATATAAGAAATCACCCTGTCGGACACATAATCAGTCAAGCCACGCCACTCGATCCTCGGATTACCTGGAATAGCTAGTGTGACTGTCTTGGCATGACAGTCCAGAATCGCATGATAAGGAGATAGCCAATCCATGCCTAGGATTACATCGAAATCTACCATGCCCAGTAGTAATAGATCAACTCGGGTCTCCAGACCCCCAATAGTAATAATACAGGATCGATATACCTGATCCACAACAACAGTATCCCCCACTGGGGTAGACACATGTACGGGCAAAGCAAGAATACCACGGGTCATACCCAAATGATGTGCAAAATAAGTAGAGACATAAGAATAGGTGGATCCGGGATCAAATAAGACGGAAGCATCCCTGTGGCAGACTGAGATAATACCTGAAATAACCGCATCTGAAGCACTAGCATCCTTCCTATCCGGAAGAGCACAGAAACGAACCTGGCCTCCACCAGTACGATCCTCGCCTCTAGGGCGACCTCTGGATACCTGGCCACCAGTCCTAGCCGACTGTGCTAGCGCTGAAGAAACAGGAGTAGAAGACGAGGGCTGATCCCTCTGCTGAGACCGCCTACGAAGCCACTGAGGACACTCTCTCTTGATATGGCCCAAGTCACCGCACTCAAAACAACGGCCCGAAGATGAAAGAAGGGGCTGCTGAGGACCCCTCGCTGCCGATGAATCCTGTGCTGAGGAAATAGGAGCAGAGCTTTGAGCTGGAAGAGCACTCAATGCAGGCTGACTCTACTAACGGCCCTGCTGACCCTGATAACCCTGATGGCCCTGATAACCACGACCTGATAAAACCCCACCGGACTCTGCACATCCAGACTGATGAGACCTGAAAGAGCGACCTCTGCTATGCTGAAATTGGCCCCTAGACGGAGCACCACTGTAACTGCCGGTACCACGAGGCCTCTTAGCCTCTCTCTCCTCTCGCTCTCTGCCGGCGATCCGTCTCAATGTGACGGGCAGCATCAACCACCTCCTCAAAGGTAACTGCGTCGAAACTCTCTCCCCGGTCATCAATATGCGGATGGGATAAATAAGACCATCAATAAATCTCCGAATCCTCTCCTTGTTCGTAGGAACCATCCACATGGCATGACGGGCCACCGTGTGAATCTCATCTCATACCGATTAACCGTCATCTCTCCTCGCTTCAACCACTCGAACCGACGTCGCAGCCTCCTCTTCGAGACTGAGGCACGTATTTCTCCAAAAATACCGCGGAGAACCGTCGCGCAAGTGAGGGGCACCGCCCCACCGGGCCTACGCCTCTCAAAATCCTCCCACCACCGGAAAGCTGCACCTGTGAACTGGAAAGTGGTGAATGAAACACCGCCGGACTCTAGAATACCCGCGGTGCGAAGCATACGCCGACATCTGTCAAGAAAACCCTGGGCATCCTCGCCCTCAGCACCACTGAATGTCGGAGGTCGTAGCCTCTCAAATCTCTCCAAACGACGCCGCTCATCGTCGGGCATAACTCTGGAACCACATATGCAGGAGCCGGTGCAACGGGCGCAACTAGCCGAACCGGCTCGGGCGTGCGAGCCACGGGGTCCGATTCCCTCCCCCGCCCGTGAAGAAGATACCGCAGCGCAGCAGCAAGCAACTACCCGTGCCAAGCTCCGTGCACACCGATAATATCCGAGCCAAGGTCTCCCGAAGACCCGGTATCACAATAGGCACTACCGGTGCTCGAACCCGAGCCGCCGGGAGCGTCCGCCGCCGGAACCCGGTCCCGAGTCCGGCCATCGGCGGGTCGGCCAGGTGCCGGTGCCGGTGCCGTCGCCCTACCTCTACCACGACCACGGCCTCCGGGTGCCAACGGTGGTCGTCCGCCACGTCCGTTAGCTCGTGTTCTCGCCATCCTGCGAGAGAATAGAATATGGAAAGATTTAATTTCATGATAACACAAATCGCACGATATGAATTCAAGAAAATGAGGTTTTTCCTAAAGTTTCGGTAGCCCTTCGAAGATAGATACGGACGTCTACGTACCGATCTGCGAAAGCCTACTAAACCGGCTCATGACTCGCGCGTCCCCGTACCGATCCACGAGACTCTACTGTCACGACCCAAATCCGGTCGTGATGGCGCCCAACAATCAAGCTAGGCCAGCCAGACCAACAATTTAATTATAACACAATACCGGTCCCCAAATGGACAACCCAAGAAGAATATATGAGTTTAAGAACTCCAATAATAATAATACTGAACAAAATACTGACACTCCCAAAGATCCGGAGTCACAAGTCTAGAGCCTCTAACAAAACCCAACAGAAATAGAGAGTACGATATAGAAGTACTCAAGTCTGAATACAAAATATACAATAACAACTGGAATGAGAGGAGAAGCTAGGCTCTGCGAACGTAGGCAACTACCTCAGCAACTCGATGTGACAATGTAAACGCTGGAGATGTCCGTCTACTGCTCCTGTGTACCTGAGTCTGCACACAAAAGGTGCAGGGAGTAGGGGTGAGTACTAAGTACTCAGTGAGTAACAAATATATATAAGTAGCTGACAGTAAGAAATCCACAAAATACCACAATATGAAGCTACACTACAGTCCGAATCTCCTACGAACTAGCAACAACAATCCAACACAACTACCACAGAGTAATTCAACAAATACAAATGCAATGCAATGCACATAACCGCTACGGCGTGTAGCCCGATCCAATTTAACGTCGACGGCGCTCACTGGGGGTGTGTACAGACTCCGGAGGGGCTCCTACAGCCCAAGCGCAATACTGCTGCGGCGTGCAGCCCGATCCTCACATCAACCACTGCGGCGTGCAGCCCGATCCCATACTCAGTCCACAATAAGCAATTAAGTCACAACAACAATTCATTTTCCTTAATTCCAATTCTCAATTCATAATTTATGAAAAATGCTTTAACTTTATTAAGTTTGTAAAAGCCGGTGACTTAGCATTTCAAAAGTGTGATTTCAATTTCCAGGACTGAGATCAGTGATTTAAGCAATTACAGCTATCACATAAATATTGTCCTCTAAGGACGCTACAGATCGGCACAAGGCCCCAAACAAGGCTTACAACCCACAAATATAGCAAATACAGTGTATTTCCAACACTAACACATATTATTCATTTCCGGGATGGACCAAGTCTCAATCCCCAATCACAATCAATCCCGCACCTGCCACGGTGTGCGAGCCATGCCCTATTAGCGTCACAATGTGCTAAGCCGGGGTTTCGAACCCTTAGGCTACAATATACACAAACTACTCACCTCTAGCCGGTCGTAGAATCGTCCGCGATGCCTTTTCCTTTGAATTTCGTTGCCTCGTGTGTAGAATCTAGTCAAATAACAATAATTATATCAATTACGGGTCAAAGAATCATAACCCACCTCAATTTATATGAAATTCGCATAATTACACTAAGTTGGTAAAACCCGACTTTCGGTACGATTCTCGAAAAATTACGAAAGTCACATATTCGGAACCTTCATCTCAATACGAGTCTAAGCATATCAATTTTACCAAATTCGGACTCCATTTGCTCATTCAAAACCTTGATTTTCTAAAGTTCAAGCCTAGGGTTAAATCTTCCATGAATCACCCCAAATTCTTCCATTTTCATGATATAATTGCACAATAATACCAATACTAATCATAGTTTAAGTCCATAGTCGCTTACCTGATGATTTCTCTTGAGTTTCTCTTCAAAATCGCCCAAATCGCCTCTAAAGCCGAGACCCAAATGTGTGAAATGTTTCTGAAATTTTCTAACTTCCGATACAATTAATTCACTGCGATTTTCGCTTCTGCGGACATTTTCCGCCCCTGCGGAACCGCTTCTGCGACCAATTGGTCGCTTCTGGGAACCCAAGCCTATTTGGGCAATCCCGCTCCTGCGATACACGGACCGCTCCTGCGGGTCCGCTTCTGCTGAAATGCTTCCGCCCCTGCGGTCCTTTCCGCCTCTGCGATCAAGAGTCCGCTTCTGCGGACTCGCCTATGCGATCGACCTTCCGCTTCTGCGGGTTTTCCCAAGACCGCTCAAGACCGCTTCTGCGATCACCTTTCGCACCAGCGAAGCCGTCCCTGCGGACCAGGCTCCGCTTCAGCGGTCGACTCCGCTTCTTCGCTTCATGGTCCGCTCCTGCGGAGACGCTCCTGCGCTCCCATTTCCGCAGGAGCGAAAACAACAGAAGCAGTGCACCAGTTCTGCAATTTTCCATATTTTTCTCCCGATTAACCATCCGAAAACACCCCGAGGCCCCCGGGACCTTATTCAAACACACCAACATATCCTAATCCCTTATTCGAACTTGTTCCAATCATAAAAACACCATCCTAAACATCAAAATCACCAATTATCCACGGATTCAAGCCTAAGTTTCTTCAAAGCTTTCAAAACTAACATTTAATCCAAAACCCGATCAAACGATGTCCGAATGACCTGAAAATTTGCAGACATATCCAAAATCACATAACGAAGCTACAGAAATTGTCGGAATTCCATTCCGACCCCGGATCAAAATATCACCTACCATCCGGTTTTCGCCAAAATTCAACATTCGCCAATTCAAGCTTAAAACTACACCGGACCTCCGAATTCAATTCCGATTGTTCTCCTAAGTCATAAATGATCCCCCGGAACTAGTCGAATCATCAGAATCCGGTTCCGAGCACTCTAACTCAATAGTCAACTCTTGGTTGACTTTTCATATTCAAGCTTTCTTCAAACATGCTATTTGTTTCATTTTCAATCCAAATCACTCCTAACTCACCTCTGATATACTCCAATACTGTTTTAAAAGCATAATATATATAAATGCAAGGTAACGGGGTGGTAATTCCCGTAACGACGGGCCGGGTCGTTACATCCACCCCTACCATGAGCTCCACCCCTAGCTGCACCATGCCCTGCTGATGCTGGAGTACGCGCTGATGATATAGCAGCTGAAGAACCGGATGACTGAGCAGATCCCCTACCTATACCCTAACGGGGTGCACGGCAATCCCGCTGAATGTGACCTCTCACCCCGCACCCGAAGCACACTGGAAGGTCAAGGTAGCAAGTCTCTGTATGAAATCTCCCACACTTGGGGCATGTAGGTCTCCCCTGCTGCTGGGACCTCACCCCAGGATGACCAGACTGACGAGACCTCCTGCTATCTGAACCGGGTCTCGAATGACTGCCCTGCTGATGACTGTGCACAGATGGCGGTGCACTCGCGGAGGACCGAGCATATGACTGGGATGGCCCTGATGACCCTCTCCCTGGAAGTGATCTCCCTGAATGACCCATTGACCGGGCCCTGCTGCTACTTTCTCTTTCTGCACGAATCTTCAATTTCCTGGCCTCTGTGGCCTGACCAAACCCCATGATCCTCCAATAGTTCATGTCTGAGTGCAAAGCTGTTGTGGCGGCCTCATTCACTACCAAAGGGCTAAGGCCCTGAACAAACCGTCAAACCCGGGCATCAATGGTCGACACTAAATGAGGAGCGTACTTGGACAATCTTACAAACTCCATGTGATACTCCCAAACACTCATACTGCCCTGTTTGAGGACCTTGAACTCCGTGGCACGGGCTGCCATCCCCTCGGCAAGCAAGAAGTGGTCCATAAATGCATCTACGAACTCATCCCATCTGGTCGGAGGGCTCACCTCCTCACGAGAATCCTCCCACATCTCGAACCATGAACGTGCCGCTCCCTTCAGCCTGTAAGAGGCCAACTCTACCCCCTCTATATCTGTAGCCTTCATCACTCTGAGGGTCTTGTATATATCATCTAGGAAATCCTGTGGGTCTGCCTCTGGATCGGTACCTGAGAATTCTGGAGGGGCCAACCGCAAGAACTGGTGGACTCTGGAGCCGAAGGAATCTCCCTGTCCGCTGGAGGATGCAGGGGCATCATGGGATCTCTGGGCTTGGGCGGCCACTAGCCGTGTTAACATATGAATGGCTCCCCTCAGATCCTCATTAGAGATACCAAAGCCCGAAGCGGGAACTGTATTTGAGTCAGGAACACTGGCAGGAGGAATGGTGGCATTCTCCTGCCGCAGCTGGAATAGGAACACTTGGGTTTTGAACAGATGGGCCAGGCAAATTCGGGACTGGTGGGTCATTCTCGCCCACGGCATCGGGTACATGATTAGCAGCCGTACTCGGGCCGGCATTAGCCCCAAGGCCGAGTCTAGCCTTCTTCTTAGGCGCCATATTCTGAAAATTTGGAAACAAGGCACGAATTAGACACAAATATTTCCACATTGCACTTTACCGCACGATATAGATTAACAAAGAAATTGGTAAATTCCTAAATGCCCATGTAGCCCCCAACTTATCCGATGTGGTCGACAACACACCGATAAGAAGGGCACTACTAAACACGGCTCCGAGACATCCTAGGACACTTTTAAAAAAACCTTAGGCTCTGATACCAAGTTTGTCACGCCCCAAATTGGGGAACATGACCGGCGCCTGACCGGGTTGCCCCAGTCAAGCGGACCTGGGTGCCTTTCATTCCCACGCGTTACCCCCGTGTTGATTGTTTCTCATTAACCAAATATCTTACTAACCATGAATGATTTCACATTAAACAAATAAAACTATACGAGTGATTCATTAATAAGTTTGCAGTTTTTACAACGCCCGACATAACATAATATATACATAAGACTGGAGTCCCACAGTTTACATGTCTACAGAGCCTCTATGATACAAAAAGAGGAATACAATACTTGCCGGTAACAAGGCTCCAGCTATACCTTACAAACCAAAATGAAATTTAAACAAAAGTGGAGTGAACCACACAGGGCCCCGAGGAAGAAAGGGGCTCACCAAAACGGGCAGTGGAAGGAGAAGGATACTACTGCCGATGAGCTGAAGTGCCTGCTACTGATCCACCTACAATCATAACACGAATGTAGCGTCCCCGGCAAAAGGGACGTCAATACACTTGAATTGTACTGGTATGTATGGACAAACTTTGTCCCAAGTAAACTCAAGCCATTAAACAAGGATCACGATGAATCAAGTCAGACAATCCATGTTTTCCACCTTTTACTCATTTCAGATAAGCCTCAACATAAGCACGTTCAAGGTCAACAAATAGAACAACAACCAATCAACCACATAAATTGCAAGTAGTCAAACATAGGGGCAATCGGTGCCCCCCAGGTTGCAAACTCTCCTGCTGTCTCCTTTCACAATTTCACATCATTGATTTTTGTATCAATTTTCAATAGCGATTTCGATCGCTTTCCATCCTTATTACCCACGACCACCCTTATTACCTCGGCCACCCTTATCACCCCAACCCACACCTTATTTCCTCATGTTGCGGTGCGTAACCCGATCCCACCTTACAGTTTAAAACACAACAATTTCAAACATCATATAAGGCACTACACACAATTTCAACAAGTTCAAATAAGCAACTTGCACATTGTTTCATGTTCTCAATTACTTATCAAGCCAATATCATAACCAAGTTACAATATTTCCATAATCAAGAATATTCACACAAGTATGTTCAATAATTTTTCACAATTCAAGTGTTTCATCTATTTCCACAACAAACCAATCCTCAAGTGTTTCGTTTCTTTTCCACAAGGTGCCATATAGGCCATCATGACCATTATTCACAATTCTTTACCCAATTCAACTCTCATTTACCTTTCGGTTCATATTCCTACCACATCACTCATATTTCAACAACAACTTTCAATATCTAACAACAACATCAAGAATTTCACAGAATTTGTCAAATTAACACTAACCAAACAAATTTCATACATATAGGCGATTTCACAAGAATCAAAATTAGCCATACATACCTGGTATCGAGTTTTCTTCCTTTAACTTCCTACTTTATGCTTACCCAAGGTATCCTACTCTTGCCAACCTTGTTCTTGAAGACTCTTACTTCTACTCACTTCTTTTTACTAGAAATCAAGTTCAATAATCATGCGAGTGTAAAAATTCTATTTTCAAAAGCTATTATATGCAAACCTCTCTTTACCCAATTTAAAACTGAAAATCAAAGAAAATAGTTAGGGTTTTTACCTTGAATGATTTGGGGAAGTTGAATCCTTGCCCTAGAATCCTTTGGACTAGATATTTGGAACAATCTTTGAAGATGAAAGACTTCTCTCTCTAAAACCCCTCTCTTCTATCTCTAATTTTGGTAAGATGATATGACAAAATGAAGGGGAAAGGTGTTATATTAAAGAAGAGGTCGGGTCAAAATTTTACAAAAATCTGGGCCGGGTCAATTTTGCGGTCGCATCTGCGATCGCAGAATCAACATGCGGTCCGCATAGTGACCGCATAATTGCCTCAAGATTCACACATGTACTGTTATGGAATGCGACCAAAATGCGGTCCGCATTCTTGATCTGCGGTCGCAAAGTGCACCGCAGATTGATTATGCGATCGCATATCAACCGCATTTTCAACATGATTTTGGGAAACCTTCTGGTAAGCTCTGCGGCAAGAATGTGGTCCGCATAGCAGATCTGCAGTCGCATTCTTGACCGCAAAATTGACACTTTTCTGGAAAAATTGATTCTCTTAGTTTTTGAAACTTAAATCACTACCAAGGATCCGAACCGCGGCGAGCAAGCTCGCCGCGAAGAATTCTACGCATTCCTAGCACATTATTCGGACCATGACACTATAGCTACTAGGTTTTATGCACAAAAATTTTGCGGGGCCTTACAATTATCTCCAATTCGTTCAAGTACTTTAAATGGTCCATCTCCTCTAGGGTGCAATTTTGTCTTCCTTTTTGAAGGAAATCTCTCTTTCCTCATATGAACCCAAACAAAATCACCAGGCTCAAAGATAACTAATTTTCGACATTTATTCCTTCGTTTAGCTATTTGCCCATTCCTTCTCTCAATTGCACGTCTCGTATGCTCATTTATAGTCTTCATCAAATCAGCTTTCTTCTTTCCATTAAGACTAACTATCTCATTAGTAGGCAAGGGCAATAAGTCAAGGGGTATAAGGGGGTTAAAACCATAAACAACTTCAAAAGGAGAATAACCAGTAGATGAATGAATAGTTCGATTGTAAGCAAATTATACCATAGGCAAGTGCTCCTCCTAAGAAGTTAACTTTCCTTTTAGAACAACCCTTAACATATTTCCTAAAGTTCTATTTACTATCTTCGTTTGCCCATCAGTTTGTGGATGACACGAAGTAGAAAACAACAACTTTGTGCCCAATTTCCCCCAAGCACACGCTAAAAGTGGCTTAGAAACTTAGCATCCCTATCGCTAACAATAGTTCGAGGTATACCATGCCATTTAACAACTTCTCTAACAAATAAATCAGCAACATGAGAAGCATCATTAGTCTTTAAACAAGGAATAATACGAGCCATTTTTGAGAACCTATCTACCACAACAAAGATACTATCCTTACCGTACCTTGTTCTAGACAGTCCTAACATAAAGTCCATACAAATATCAATCCAAGGTGAAATAGGCACAGGTAATGGCACTTATAAACCATGTGGCAACACTTTAGATTTAGCTTGTTTGCATTCAAGGCATTGAGCACAAAATTGTTCGACATCTTTTCTCATATTAGGCCATAAAAAATTTTTAGCAGGGATGTCAAGTGTTTTAGGCACACCGAAGTGCCCCATAAGTCCCCCACAATGTGCTTCCCTCACAAAAACTTCTCACAAAGAACAATTAGGGACACAAAGCTTATTCTCTTTAAAAAGAAACCCATCTTTCATATTATACTTCTCAAAAGGCCCATTTAAACATGCTTAAAATGCGACATTAAAATCAGAATCATCAACATATAATTTCTTAATATAATCAAATCCCATCAATTTAGAAGTAAGAGTAGAAACAAGAACGTACCTTCTTGAAATCGCATCAGCAACTATATTGTCTTTACCTTGCTTGTAGCTAATCACATAAGGAAATGTCTCAATGAATTCAACCCATTTGGCATGTCTTCTACTCAATTTTCCTTGGCTTTTCAAGTATCTTAAGGACTCATGGTCAGTTTTTATCACAAACTCCTTTGGCCATAAATAATGCTGCCGTGTAGCAAGAGCCCTTACCAAGGCATACAATTCTTTATCATAAGTAGAATAATTCAATGCAGCCCCATTCAGCTTCTCACTAAAATAAGCTATTGGTTTCAAATCTTGCATTAAAACATCCCCAATAACTCTACCAGATGCATCACATTCAATTTCAAAAGACTTATTAAAATCGGGTAATTGTAACAAGGAAGTAGAACACAATTTATCCTTTAAAATATTAAATGCAAGCTCTTGTTCTTTTCCCCAATTAAAGACCTTATCCTTCTTAATGACTTCAGTTAAAGGTGTAGCGATTGAACTAAAATCTCTAACAAATCTCCTATAAAAGCTATCAAGTCCATGGAAACTTTTAGCTTCAGTAATGCTATTAGGTGTAGGACAATCTTTAATTGCTTTGATTATATCCTCATGTACTTCAACACCTTTAAAACTCACAACAAAACCCAGAAAAACTACCTTATCTACACAAAACGTGAACTTGGATAGATTTGCATACAGTTGTTGCTCCCTAAGTACATTACAAACTTGTTTCAAACGTTCGACATGTTCTTCTAAAGATTTAGAAAAGATCAGAATATCATCAAAATAAACGACTACAAATTTTCCATGAAAATTCTTAAAGATATGGTTCATTAACCTCATGAATGTACTAGGTGCATTAGTTAACCCGAATGGCACCACTAACCATTCATACAATTCATATTTAGTTTTAAAGGCAGTTTTCCACTCATCTCCAGGATTCATTCTAATTTGGTGATATCTACTCTTCAAATCAATGTTAGAGAATATTTGTGAACCATGCAATTGGTCAAGCATATCATCTAAACGAGGGAAAGGATGGCGATACTTTACCATTATTTTATTGATGGCGCGGCAGTCCACACACATCCTCCAAGTTCCATCCTTCTTTGGCACCAAAAGTGCAGGTACAGAACATGGACTCATACTTTCTCTAACAAATCCCTTATCAAGCAGGTCCTCTACTTGCCTTTGCAATTCCTTTGTTTCTTCAGGATTGTTCCTATAAGCATGTCTATTAGGAATTTGTGATATGGGCACAAAGTCAATTTGATACTCTATTCCCATTAAAGGTGGTAAACCTTTAGGAAGATCCTCAGGGAAAACGTCTTCAAAATCCTGCAAAAGGTTGGAAATAACACTAGGCAAAGAGGATATTAATGAATCATTATTAAGCAGAACTTCCTTATAAGTGAGCAAGATAATAGGCAGCCCCTCCTTTTTTGCAATTAAACACTCTTTGGCTTTTGCAAGACTCACTTTTTTTTCAATCTTAGCCTCTTTCCTCTCACCAATGCTTTATTTTTATCACTCTTCCCCACATTTTCTTTCCTCTCATTGCTGCCCTCTCTCTCCTCAGACCTCACTTCAAATTTACCCTCTTTTTCTTTCACTTTAGTCTCTTGTTTTGATCCCTTCCCATGTTTCCCCATTGATTCTTTCATCTTTTTTTGATCTTCATACACTTGGGAAGGAGTTAAAGGTGCAAGAATGTATTTCTTGCCATTACTCTCAGGAGAGTATCTATTTTTCCTCCCATCATGAAAAACACTCCTATCATACCTCTATGGGCGCCCTAACAAGATATGACAACCTTGCATGGGTACTATATCGCATAGAACTTCATCAACATACCTTCCAATATTAAAAGAGGCCATGCATTGTTCATTCACCTTGACCTCTCCACTATCATTAAACCATTGCATCCTATAAGGTCTAGGGTGCTTCGTCCATTCCAACCCTATCCTTTCCACCAAATATGCACTCACAATATTAGCATAACTCCCATTATCAATTATCATAGAACAAATTTTATCTTTAATCCCACACCGGGTATGGAATATATTTTCCCTTTGTTCTTCATTAGAGTGACCCAGATTAATGTGCATAAGCCTCCTAACCACAAAATTCAACCCACTATCCATGTACTCCATCTCTTCCCCCTCTTCATTCTCTACAAGGTTTTCTTCTTGTTCTTCACCTGGTGCACTATTTTCGCTCTCATATCCCCCATCCTATTTGATTAGGATGTTTCTTCTACTTGGGCATTCATAAGCCTTGTGCCCTCTCCCTCCTCTTCCTCCACACAATTAGTTTGGATCATAGCCATGTCCATAGCCTTAAAGTACTCATCTACAGACAAGGACCTTTGCCTCAAAGTTTGAAGACGTTGTTAAAGATCTCTTTGAAAGTGTGATGGTACAAATCTCTTCTTCATTACTCTCTTCATCTCAGCCCACATAGCAACGAATGCTTGTCCTTCTTACAATCTATCCCTAGAAAGCTTTTTCCACCAGATTGATGCGTAGTCAGATAACTCAACAGCAACAAGTTTAACCTTCTTTCCCTCCGAATAGTTGTGGCAGTCAAAGTTAGCTTCCATTTTTCTCTCTCAATCAAGGTACAAGTATGGATCCCTTGTTCCCTTGAAAGATGGCATCATCATTTTTAAACTATTTATATTATCATCTTCAGATCTTCCTCTTTGTCCCCTTCTATCTCTTCCTACCCGATCAAAATCAATATCATCATTAAAATCATCGATTGGATTTTCTTGATTTTCAATGACGGCGGATATATTTCTCCTAGCTTGGGGTCTTGCATGATTTCCCCTCCTAAGTTCAACTGTTGTAATATTTTGCTCAGCAATGGTGTCCCTCGTCTCTTGGAATTGCAAATTCCACCTTTCAAATTGTTGATGCATAGCTTTCAAGGTAAAATCATTCCTTCCTTTAATTTTGGCTTCTTGAAGAATTCTTTATTCATCATCACTACCAGTATGAGATATCTTGAACAAAGCAATATATATTCACTCAATGCAACCCTTGGTCGTTAATCTTTAGATTTATTAATAAACCTTATTAGTTACAACCCTTTAGTGATAAGAATTTTGAGTTAGAAAAAGGAAAGGAAAGTGGAAGACAAAACCTAGAAAGAATAGGAATTGGTTAGTAGAGAAAAAAAAGGAAAGAATTTAAGAAACCCAAAACCCACAAGAATAAAGAAGAATAAAGAAGAAGTTTCCTTAATCTTTAAGAACTATGATCCCCGCTTCTTGTTTCCTTTTTTTACTTGGAAATCAAATAGTACATGATCACTTTTTGTAGGCTGAAATTCATTTTTTTTTAATCAAGAACCTCCCAAGATTATCAAGATTGAAATCTTTAGTAGCCTAAGCTCTGATACCACTTGATAGAAACATGATAGGGTTCAAGAATTACTAAAAACAAGAAATGTGCGGAAGCTAAAGAAAATAAAGAAATGAATAAAAGACAAAAATTAAAGATAGATTGAATTCAAGAAAGAGTTTCTTGAATTAAAGAAGTCTATCCTTGAAGTTGAATCCTAACAACAACAATTAGCTAACGAAGAACTAATCGCCTTTGGTAGAAATTAAAAACAAGAAATAGATTGTGAAACCCGACCCTTTAGAATAATAAGAACAACAATAAGGCTAAACTTATCACCTTTCTTGAATACCTAGAAGTGATCTAAGATTTCGAAAAGGGTTTAATTCTTACCACCTTAAGTTGAGTCTCGAAGGTTGAAGAATAAATCCAAGAGTAGCCACATAAGAGTGTAAAAAAAATGTCACAAGTTTTATTGATAATAATCTGAATAATCTACCTAAAAACAAAGAAGATACCCCTTTATATAGAGGGTGATCACGAAATTATCCTTAAATATTAGGAAATAAAGTCCTAAACTACTTTGGACAACAAGTCCAACTAAAATAGGAAAAGGTAAAACTCTAGGAAACCAAAACCAAGTCAATCTTGGAAAGTAATTCTACCAATCATAGAAAAAGGAAACTATTAATCTTAACTAACTAGGAAAGCAATAAATATGTCCTAACAAACTAGGAAAGTTTAGGTGCCTCATTTAGGTGCCTTTATGAATGGTGCTTGGACCCCAATCAACCTCCTCTTGGACTTGGACTTGGACTTGGACTTGGACAACGAAATGAGTGTAGCACTTAGCTAAATCTTCTACACAATTTGGTAGATCTCGTTCCACCATTAGCGTCTTCTTATCTCCCATTGAAGCCCAATAATCTTGTCTTGCTTCTCCTTAGCTTGAGACCTCGTAAATGACCTTCTTGGAGCTTCTACAGTTTATCCTTGTCCATGAATATATCAGATAGGCAGCTATAATAATGGCATTTCCCCGGTAAGGTTTTGATAGATTAATAGTAAACATAAAAGATTTTGTCACTTCTAACAAATGCTTATTTTTTCTTTCACCAACCCCATTTTGTGCACTAGTATAAGGATAACTAATTGGTGGAGTATCCCGTAAGACTCCAAATAAGCACCAACAATGTTATTCATGTATTATATGACATTGTTAGTTCACGAGATTTTTTACCTTAATCTCAAACTGGATACATATCACCTTATGAAATGACCAAACGATGAGAAAACTTCAGTTTTAGCATTTAACAAATACACCCAAGTTATCCTAGTGCAACAACTAATAAGAAAACCCATGGACTACCCGACAATGAAACTGTTTGCGTAGGACCTCGTACATCAATAATGAATAGTCAAAAATGAAGTTGTACTTTTATTATCATTCAAAAGATAAAAGTTTTTAATATGCTTGAAAAATTCAAAAGCATCACAAAACAAAGATTTAAACTTAGTTCTGGAAACTAGGATATAATTTCTTCAAAGCAAAACATAATGGGTGTATGCCACTGTATTATTTTCACATAGGATTTCAGTCTAAGATACTGGTTTGGGTCATGAGGTATATGTACATAGAGAGAAAAATAGATATAGCTGATGCATGATAACGTACAAGTACAACCCTAGAATGTTGATGAAGAAGAAACATTTTTAGTTTGAAAACGTACAATAAAGTTATGTTATGCTAAACAAACAATATTACCTTCACAGCGTACAAAGACTCGTCAAGTCTATGCTTGCACTGATAAACAACTGCGAATCCACCAAAAAGTTATTCGCTATTTTGGAAGAGAAGAATGGGCATTCTATAGTTCGGACTTCGGAAGGAAGCATGTTAATGATTTTCATAAAGCAAATATAAGATACACCAACCTTTTTTTTAAGGTTATAAACTTCTATGAGAGTTTGAAAAAAGATACTATAAGATATTGAAGGTTTGTAAATACCCCATCACTCTATCATATACTTAGAAATTAGGACTTAAGACTCCTATACCAGCAAATTAATTTCCTGAGCATGGTTTTTTGTCAAATCCTTTCCATTTCTATATGAAGCACCACTTCACATAATTTGCTCAAACTAACATCTCGGATAAACATCTTCAAAGTAGCCTTCTCTTGTTCCTTTTTGGTAAGATTCTCATTAGCTTTGATTCTATGATCAATCTTCCTAATCTCACTTAAATTTTTTTATTCCATAAAACCTATTAATTTACTCATTGCTTCATGATATGCTAAATTCTTATACCCAACTACCCAAAATCTAGAATATAATTAGTAATTTTACACCCTATACAAAATCGTAGTACCCTATTTATTTTTTAAAATACCATTTTAAAATATTACATCATATAGATATTTTTTATACTTTATAGTCAAATATCTAATTATTGTTACATCTTACATGTAAGACACCATATATGCTAAATAATATTTCTCTCTCTCCATTTTAGTCTTTTCTCTCACATAATCACCATAAAATTGACTAACCGCGTTCTCTCTCTCTTTTTGCATACACTTTACTCTTTCTCCCTCAACTCACGATTCATACATCTTCTCCCACCCAAATTCTCTAGTTCACCTCCATTATCACTCCATTACAATCACTTAGGGTAAGTTTAATTCGCTGGTTTTGATAGACGAAAAACAGTTGGTTCAACTGTACCGGCTCAATTCTGCATGGCAGTGGTCGTCGAAGTAGGGTTCATAGCTTTTGCGTAATTCTTGGCTTCGTTTGTGGGATTTGAGGGCTGGGGATTGTTTGTAGTTGTTGTAGGAGGTTGGGCAGATGCGTTAGGGGGCTGACCGGCCGGAATTAATGGTTGGCCGCCGGCCGGCGAATCCATAAGGATGTTTCTCTCTCTAGATCGCCCAAATCGCCTATTTGTATTCAAATGTATATTTCAACTGTATTCATATGTATTCAGCATCATTCATTTATATATTTTAGATGTATTAGAAAGTTATGCGTATTCTCTTGTATTCGGTTTTAATCACTTGTATTTAACTATTTGTATTCAAATATTTTATACAACTGTATTCAGTTGTAACTATTTATATTCTACTATTTTATTCAGCAGAAGTTAGTTGTATTTTGTTGCATTCAAGTATTTTATTCAGATGAATTAAGTTGTATTTTGTTGTATTCAACTGTATACAGTTCTACTCAACTATATTATTCATATGTATTTCTCTTTATTCAGCTATAATCTTTATTATGTATCTTTCAAATACAGATTAATGAAGGATCGTTTTAGTTCGTCAAGTCAAATTAGGAGAATTACATGTGATTTGATTTCCCTCCGTTTTTAACCAGTTTAAGCTTCCAGATTTTTGCGCAGATACGTTACTGTATTTAACGTTAATGCCGCTTGAATACAACTAAATACATGTCAAACTTAGCTGGAATTCCACTAATTTTGCGCCTATTTTTTTGTTGTTGTATTAATTAATACAACAGCTTAAATATATGAAATACATTATATAAAAACATAAAATGTGTCTATAACACCTAATATAGAATGGCGAATTAGACCTAAAAATGGTGTGGGCTTTGACCAAAGACCCAGAAATATGATTTTTGAAAATTGAAGTGACCTGTTGTTTTGATGAAACCTAGTTGATAGTAATTATTTAATTAAAATATGGAGGGTCAAATTATCAGTACTTTTATTATCATTCAAAAGATAGCACGCCGTGGGCCTATGGTTAGATACTCAATTGGTTTCTTGGGAGCAGATATAAGTGAAAGGCAAAAGCAGCCCATTTCTCCTTTCCTCTTGATTCTGGTTATGGAGGGTTTAGGTAGGATGAATCAGGCTGGATTAAAGTCTCCTTTGGAGACCAAACTAGTATGGCTATATGATGATGATAATTCAATTTTTCCAATTAAGACATTTGAGAGTGATTTTTAAGCTGACTAAGGCCTTAATATTAACTGATAATATGAGATTCTTCTGATGTCCTTAGAGAATTACCAACACCGACAACCTTTACAAACCTCATAAACAGAGTCTTTGAGGCATTTGGTTCAAAACGAGGATATGCCAAAATTAGGATTATAAATTCGATAACTTATATGGGATAAGTTATACCAGGTTTTTATTATAAAAATAATACTGATATTAACTAATACGACATAAATTTAATCCAAAACTTATACCAAATGACCCGTAAGAGAAGGAAAGTTTTAGGCCCACTAAAATATTTAGCTTTGAAATTTTAAATAAAGGAGCTAGGCCCACTAAAATGAAGGTAGGTCGATCGAACAAGGTAATTACAGTATCACAAAGGAAATATGTGATTAACTTACTCAACAAGAATAGAATGAGAAAGAGCGTGTCTGGCTTAGCACAAGTGTTGAAAGAGCTGGTTTGCTGAATAAGCATATACGTGTGTTTGAACCCAAAAAAGCAGCTCATGTTTTAGGTGAAAAAAAGCCGATAATGTTGTAAAATAAAAGCAATGCAGTAAAATGTAAATAAGAAGAGATAAAAAGAAGGGAGAAGAGTTTTGTTCTTTCACTTTGGTGTATTTTTCCATTGCAATTACATGGCCTTTTATAGGCATAAAAGCAAAGAAGATTGACATAAAATAGGAGATTTAATCTTCCAAATATTCACAACGTGGGCATCCAATGTAGTATCCAATGTAGCATCCAATGTAGCATCCAATGTATAAATTATTCATAACACTCCCCCTTGGATGTCCATGTAACATAACGTGTCTCACTAAGAACTTACAAAACAAATATGGGGATGTACATAGTTATTTATAATATACATTGCTTGTTGCCTCATTAAAAACCTTACTAAGGAAAACCCAGTGGGACAAAACCTTGGTTAAGGAAAAGAGTGCAGCATGTACTTACTCCCCCTGATGAAAAATCACTTAATGTTTCGAAGACGACGCATTCCAATCTTATATATCAACTTTTCAAATATTGAGGTTGGTAATGCCTTAGTGAACAGATCAGCCAAATTATCACTTGAACGAACTTGTTGTACATCTATTTCACCACTCTTCTGAAGATCATGAGTGAAAAAGAATTTTGGTGAAATGTGTTTTGTTCGATCTCCTTTGATATATCCTCCTTTCAATTGAGCTATGCATGCAGCATTGTTTTCATACAATATTGTTGGAATATTCTCTTTCGAAGAAAGACCACATGTTTGCTGAATGTGTTGAGTTATAGATCTTAACCAAACGCATTCTCGACTTGCTTCGTGAATGGCTATTATCTCTGCGTAGGATTTGAAGAAGTAGCAACCATAGTTTATTTTGTCGAACGCCATGATATGGTTGTACCTCCACTTGTAAATAAATAGCCTGTATGAGATCGACCTTTGTGTGGATCAGAAAAATATCCTGCATCTGCATAACCAATCAATGATGGTTTGGATTCATTTGAATAAAATAAACTCATATCAATGCTCCCTTGGAGGTATCTAAATATATGTTTAATACCATTCCAGTGTCCTTGTGTTGGCGAAGTACTAAATCTTGCCAATAAGCTTACCGAGAAAGCTATATCTGGTCGGGAATTATTAGCAAGATACATTAATGCCCCAATTGCACTAAGATATGGTACTTCGGCACCAAGAAGTTCTTCATCATTTTCATGAGGTCGGAATGGATCTTTCTTTATATCAAGTGATCTCACAACCATCGGGGTACTCAATGGATGTGCTTTATCCATATAGAATCGCTTTAAAATCTTTTCGGTGTATGTTGATTGATGGAAAAATATTCCATCTTTCATATACTCAATTTGTAGACCAAGACGAAATTTTGTCTTTCCAAGATCTTTCATTTCAAATTCTTTCTTCAAACAGTCTACTGTTTTTGGAAGCTCCCCAAGAGTTCCAATGATATTTAAATCATCAACATATACGGCGATTCTAACAAATTCAGATCCAGACCTTTTTATAAAGACACAAAGACAAATTGGATCGTTCTTGTACCCTTCTTTCAACAGGTATTCACTCAGACGATTGTACCACATACGATCTGATTGTTTCAATCCGTACAAAGATTTCTGAAGCTTTATTGAACAAGTTTCTCGAAAACTTTTATATGTTTCTGGCACTTTAAATCCCTCAGGTACTTTCATAAAAATTTCGTTGTCTAATGATCCATACAAATAGGTTGTAACAACATCCATTAGATTCATATCAAGTTTTTCTTGCACCGCCATATTTATGAGATACCTGAAGGTGATAGCATCCACTACAGGAGAATATGTCTCCATATAATCAATTCCAGGCCTTTGGGAAAACCCTTGTGCCACAAGTCGTGCTTTATATCTAACGACTTCATTTTTATCATTTCGTTTAAACCCATTTATACCCTACTGGATTTATGCCTTTAGGCGTTCGAACTATGGGCCCAAAGACTTCACGTTTTCCAAGTGAAATTAACTCTGCCTGGATAGCGTCTTTCCATTTTGGCCAATCATTTCTCCGTCTACATTCATTGACAGATTTTGGTTCAAGATCCTCATTTTGTTGCATTATTTCAATAGCAACATTATAAGCAAAATTGTTATCGATAACAATACTATTTCGGTTCCACATTTTCCCGGTTGAGACGTAACTTATTGATATCTCTTCATTTTTATTATTTTCAGGTACCTGGACCTCCCCCAAGGTCTTATCATTGGTCAATACTCACTAACGAGCATTCAAAAAATCAGATTTAATATGTCTAAAGTAGATTCAAAATTCAACTAATTTTTTATTACAAATATACTTGAGATAATTACTATAATAATAATTCATTAATGAATATTAAGAAAATAAATCTAGACATTATTTTAGAATATTTCTTTTTGAGATATCAAAATAATTTTTCTATCAATCCCCCATATATCTCAAAAAGAATATTATGGAATAAACTAAAATAAGAAATTTTGCTGGGTTTTCACAAATGAGCATAATGCGTCGAATCTGGTGTCTCTTGGACTATGAACCAGACCTAGATAAAATAAGATTAAACTTACAGAACAATTGGTGAAGTTTAGAACTTCTATGAACCAAGAATTCTTTTGTAAGTTTAGTGTCTTATCTATCACATTATACTCGCATACACTATTGTTTATTGCGGTTTTGCACTAATAGGCCATGCGCTCGCCTGGTTTTCATGAGTGCTCTAGAAATTTCGCCACAAATTTCATAGGAGCGGCCCCACTCCACACTCATATAGGTTCATCCATCAAGTGTATTCTGCAGCACAATACACCACCTATAAAGGCTATGGATTATTAGATTAAGAGTTTGATAACCCAGCCTCACATTCCTTGCAGTCTTGCACTATATACACACAGACACCATAGGAAGGGATATAATTTAATTGTGCAAATTTGATCAATTAATGACTTGTTATTACCCATATGAACCTACTTCATGGGATCTCCAATCACATAGGTTAGGTTACCGTCATAGTTGATATAACTCAAATTGGCAAAAGACTCATTCCCCTCGATGTTTCGGATATTTATTTTCTTCCCAAAGGTTTATTCAGAGGATCGACCAAATTTACTTCTGACTTCACATAATCTATGGAAATAATTCCATCTTTCAGCAGCTGCTTTATCACATTATGTCTCAACCGGATATGTCTACTCTTCCCATTAAAGGATTTATTTTTGGCAATGACTATTGGAGCTTGGCAATCACAATGCATCGACACAGAAGGTGTCGGTTTTATTCCTAGTGGAATACTCGCCAAAAGGTTCTTTAACCACTCGGCCTCATTGCGAGCTAATTCCAATGCCACAAACTCAGATTCCATGGTAGATCTAGCTATTATAGTTTGTTTAGCTGATTTCCATGCCACAACACCCCCACCGAGGGTGAACACATAACCATTAGTGAATTTTGTCTCATTTGAATCAGAGATCCAGTTAGCATCACTGTATCCTTCTAGTACAGTGGGAAATCCACTATATTTAATACCATAGTTCATGGTACCTCTCAAATATGACCAGGTTGACCTAGAAGGGTGTCCAGTTCCAGTGGTCAGAGGAGTGTGAGGCGAGCTTTCAGAAGCTCAAGACAGCCTTGACCACCGCACCGGTGTTGATACTACCTACAGGTGCAGGGCCTTATACAGTTTATTGTGACGCATCTCGTACAGGGCTTGGAGCGGTATTGATGCAGGATGGTAAGGTTATCGCTTATGCTTCGAGGTAGTTAAAGATACATGAGAAGAATTATCCAGTTCATGATCTTGAGTTAGCAGCAGTGGTTCATGCCTTAAAGATCTGGAGGCATTATCTATATGGTGTGACATGTGAGGTGTACACCGATCACAAAAGCCTACAGTACTTGTTCAAGCAAAAGGAGTTGAATCTACGACAGCGGAGATGGTTAGAGTTGCTAAAAGACTATGATGTTACTATCTTATATCACCCAGGTAAGGCCAATGTGGTGGCCGATGCATTGAGTAGAAAGTATGCCAGCATGGGTAGCCTTGCATACATTCCGGTCAGTCAGAGACCATTAGCTCTAGATGTCCAGACCTTAGCCAACCGGTTCGTGAGATTAGATATTTCTGAGCCTAGCAGGGTGTTAGCCTGCACGGTCGCTCGTTCTTCTTTAATTGAGCGTATCCGTGAGAGGCAATTTGATGATCCTCATTTGCGTGAGTTGAGAGATACAGTACAGCGGGGAGGTGCCACACAGGTAAGTCTAGATGATGATGGGGTATTGAAATTGTAGGGTCGAGTTTGTGTGCTCAACGTCGAAGGGATTCGAGAGTTGATCTTAGCGGAGGCCCACAGTTCACGGTATTCTATTCACCCAGGCGCCGCGAACATGTACCAGGACTTACGGCAGCACTATTGGTGGCGCAGAATGAAGAAATATATCGTTGCGTATGTCGCTCGGTGTCTAAATTGTCGGCAGGTGAAATATGAGCACCAGAGACCTGGTGGTGTATTCCAGAGGATTGAAATTCCCGAGTGGAAATGGGAGAGGATCACTATGGACTTCGTTATTGGACTTTCTTTGACTCGGAGGAAATTTGATGCTATTTGGGTCATTGTTGATAGGCTGACCAAGTCAGCACACTTTATTCCAGTATCTGTCTCCTACTCGTCGGAGAGGTTAGCGGAGGTTTACATTAGGGAGATTGTTCGTCTCCATGGAGTGCCGGTATCTATTATCTCTGATCGGGGTACGCAGTTTACCTCGCGGTTCTGGAGAGCGGTCCAGCAGGAGTTAGGCACCCAGGTTCAGTTGAGTACAGCATTTCATCCTCGGACGGATGGCCAGTCCGAGAGGACTATTCAGATTCTAGAGGACATGCCTCGAGCCTGTGTTATTGATTTCGGAGGCTCGTGGGACCAGTTTCTGCCATTAGCAGAGTTCGCCTACAATAACAGTTACCAGTCTAGCATCCGGATGGCTCCGTATGAGGCGTTGTATGGTAGGCGATGTCGATCACCAGTTGGATGGTTTGAACCGGGAGAGGCTCGGTTGTTGGGTACAGACTTAGTTCAGGAGGCCTTGGATAAGGTCAAGACTATTCAGGAGAGATTGCGTTCAGCTCAGTCCAGGCAGAAGACTTATGCGGATCGTAAGGTTCGAGAAGTAGATTTCATGGTTGGTGAACGAGTATTGCTCCGAGTGTCGCCTATGAAGGGCGTGATGAGGTTCGGGAAGAAGGGCAAGCTCGGCCCTAGGTATATTGGTCCATTTGAGATTCTAGACAGAGTGGGAGGGGTGGCTTACAGATTAGCTTTGCCGCCTAGCTTATCAGTCGTGCATCCAGCTTTTCACGTATCTATGCTTCGGAGATACCACGACGATCCCACACATGTGTTAGACTTCAGTACTGTCCAATTGGACAATGATCTATCTTACGAGGAGGAGCCGGTGGCCATTCTAGACCGGCAGGTTCGACGGTTGAGGTCGAAGAGTTATCCTTCTGTGCGTGTTCAGTGGAGAGGTCAGCCTCCTGAGGCATCGACCTGGGAGTCCGAGTCTGATATGCGGAGCCGCTACCCACATTTGTTTCCTGACTAAGGTACTTCTTTCTTTTGTCCGTTCGAGGACGAACGGTTGTTTTAGAGGTGGAGATTGTGACGACCCAAAGGGTCATCACTTATTTTATTAATTATTTCGAGATTCTGAGGCCTCGAAAACCTCATTCTATGTTGCCTCGATTTACGTGCACAATCCGAGCATGTAGCCAAAAAAATTTTGTGATACAAAATATGAATTTTATGAGAAATTTGGATAAAAATGATACTAATATTGATATGGTTGACTTCGGTCAACATTTTTGGTAAACGGATCCGGACCCGAGATTGGATGGTCCCGAGAGGTCCGTAGGAAAATATGGGACATGGACATACGTCCGGAATCGAATTCTGAGGCCGAGAGCCCAAGTTATGAATTTTTCTATGAAATTGTTTTTGACGTAATTGTTAAAGGAAATGAATTAATTGACCTTGGTATCGGGCTCGTATTTTGGTTCCGACGCCCGGTACAAGTCTTAAATATTATATATGTGATTTCTGTAAAGTTTGGTGACATTCGGATGTCGTTTGAGATGTTTTAAACCTTGAGTTCCAAGTTTGAAAGTTTTGAAAACCAAAAGTATGAAAATCATGAATTTGAGGCTTGATTTGATGAAAACGATGTGATATTGGCGATGTGATCGCACGAACAAGTTCATAATGTGTTTTTGATGTTATGTACATGTTTGATTTGGAGCCCGGGGAGCTCGGGTAAAGATTTGATAGGCCGTTGGATGAAATTCTGAATTTTTGCACTGCTGGTTTTTCACCCAGCTGTTGTCTTCGCAATTGCGAAGTATTTCTCGCAATTGCGAAGGTGGCAGGTCAAGGCAGGGTTCGCAAATACGAACCCTTGGTCGCAAATGCGAAGGGTGCCCAGGACCGTTTGGGTTCGCAAATGCGAACCAAACCTCGCAATTGCGAGGCCTCCGGTGAAAAGGCATGCTTCGCAAATGCGAAGCATTCTTCGCAAATGCGAAGGTCCCTCAGCCCAGCCTCGTTCGCAAATGCGAACAAATGTTCGCAAATGCGAAGGTCCCTGGAGGCCAGCCTGGTTCGGAAATGCGAACAAATGTTCGCAAATGCGAAGCCCGCAGATTTGCCTTGGCTTCGCAAATGCGAACAAAAGTTCGCAAATGCGAACTTCCCAGCCTTAGCTTATTTTTCAAACTCCAGAAATTGGTCGGGGTTCGCAACTGCGAACCCATGTTCGCAAATGCGAACACAGAGACCTGTAAAACACGATTTTCAGTTCATTTCTTCACTTTTTACAAACCAAAAACACCCATTTGCAATTCTTCATGGATTCCTTCTTCATCAAAACAATTATACGATTGGATTGGAGCCAAATTTGAAAGAAAAAGACATTTCCATGGATTGAATTGTTCATAACATTCGAGGTAAGTGTTTGTTCTATCCTAGCTTAAGGGAATAGGATTATGTGTTATGTGTTATGGGATCGAGTGCGGTGTATGGGCTGTGGTGACGAGCATCCATACACTGGCGTCTAGTATGACCGTGAGTCGTTGAAAATGCTTATTTTGAGATATATTTACAGATGAATTGTTGAACCTTTGTCAGGTTGTAGAATTGTTATTGTTCTCCCTGGTCGGGACTTGTTGTGAAGATAATTATTGATTGCCCTTGTTGGGGCATTTTATGAATTACTGCTTCTTTCTTTGCCCTTAACTGTGATTGTTATTTGGGTGAGGAAGAGTGATAATGCACGAAGGGTGATGCCGTGCCTTGTTTTATTATTTATGCACGAAGGTTAATGTCGTGCCATGTTTTATTGATTATGCACGAAGGATCATGCCGTGCCTTGTTATTGAACCATGTACGAAGGATCATGCCGTACTATGGATGTGAGGATGAGAGTAAAAGCACGAAGGGTGATGCCGTGTACTTTATTTGCTTATTTGGTGAGGATGAGAGTAAAAGCACGAAGGGTGATGCCGTGCAACCGCTTGCTATTCCTTGACTTGATATTACTTGTGTTTCCATTATACTTTGTTTTCCTTGTGAACTTATTAATTGATGTTAATTGTTGAGTTCTTTGAGATATTTCTTATGGTGTTATTACTTGGTTATTTCTTGTTATTCTGTGGTATGCATATATATTGAATTACACAGGTTTATGTGGGTGTCTGGTCCTATGCTTGTCACTACTTCGCCGGGATAGGCCAGGCACTTACCAGCACATGGGGTCGGTTGTGCTGATACTACACTTCGTGCGTTTTTGCACAGGTCCAGGTTACGATCAGGAGCAGCAGCAGTAAATCGATTGCGTGGGAGTTGATCACATTTGAGACCGAGGTAGCTTGCGGACGTCCGCAGGCCCGGCGTCTCTCTCTTTATTTATGTTACTAGCTGTAGTCTCTTTGTTCCGAGACAAACAGAATTATGTTATATTTCTTTCAAACTCTTATGTGTAGTATTCGGTAGTAGTTCGTGAGTTGGTGACTCCACGTCTTGGGTAGAGGATTTTAGTATGATTTTCACCTTGTAGTTAGTTATTTCTATTTCGATAAAGTATTCCACACTTATTTAATTAAAGTTATGGTTGGTTGATAAATAAATTATGAAATTGTATTACAAACAGGTTAGTATGAATACAGTGGCTTGCCTAGCTACCACGAGTAGGCGCCATCACGATCCCGATGTTGGGGGAAAATCCGGGTCGTGGCAGCATCACTGTATCCTTCTAGTACAGTGGGAAATCCACTATATTTAATACCATAGTTCATGGTACCTCTCAAATATTTCATTACTCTTACTAATGCATTTCAATGATCATGACTCGGGTTTTGAGTATATCTACTCAATCTACACACAACATATGCAATATCAGGTCTAGTAAAATTCATCAAATGCATTAGACTACCAATAACTTCAGCATACTTATTCTGATCTACATCATCCCCCTTATTCTTTTTTAATTGACTACTAGCATCATAAGGAGTGCTTATAGGTACCACATCAAAATTATCATATTTTTTAAGAATTCTTTCTATATAATGTTCTTGAGTCAACATCAAACTATTGTCATCTCTTATAATTTTCATGTCTAAAATGATACTAGCTTCTCCCATGTCTTTCATCTCAAAATTAGAAGACAAGAAAAATTTGCTTATTTGTACCAAATCAAGGCTAGAACTAAAAATAAGCATGCCATCTACATAAAGGCAAATAATAACACATGTACCATCCACATATTTTGTATAAACACATTTATCTACTTCAATTGATGAAAACCATCATTAGTCAATACTTGATCAAATTTTTCATGCCACTGTTTAGGCGCTCGCTTTAGACCATACAAAGATTTTAGCAATTTACATACTCTATTTTCTTGGCCAGACACTACACAAGCCTCAGGTTGCTCCATGTAAATTTTCTTCCCCAAATCACCATTTAAAAAAGCAATTTTAACATCCATTTGGTGAATATAAAGTTTATAAATAGAAGCCAAGGCAAGTAAAACACGAATTGAGAAAATTCTAGTTACATGAGCATAAGTATCAAAATAATCAATATTTTGCTTTGTGACGACCCAAAGGGTCATCACCCTTTTTCCTCATTTGCCCCGTGCTCTCGAGGCCTTGAAAATCTCATTTTATGTTGCCTCAATTTACGTGCGTAGTCCGGGCATGTAGCCAGAAAGATTTTGTGCTAGAATATGTGCATTCTATGAAAAATTTGAAGAAAATTGATATTAATATTGATATAATTGACTTTGGTCAACATTTTTGGTAAAAGGACCCGGACACGAGATCGGACGGTCCCGGAAGGTCCATAGGAAGATATGGGACTCGGGCATGCGTCCGGAGTCGAATTCTGAGGCTTAGAGCCCAAGATATGAATTTTTCTGTTAAATTGTTTTTGCTAAAATTATTAAATGAAAATGGATTAAACGACCATGGTATCGGGATCGTATTTTGGTTCTGACGCCAGGTACAAGTCTTAAATATTATATAAGTGCTTTCTGCAAAGTTTTACGACATTTGGATGTCGTTTGATGTGTTTTGAACCTTGAGTTCCAAAATTTAAAAGTTTATGAAATTAAAGAAAGATAATCATGAACTTGAGGCTTGATTTGATGTAAACGATGTCATATTGGAGATTTGATCGCACGAGCAAGTTTGTAACATGAATTTGAAGTTGTGTGCATGTTTGGTTTGGAGCCCTAGGGCTCGGGTAAAGATTTGATAGGTCGTTGGAGCAAATTCTGAAAAATAACACAGCTGGTATTTTGCCCCAGCTGATATCTTCACAATTGCGAAGAAATACTCGCAATTGCGAAGAGTTCCAGGATCATTCGCAAAAGCGAACAATTAGTCGCAAATGCGAAATGGCCCTCAGATGGCATGGGTTCTCAAATGCGAACAATGGGTCGCAAATGCGATCCTGCATAGGAAGCCTCAAGTTCGGAAATGCGAAAAACATCTCGCAAATGCGAGGCTGGAAGACTTGGGCTAGAGTTTGCAAATGCGAATTTTTTCTCGCAAATGCGAGAGTAATAGTCCAAAACCTGCTATGTTCGCAATTGCGAACAAACGTTCACAATTTTCATAACCGCAGCTGTGCAATCCGATACTTAAACGAATTTTACACCTCTTTTCTTCATTCTTTCAAAACCCAACACACCACACACGATTCTCCAAGAGCAAAATCACTCCAAAACACTTATAAGTCACTTTTTACTTAATTCTTTCAATCCCTAACATCATTAAATAAGTTTTTCAAGAGAAATAAAAGGTTTTCATGGTAGAAATTCTTGTTTTTTGGTAGAACCTAGGTTTTTCATGAATTGGGGAATTAGACCTCGATTTGAGGTCCGATTTCGAAACAAATCATATAATTGAAACTCGTGAGGGAAAGGGTAACCGGATTTTGGTCCGAACCCCGAGTTCCGACCACATGGAACCAGGGGCATTTTGGGAAATTTTGGGTTAAACTTTGAGAAAATCATTTTTAAGCATCCAAACTAATTTATGTAGTATTTATTACTGTGTTTGACCAATTGTGATTAGATTCGAGCAATTTGAAAGCTGAAATTTGAGGTAAAGCTATACTTGAAGGATAATTGGACTTCAAGGATTAGAGGTAAGTGTTTGATCTGTCCTAGCTTGAGAGAATAGGATTAATGTGCTAATTGCTATGTGATCGAGTGCGGTATATGGGCTGTGGTGATGAGCATCCATATACTGGCGTCTAGCATGACCGTGAGTCGTTTGTTGACATATATTGTTGGATGTTTTTAAGATATAATCTTGAACCCTTGCCGGGTTGTGAAGTTGATTATTGTTTTCCCTTGACGCGACTTTATTGTGAAGTTGATTATCGTTTCCCTTGCCGGGACTTTACGGTGATGATTATTGTGTCCCTTGCCGGGACGGTTCATGTTAATTGTTTCATTCTTTTGCCCTTAACTGTGATTGTTATTTGGGTGAGGAAGAGTGATAATGCACGAAGGGTGATGTCGTGCCTTGTTTATTGATTATGCACGAAGGATCATGATGTTCCTTGTTTATTGATTATGCACGAAGGGTAATGCCATGCCTTATTTTATTGATTATACATGAAGGATCATGTCGTGCCTTATTTTATTGATTATGCACGAAGGGTAATGCCGTGCCTTAATATTAATTATGCACGAAGGATCATGTCGTGCCTTGTGATATTAATTATGCATGAAGGAACATTCTGTGCCGTTGTTATTTGAACCATGCACGAAGGATCATGCCATGCCATGGATGTGAGGATGAGAGTAAAAGCACGAAAGGTGATGCCGTGCAACTATTTGAAATTTTCTTGTTTTGATAACATTTGTTTTTATCATACTTTGATTTTTCTTTACTGTTGCTGATTGTGTTTCCCCCAGTATGATACTTCTTTGTTAATTTCGTTACTTGATAATCCTGTTGTTTTGTGGTATGTACATATATAGAACTGCACAGGTTTATGTGAGTGTCTGGTCCTAGGCTTGTCACTACTTCGCCGGGATAGGCCAGGCACTTACCAGCACATGGGGTCAGATTGTGCTGATACTGCACTTCTGTGCATTTTTGCACAGGTCCAGGTTTCGAGTAGGAGCAACAGCAACAGTAGGGTACTCGTGAGAGTTTTGAGCATTTCAAGACCGAGGTAGCTTGCAGGCGTCCACAGGCCCGACGTCTCTTCTATTTACTTATGTTATTTGATGTGGTCCCATTGTTCTGAGACAGACAAATATTTATTATTTTCTTTCAAACCATTATGTGTAGTATTCTTTAGTAGTTCGTGAGTTGGTGACTCCACATCTTGGGTATAGGATTTTATCAGTGTTTTACCTTAGTATTATTCATCTCTATTTAGAAAGACTTCCGCATTTATTATATTGAGTAATTATTTCTCTTGTTATTAAGTATGAGTATAAAAATGATGATATGCACAGGATAATGTTGAATGAATTGGCTTGCCTAGCTACCACGAGTAGGCGCCATCACAATCCCGATGATGGGGGAAAATACGGGTCGTGACATACTTTTGGGTAAAACCTTTTGCAACAAGTCTAGCTTTGTATTTATCAATAGAACCATCCGGATTAAGTTTCTTCTTAAAAGTCCATTTACTACCAATGGGTTTAGCTCCCGGAGGTAAATCAACTAAAATCCAAGTTTTATTTTGTAAAATAGAATTTAATTCTACATCAATAGCTTCTTTCCAGAATGATGCATCAGAAGAAGAAATAGCTTCAGAATATGTTAAAGGATCATTATCCACAAGATAAGTATAAAATCATTACCAAAAGATTTTTCTTTTCTTGGTCTTTTGCTTCTTCTTAAATCCTCACTTTCAAGATTATTTTGAATAATTGGAACATGTGAAATATTATCACTTGGAATAATAGGAGCATCATTATTTTTCTCAAATTTTAAAGGAAAAATATTTTCAAAAAATTCAGCATTTTTTGTTTCAACAATAGTATTATTTTCAAGTACATCACTTTTAACTACTAAAAATCCATATGATGCACTGCTTTCAGCATACCCAATAAACATACAATCAGATGTTTTAGATCCTATTTTTCTTTTCTTAGGATCATGCAACATAACTTTAGCAAGGCACCCCCACACTTTCAAATATTTCAAATTAGGTGGATACCCTTTCCATAACTCATAAGGAGTTTTACCGGTTTTCTTATAAGGAATTCTATTTTGTAAATGACAAGCAGATAAAGTGGCTTCACCCAAAGATTATCCGGAGCACCATAACTAACAAGCATGCTATTCATCATTTCCTTTAAAGTCCTATTTTTCCTTTCCGCTACATCATTTGATTGTTGAGAATATGACGGAGTTATCTCGTGAATTATGCCTTCTTTTTCACAATAATCATTCAGTGAAATAAATTCACCATCTCTATCGGATCTAACTCTTTTGATTTTCTTATCCAATTGATTTTCTACTTCAGCTTTATAAATTAAAAACTTATCAAAAGCTTAATCTTTATTTCTCAACAAATAAACTTTTGTATATCTAGAAAAATGGTCTATAAACGTCACATAATATTTTTTTCCCTCCTCTAGTCATAGTTTGTTTCAAGTCTCCTAAATCAGTATGTATTAAACTTAACAATCTGATTCCCTAAATACTGAAGCACGTGATTTCTTAGTTTGTTTAGCTTCTACACAAACTTCACACTTATCAATATTCAAAAAATTAATATTTGAAATAAGACCTTCAGAATATTTTTTTTAATATAAGATAGACTAACATGTCCTAATCTAGTATGCCATAAATTAAAAGAATCAACCAAGCAAACAGAAGTACTAGCATTTTCATTGATAACATTGAGTACAAACAAGCCATGGTTGTAATATCCCTTGCCAACAAAATTATTATTCTTTGTCAACACGACCTTATTAGATTCAAAAACAACCTTCACCCCCACTTTTCCTAATAATCCCACAGAGACCAAATTGGCTCGGATACTAGGAACATACAACACATCATTCAATGCCAAAGTTTTGCCAGATGTGAGTTTGAGAAGAACTTTGCCTTTTTCAAGAACTTGAGTAGTTCTTGAATCACCAAGATAGACAACTTCTTCTCCCTCCTCAACTTGGGTGTAAGACACAAAGTCTTTTTTATTAGTACATATGTGCCTAGTGACACCAGAATCTAACACCCAATCATTCACATTAGCCACAAGGTTCACTTGGGAAACAACCACAACAATTATATCATCCACTTTGGCTTCAGTCAAATTTACTTTAGCCTTAGTAGGATTGTCATTCCCAACTCTTTTCCGGCATTGATCAACATAGTGGCTAGGTTGATTGTTGGTTTTGGGCTTATAACTATTTCTTTTATCATACCTGTTACTTGATTTTTTCCGACGGTTGTTGTCCTCCACAAGCCTGCTTCTAGTAGCAATTTCTTTTCCCTTGTCAACAACAACGTGCTTGCGGTTAAAATTATCTCCACCAAAAACAACAACATAAACATTTGGTGCAACAACAGTAGTAGTGTTATTCTCCGTAATAACTAAGTGAAATATCCTTAAGATTGTTGGAAAAATTGGATGATTATGGAGAATAAACGGTTTAGCTTGCGGCGTGTCAAAGACACTGTCCTTAAGGATATTTCGCCCAAACCGAGATGAATAATATTAGGCGTATCCCCCAAGATTCAACAAGCTCTTCTAGTATAACTATGAGCAGAAACAACAAATATATATAAGAAGAAAACCCAGTACAAAGAAACGGGGAAGAAAATTTTTTTACTTTGTTATTTTCTCTCTACCCAAAACATAAAAACTACAAAGTATATATAGTCCAAAAAAAACGTTTCAATCTGATGGAAGAGTACGCTAAAGAACCAAAAATTAGCCATAAAGGTTTACGTTACAAAAGTAACGTTCTTTAAAATGTTGAATTCATAGTAAGCCATAAAGGCTTCTGTTATAAAGTCACAAAACGTTCATTTCCAAAAGCCATTAAAAGCTATCAATTGGTCAATACTCACTAACGAGCATTCAAAAAATCAGATTTAATATGTCTAAAGTAGATTCAAAATTCAACTAATTTTTTATTACAAATATACTTGAGATAATTACTATAATAATAATTCATTAATGAATATTAAAAAATGAATCTAGACATAATTTTAAAATATTTTTTTTTTTTGGATATCAAAATAATTTTTCTATCAATCCAAACCCTCTCTAAAATAATTGATAAGCATAGAAGGAAAGTCGGTGGATAGAGCACTGTACCAAAAGCTAGTTGGCAAACTTACCTATTACATGCATTGCATGATATCGCATTTGCTGCGAATCTAAGTCAATTATGAATTTACCCTATGAAGAGAATCTTTCCATAGTCTACATATCCTGATATACTTGAAGAATTCTCTGGGAAATTGCTATATTTCGGAAGAAATGAACGCGTATCGAAGCATACATACTGACTGAGCGGGATCCATTTTGGGAGGAAGGTCCACCTTAGATTATTATACATTCATATGGCAAAACCTAGTAACTTGAAGAAGCATATAACAAAATGCAGTAGCCCGCATCTAATTGGGTTCCTATATTCCTAAGCAACTACTAAACTTTCGTACATATAATTCCATTTAGTGGGGCAAGGTTTAGGAACCTTTCTTTCTCTAAGGTCATATTCATCACATTTTTTAAAATACTCCCTAAGTCTACTTCTTCGGTTAGAATAAAAAAAGCCAATTAAGACCCATTCTAACCTTTTCAATTTCTAAATTTAAAATTCGCATACCATCACCGACAATTAAATAATAAATATGACAAATACATCTAATATGAAATATATTACTAAATGCAGGGTTTAATGTTGTTGTAAGAATGCCTATTGCACTAGTGTTGCTAGAAGCATTATTCATAGAAATTGACATTATTTTATCACTAATGCAATAATATCTACAAATATGTCCAACAGTGTTAGCGATAAACTTACCTGTGTGACGTGAATTAATTATTCTATACGCAAGAATGCGTTTTTGCATTATCCACTCCTTATCTATCTAGTGACAAGTAACAGTTAGGTAATCACAATCGTTATTACTTCTACCAATATCAGTGGTAATAGGAATTTGATTACTTATATGACTAAATAAATACCACAAATATTGTTCCTAATCGTGTTTAAATTTATAAATATCGGCCTTAACTGTTGCACGAGGCCAACCTTTATAAGTAGGATTAAAAACTTTTCTAATATAATGCACAAAATTAGGATTAGAAGGAAAAGTATATGGTAAGCACATAGCGGTAACCATCTTTGCTAATTCTTCCCTATCTTTATTTGGATCATAATACAAAATACCTCCGATGACAGTGTTAATTCCAGGTTGAACTAGATTTGAACATGTACTAGGGTTACCTACATTATCTACACTTGTCCCCTCTAGTTGTGCTTTCAGTTTGTAATATTTAACTTTTTCACTAGGGTGTGTTAGTATGTGCCTAGTCAAACTACTCGTGCCACTACAGTCTCCAGTAAATTTATGCACCAACAATTTTTTACAATTATTACACCGAGCCCTATTTTGTTCTCTTATTCGAGTAAAAGATTTCCAAACTAATGACGTTTCTTGGCGTTTAGAAAGTTGTCTCCTAAAAGTAGGTGTTTCTACAGGTGGGTCATGTGGTGCATCAGTTGGGTTATTAGCCGGACTAGTAGGTGTATCATCTAATTCCTGTTGGGTTTCATCAAAATCCAGTTGCCTATGAATATTTAAATTAGGATAAAGAGCAGTCATAATTTCATTATCTAATTTATCTTCTCGTGTAATATTGTGGCAAAATTAAGAATCCGTAAATTGAAAATAATGATTATCACTATCAAGAATAATTGAAGCACCAGGACGGGTAGCGGGAGTAGGTTGGGGAACCGGGGAGGGGGGAGGGGGGAAGGGTAGTTGGTTGACAACTACTTTCACCCATTTTAGCTTTTCCCTTACCACTAGACATTTTTTTCAAAAAAAATGCCATATTAATTATAATTATGCAAACTAAAGCACACAAAATATATTCTTAAAAATTAAGAGTTGGAACGAGTTTACCAAATTACCGAACAACTTCTTCAAAATTGAAAATTGAAAATTGTTGAAGACTTGAAGACTTGAATACTTCAATTCACCAACTTCACAAAATTTCACAAAATTGCAATAATAATATAAGCAATTATATAAGAGAAATTGGATATAGATTGAGTGAGATTGAGATAGATTGATGAATTGGTGAGTAAAAATGAAAGAATAAGGGGGTATTTATAGTTGAGAATTGGAAAAAAGTGTAATTATATAAAGTTTGGGGTTATATTAAAGTTTGGGGGACATTTTGCTATTTTTGCAAGTGCAAAACGGTCAAATTGGCAGCCCCAATGGCTATTTTTGAAAATCTGACCGTTTGGACATTTTAAATTTTTTTTTTTAAATTTGACCGTTGAGACCGGCCCAGGACCGCTACCTGGTCCCTGTCGTCGTGGTCCCGATCTCGTGGGCTCCCAGGTAGGAACCGGCCCGCCACAGGCCTTGAAGACCATATGGGCCCGGCACACCAGGACCGCCAGGACCGCGGTCCCGTTCCGGGCCCGGTCCAGGACCGGCCCACCATACAGCATTAGTCAGTACTAAAGCAGAATATAAATCTACAACACTTGTAATATGTAAAATGGCGTGGCTTAAATGAATTTTGGAGGAACTAAGAAGAAACGAGACTATGCCTATGAAACTGTACGGTGACAACTACGCAGCTATCAGCATTGCTCACAATCTTGTTCAACAGGGTAGAACAAAATATATTTGAAATTGACAAACACTTCACAAAGGAGAAGGGTGGAGCTGGAGTTACTTAAATGCCATCTATTCCGACTTCACAACGAGTGGCTGATTGTCACGACCCGTATTTTCTCCCGACATCGGGATCGTGATGACACCTACTCGTGGTAGCTAGGCAAGCCACTACATTCAACATTATCCTGTTCGTATCATTATTTTTATACTCATACTTACCAACAAGAGAAATAATATTCAATTTAATAAATGCGGAAGACTTTCGAAAATAGAGATAAATAATACCAAGGTAAAACACTAATGAAATCATCTACCCAAGACGTGGAGTCACTATCTCACGAACTACTAATGAATATGTAACGACCCGGCCCGTCGTTATGGGAATTTACCACCCCGTTACCTTGCATTTACATATGTTATGCTTTTAAAACAGTATTAGAGTATATCGGGTGAGTTAGAAGTGATTTGGATTGAAAATGAAACAAATAACATGTTTGAAGAAAGCTTGAATATGAAAAGTCAACCAAGAGTTGACTATTGAGTTAGAGTGCTCGGAACCGGATTCTGATGATTCGACTAGTTCCGGGGATCATTTATGACTTAGGAGAACAATCGGAATTGAATTCGGAGGTCCGGTGTAGTTTTAAGCTTGAATTGGCGAATGTTGAATTTTGGCGAAAACCGGATGGTAGGTGATATTTTGATCCGGGGTCGGAATGGAATTCCGACAATTTCTGTAGCTTCGTTATGTGATTTTGGATATGTCCGCAAATTTTCAGGTCATTCGGACATCGTTTGATCGGGTTTTGGATTGAATGTTAGTTTTGAAAGTTTTGAAGAAACTTAGGCTTGAATCCGTGGTTAATTGGTGATTTTGATGTTTAGGATGGTGTTTTTATGATTGGAACAAGTTCGTATAAGGAATTAGGATGTGTTGGTGTGTTTGAATGAGGTCCCGGGGGCCTCGGGGTGTTTTCGGATGGTTAATCGGGAGAAAAATATGGAAAATTGCAGAAAATGGTGCACTGCTTCTGTTGTTTCCGCTCCTGCGGAATTTTGGGCGCATGAGCGGGTGCGCTGAAGCGGACCAGGAGCCGCAGAAGCGGAAATGTCCGCAGAAGCGGATCATTATCCGCTGAAGCGGAAACGCGGGGGCGGGCTGGGAGTCGCAGAAGCGACCATCGCAGGAGCGGAAGGGGAGCCGCTTAGGCGAGTCCGCAGAAGCGGATGCCCAGTCGCAGAAGCGGACGTTTCCGCAGGAGCGGTCCAATCTCCGCAGAAGCGGACGCGTAGGAGCGGAAATATTTCCGCAGAAGCGGAAATCGCTGTAAGTTAAGTGTATCAGAAGTTAGAAAATTTCATAAACATTTTAACATTTGGGGGTCTCGGCTTAAGGGCGACTTTGGGCGATTTTGAGGAAGAAATCAAGGGAAATCATCGGGTAATCAACTATGAACTCATATTATGATTAGTATTGATAATATCATGCAATTATATCATGAAAATGGAAGAATTGGGGTGATTCATGGAAGATTTAACCCTAGGTTTGAACTTTAGAAAATCAAGGTTTTGGATGAGCAAATGGAGTCCGAATTTGGTAAAATTGATATGCTTAGACTCGTATTGAGATGAGGGTTCCGAATATGAGACTTTCGTAATTTTTCGAGAATCGTACCGAAAGTCGGGTTTTACCAACTTGGTGTAATGTTGAGAATTTCATATGAATTGAAGTGGGTTATGATTCTTTGACCCGTATTTGATATAATTATTGTTATTTGACTAGATTCTACGCACGAGGCAACGAAATTCAAGGGAAAAGGCATCGCGGACGATTCGACGACCGGCTAGAGGTGAGTAGTTTGTGTATATTGTAGCCTGAGGGTTCGAAACCCCGGCTTAGCACATTGTGACGCTAATAAGGCGTGGCTCGCACACCGTGGCAGGTGCGGGATTGATTGTGATTGGGGATTGAGACTTGGTCCATCCCGGAAACGAATAATATGTGATTAGTGTTGGAAATACACTGTATTTGCTATATTTGTGGGCTGTAAGCCTTGTTTGGGGCCTTGTGCCGATCCGTAGCGTCCTTAGAGGACAATATTTATGTGATAGCTAAAATTGCTTAAATCACTCATCTCAGTCCTGGAAATTGTAATCACACTTTTGAAATGCTAAGTCACCGGCTTTTACAAACTTAATAAAGTTAAAGTATTTTTCATAAATTATGAATTGAGAACTGGAAATAAGGAAAATGAGTTGTTTTGTGACTTAATTGCTTATTGTGGACTGAGTATGGGATCGGGCTGCACGCCGCAGTGGTTGATGTGAGGATCGGGCTGCACGCCGCAGCAGTATTGCGCTTGGGCTGTAGGAGCCCCTCCGGAGTCTGTACACACCCCCAGTGAGCGCCGTCGACGTTAAATGGGATCGGGCTACACGCCGTAGCAGTTATGTGCATTGCATTGCATCCGTATTTGTTGGATTACTCTGTGGTAGCTGTATTGTATTATTGTTGCTAGTTCGTAGGAGATTCGGACTGTAGTGTAGCTTCATTTTGTGGTATTTTGTGGATTTCTTACTGTCAGCTACATGTATATATTTGTTACTCACCGAGTACTTAGTACTCACCCCTACTCCCTGCACCTTTTGTGTGCAGACTCAGGTACACAGGAGCAGTAGACGGACATCTCCAGGCGTTTACATTGTCACATCGAGTTGCTGAGGTAGCTGCCTACGTTCGCAGAGCCTAGCTTCTCCTCTCATTCCAGTTGTTCGTTTATATTTTGTATTCGGACTTGAGTACTTCTATATCGTACTCTCTATTTCCTGTTGGTTTTGTTAGAGGCTCTAGACTTGTGACTCCGGATCTTTGGGAGTGTCAGTACTTTCGTTCAGTATTAATATTATTGGAGTTCTTAAACTCATATATTCTTCTTGGGTTGTCCATTTGGGGACTGGTATTGTGTTATAATTAAATCGTTGGTCTGGCTGGCCTAGCTTGATTGTTGGGCGCCATCACGACCGGATTTGGGTCGTGACAAGTTGGTATCAGAGCTCTAGGTTATTAGGACTCGCGAGTCATGAGCCGGTTTAGTAGGCTTTCGCAGATCGGTACGTAGACGTCCGTATCTATCTTCGAAGGGCTACATAAACTTTAGGAAAAACCTCATTTTTCTTGAATTCATATCGTGCGATTTGTGTTATCATGAAATTAAATCTTTCCATATTCTATTCTCTCGCGGATGGCGAGAACACGAGCTAACGGACGTGGCGGACGACCACCATTGGCACCCAGAGGCCGTGGTCGTGGTAGAGGTAGGGCAGCAGCACCAGCACCAGCACCTGCTGACCCACCAGCCGATCAGACTCAGGACCAGATTCTAGCGGTGAACGCTCCGGCAGTTCAGGTTCAGGCACCGGCAGTGCCTATTGTGATACCGGGTCTTCAGGAGACCCTGGCTCAGATATTATCAGTGTGCACAGGATTGGCACAGGTAGTTGCTGCTACTGCTGCAGTATCTTCTTCACAGGCAGGGGGAGGGAATCAGACCCCCGTGGCTCACACACCCGAGCCAGTTCAGCCTGTTGCGCCCGTTGCACCAGCTCCTGCATATGTGGTTCCAGTTATGCCCGACGATGAGCAGCGTCGTTTGGAGAGATTTGAGAGGTTACGGCCTCCGA
Source organism: Nicotiana noctiflora (assembly GCA_032618575.1). Lineage (NCBI taxonomy): Eukaryota > Viridiplantae > Streptophyta > Magnoliopsida > Solanales > Solanaceae > Nicotiana > Nicotiana noctiflora. The sequence continues at coordinate 115,925 of JASVEL010010516.1, read as the reverse complement.
CATTCAGTGGATCTGAGGGCGAGGATGCCCAGGGTTTTCTTGACAGATGTCAGCGCATGCTACGTACCGCGGGCATTCTAGAGTCCAGCGGTGTTTCATTCACCACTTTCCAGTTCACAGGTGCAGCTTTCCAGTGGTGGGAGGATTTTGAGAGGCGTAGGCCCGCTGGGGCAGTGCCCCTCACTTGGCAGCAGTTCTCCACGGTATTTTTGGAGAAGTACGTGCCTCGGTCTCAGAGAGAGGAGCTGCGACGTCAGTTCGAGTGGTTGAAGCAGGGAGAGATGACAGTTAATCAGTATGAGATGAGATTCACACAGCTGGCCCGTCATGCCATGTGGATGGTTCCTACCGACAAGGAGAGGATCCGGAGATTTATTGATGGTCTTATTTATCCCATCCGCATATTGATGACCCGGGAGAGAGTTTCTACGGTTACCTTTGAGGAGGTGGTTGATGCCGCCCGTCACATTGAGACAGATCGCCGCAGAGCGAGAGGAGAGAGAGGCTAAGAGGCCTCGTGGTACCGGCAGTTACGGTGGTGCTCCGTCTAGGGGCCAATTTCAGCATAGCAAGAGGTCGCTCCTTCGGATCTCATCAGTCTGGACGTACGGAGTCCAGTGGGGTTTCATCCGATCGTGGTCGTCAAGGCCGGCAGGGTTATCGGTGGTCGGCAGGGCCGCCGGCAGAGTCGCCCGCACCGAGTGCTCTTCCGGCCTCGTAGCTCGCTCCTCGTTTCCTCAACACAGGATTCATCGGTAGCGAGGGGTCCTCGGCAGCCCCTTCTTCCATCTTCGGGCCGTTGTTTTGAGTGCGGTGATTTGGGCCATATCGGGAGAGAGTGTCCTCACGTGGCTTCGTAAGAGGTCACGGCGGAGGGATCGGCCTTCGTCTTCTACTCCTCGTTTCTTCGGCGCCGACACGGCCGGCTAGGACCGGTGGCCGTGTATCTAGAGGTCGCCCCGCAGGCGAGGATCGTACCGGTGGAGGTCGTGCTCGTTTCTATGCTCTTCCGGACGGGAAGGATGCTAGTGCCTCGGATGCGGTCATTTCAGGTATTATCTCAGTCTGCCACGGGATGCTTCCGTCTTATTTGATCCCGGATCCACCTATTCTTATGTCTCTACTTACTTTGCACATCATTTGGGTATGACCCGTGGTATTCTTGCTTTGCCCGTACATGTGTCCACCCCGGTGGGGGATACTGTTGTTGTGGATCAGGTATATCGATCCTGTATTGTTACTATTGGGGGTCTGGAGACCCGAGTTGATTTATTACTACTGGGTATGGTAGATTTCGATGTTATCCTAGGCATGGATTGGCTATCTCCTTATCATGCAATTCTGGACTGTCATGCCAAGACAGTCACGTTAGCTATTCCAGGTAATCCGCGGATCGAGTGGCGTGGCTTGACTGATTATGTGTCCGACAGGGTGATTTCGTATATAAAAGCTCAACGAATGATTGGCAAGGGTTGTTTGTCTTATTTGGCCTTCATTAGAAATGTTGAGGCTGAGACACCCAGTCTTGATTCGGTCCCCATTGTGAGGGAGTTTCTGGATGTTTTTCCAGCAGACCTGCCAGGCATGCCGCCTGATAGAGATATTGATTTTGGTATTGATTTGGTGCCGGGCACTCAACCCATTTCTATTCCTCCTTATCGTATGGCACCAGCAGAGTTAAAAGAATTGAAGGAACAGCTTCAGGAACTCTTAGATAAGGGTTTCATTCGTCCGAGTGTGTCACCTTGGGGTGCACCGGTGTTGTTCGTAAAGAAGAAAGATGGCACAATGAGAATGTGCATTGATTACAGCAGCTGAACAAGGTAACAGTGAAGAATAAGTACCCATTGCCTCGTATTGAGGACCTATTTGATCAGCTCCAGAGAGCTAGTGTATTTTCTAAGATTGATCTTCGATCGGGCTATCATCAGTTGAAGATCAGGGACTCAGATATTATGAAGACAGCGTTCAGGACGCGATATGGGCACTACGAGTTCCCGGTGATGTCTTTCGGGTTGACTAATGCCCCAGCAGCATTCATGCACTTGATGAATAGTGTATTTCGGTCGTACCTTGATTCTTTTGTGATTGTGTTTATTGATGATATCCTGGTATATTCACGCAGCCAGGAGGAGCATGCACAGCATTTGAGAGTGGCATTGCAGAGGTTGAGAGAAGAGAAGCTTTATGCAAAATTCTCTAAATGTGAGTTCTGGCTTGATACTGTGGGTTTTCTGGGACATATAGTGTCCAGTGATGGTATTCGGGTTGATCCTCATAAGGTTGAGGCAGTGCAGAATTGGCCCAGACCTTCCTCAGCTACAGAGATTCGGAGTTTTCTCGGTTTGGCAGGCTATTATCGTCGGTTTGTTCAGGATTTCTCATCCATTGCTTCACCGTTGACTAAGTTGACACAGAAAAATGCCCCATTTGTGTGGTCTGATGAATGTGAAGAGAGCTTTCAGAAGCTCAAGGAGGCTTTGACCACAGCTCCAGTACTTGTGTTACCATCGGCCTCAGGGTCGTATACGGTGTATTGTGATGCTTCCAGAGTTGGACTCGGTTGTGTGTTGATGCAGGAGGGTAGAGTTATTGCATATGCTTCTCGTCAGCTAAAGCCCCACGAGAAGAACTACCCTGTTCATGATTTGGAGTTAGCTGCTATTGTTCATGCCTTGAAGATTTGGAGGCATTATCTATATGGTGTATCTTGTGAGGTATATACAGACCACCGCAGCCTTCAGCATTTGTTTAAGCAGAAAGATCTAAATTTGAGGCAGCGGAGATGGATTGAATTGCTTAAAGATTATGATATTACTATCTTGTATCATCCCGGGAAATGCCAATGTAGTGGCTGATGCATTGAGCCGGAAGGCTATTAGTATGGGCAGCTTGGCGTATATTCCAGTTGGGGAGAGACCCCTAGCAGTTGATGTTCAGGCGTTAGCTAACCAGATGGTAAGGCTGGATATTTCTGAGCCCAGCCGGGTGATGGCTTATGTAGTAGCTCGTTCTTCTTTATATGATCGTATTCGAGAGCGCCAGTATGATGATCCACACTTGCTTGTCCTTAAGGACAGAGTTCAGCATGATGATGCTAGAGATGTCACTATTGATAGTGAGGGTGTATTGCGGATGCAGGGCCGGATATGCGTGCCCAATGTTGATGGCCTTCGTGAGTTGATATTGGAAGAGGCCCATAGCTCGCGGTATTCTATTCATCCAGGAGCCGCGAAGATGTATCGGGATTTGAAGCAGCATTACTGGTGGAGAAAGATGAAGAAAGATATTGTGAGCCATGTGGCTCGGTGTCTAAACTGTCAGCAGGTCAAGTATGAGCATCAGAGACCTGGTGGTGTATTCCAGCGTATTGATATTCCGGAGTGGAAGTGGGAAAGGATTACTATGGACTTTGTTAGCGGACTCCCTCGGACAGCGAGGAAGTTTGATTCAGTTTGGGTGGTGGTGGATAGGTTGACCAAGTCAGCTCACTTCATCCCAGGTGTGTACTACCTATACCTCAGAGCGGTTGGCAGAGATATTCATCCGTGAGATAGTGAGATTGCATGGAGTTCCTATTTCCATTATATCGGACAGAGGTACCCAGTTCACATCTCAGTTCTGGAGGACATTTCAGCGAGAGTTGGGTTCACAGGTGGAGCTGAGCACAGCATTTCATCCACAGACGGATGGGCAGTCTGAGCGTACTATTCAGATATTGGAGGACAGGTTGCGTGCTTGTGTCATTGATTTTGGTGGTTCATGGGCTGATTATTTGCCTTTGGCGGAGTTTGCTTACAATAATAGCTATCAGTCCAGCATTCAGATGGCACCGTATGAAGCTTTATATGGGAGGCGGTGTAGATCTCCAATCGGTTGGTTCGAGCCCGGCGAGGCTAGGTTGTTAGGGACGGAGTTAGTCCAAGATGCCTTAGATAAGGTGAAGGTGATTCAGGAGAGACTTCGCACAGCTCAGTCGCGTCAGAAGAGTTATGCAGACCGGAAGGTCCGAGATGTGTCTTATTCAGTAGGTGAAAAGGTGTTGCTGAAAGTTTCGCCTATGAAGGGTGTTATGAGGTTTGGAAAGAAAGGGAAATTGAGCCCAAGGTTTATTGGACCTTTTGAGGTGCTTAGGAAAGTTGGGGAGGTGGCTTATATGCTTGCTTTGCCACCCCGTTTGTCGGGAGTTCACCCGGTGTTCCATGTATCTATGCTCCGGAAGTATGTCGGAGACCCGTCTCATGTGTTGGACTTCAGCACGATACAGCCAGATGAGGATTTGACTTATGATGTGGAACCAGTAGCCATTTTGGGTCGACAGGTTCGTAAGCTGAGATCTAAGGATATAGCTTCAGTGAAAGTGCAGTGGAGAGGTCGTCCTGTGGAGGAAGCAACTTGGGAGACCGAGCAGGAAATGCAGAGCAGATATCCACACTTGTTTGATGCTCCAGGTATGTTTCTTAACCCGCTCGCGGACGAGCGTTTGTTTAAGTTGGGGAGAATGTAACGACCCGGCCCGTCGTTACGGGAATTTACCACCCCGTTACCTTGCATTTACATATGTTATGCTTTTAAAACAGTATTAGAGTATATCGGGTGAGTTAGAAGTGATTTGGATTGAAAATGAAACAAATAACATGTTTGAAAAAAGCTTGAATATGAAAACTCAACCAAGAGTTGACTATTGAGTTAGAGTGCTCGGAACCGGATTCTGATGATTCGACTAGTTCCGGGGGATCATTTATGACTTAGGAGAACAATCGGAATTGAATTCGGAGGTCCGGCGTAGTTTTAAGCTTGAATTGGCGAATGTTGAATTTTGGCGAAAACCGGATGGTAGGTGATATTTTGATCCGGGGTCGGAATGGAATTCCGACAATTTCTGTAGCTTCGTTATGTGATTTTGGATATGTCCGCAAATTTTCAGGTCATTCGGACATCGTTTGATCGGGTTTTGGATTGAATGTTAGTTTTGAAAGTTTTGAAGAAACTTAGGCTTGAATCCGTGGTTAATTGGTGATTTTGATGTTTAGGATGGTGTTTTTATGATTGGAACAAGTTCGTATAAGGAATTAGGATGTGTTGGTGTGTTTGAATGAGGTCCCGGGGGCCTCGGGTGTTTTCGGATGGTTAATCGGGAGAAAAATATGGAAAATTGCAGAAATTGGTGCACTGCTTCTGTTGTTTCCGCTCCTGCGGAATTTTGGGCGCAGGAGCGGGTGCGCTGAAGCGGACCAGGAGCCGCAGAAGCGGAAATGTCCGCAGAAGCGGATCATTATCCGCTGAAGCGGAAACGCGGGGGCGGGCTTGGAGTCGCAGAAGCGACCATCGCAGAAGCGGAAGGGGAGCCGCTTAGGCGGGTCCGCGGAAGCGGACGCCCAGTCGCAGAAGCGGACGTTTCCGCAGGAGCGGTCCAATCTCCGCAGAAGCGGACGCGTAGGAGCGGAAATATTTCCGCAGAAGCGGAAATCGCTGTAAGTTAAGTGTATCAGAAGTTAGAAAATTTCATAAACATTTTAACATTTGGGGGTCTCGGCTTAAGGGCGACTTTGGGCGATTTTGAGGAAGAAATCAAGGGAAATCATCGGGTAATCAACTATGAACTCATATTATGATTAGTATTGATAATATCATGCAATTATATCATGAAAATGGAAGAATTGGGGTGATTCATGGAAGATTTAACCCTAGGTTTGAACTTTAGAAAATCAAGGTTTTGAATGAGCAAATGGAGTCCGAATTTGGTAAAATTGATATGCTTAGACTCGTATTGAGATGAGGGTTCCGAATATGAGACTTTCGTAATTTTTCGAGAATCGTACCGAAAGTCGGGTTTTACCAACTTGGTGTAATGTTGAGAATTTCATATGAATTGAAGTGGGTTATGATTCTTTGACCCGTATTTGATATAATTATTGTTATTTGACTAGATTCTACGCACGAGGCAACGAAATTCAAGGGAAAAGGCATCGCGGACGATTCGACGACCGGCTAGAGGTGAGTAGTTTGTGTATATTGTAGCCTGAGGGTTCGAAACCCCGGCTTAGCACATTGTGACGCTAATAAGGCGTGGCTCGCACACCGTGGCAGGTGCGGGATTGATTGTGATTGGGGATTGAGACTTGGTCCATCCCGGAAACGAATAATATGTGATTAGTGTTGGAAATACACTGTATTTGCTATATTTGTGGGCTGTAAGCCTTGTTTGGGGCCTTGTGCCGATCCGTAGCGTCCTTAGAGGACAATATTTATGTGATAGCTAAAATTGCTTAAATCACTGATCTCAGTCCTGGAAATTGTAATCACACTTTTGAAATGCTAAGTCACCGGCTTTTACAAACTTAATAAAGTTAAAGTATTTTTCATAAATTATGAATCGAGAACTGGAATTAAGGAAAATGAACTGTTTTGTGACTTATTTGCTTATTGTGGACTGAGCATGGGATCGGGCTGCACGCCGCAGTGGTTGATGTGAGGATCGGGCTGCACGCCGCAGCAGTATTGCGCTTGGGCTGTAGGAGCCCCTCCGGAGTCTGTACACACCCCCAGTGAGCGCCGTCGACGTTAAATGGGATCGGGCTACACGCCGTAGCAGTTATGTGCATTGCATTGCATCCGTATTTGTTGGATTACTCTGTGGTAGCTGTATTGTATTATTGTTGCTAGTTCGTAGGAGATTCGGACTGTAGTGTAGCTTCATTTTGTGGTATTTTGTGGATTTCTTACTGTCAGCTACATGTATATATTTGTTACTCACCGAGTACTTAGTACTCACCCCTACTCCCTGCACCTTTTGTGTGCAGACTCAGGTACACAGGAGCAGTAGACGGACATCTCCAGGCGTTTACATTGTCACATCGAGTTGCTGAGGTAGCTGCCTACGTTCGCAGAGCCTAGCTTCTCCTCTCATTCCAGTTGTTCGTTTATATTTTGTATTCAGACTTGAGTACTTCTATATCGTACTCTCTATTTCCTGTTGGTTTTGTTAGAGGCTCTAGACTTGTGACTCCGGATCTTTGGGAGTGTCAGTACTTTCGTTCAGTATTAATATTATTGGAGTTCTTAAACTCATATATTCTTTTTGGGCTGTCCATTTGGGGACTGGTATTGTGTTATAATTAAATCGTTTGTTTGGCTGGCCTAGCTTGATTGTTGGGCGCCATCACACGAACTACTAATGAATACTACACATAATGGTCTGAAGGAAAATAACATATATCTGTCTGTCTCGGAACAATGATACCACAACAAATAATATAAGTAAATAGAAGAGACGCCGGGCCTGCGGACGCTTGCAAGCTACCTCAGTCTCGGAATGCTCAACTCCCACAAAATACTCTACTACTGCTGCTGCTCCTGCTCAAAACCTGGACCTGTGCAAAAGCGCACAGAAGTGCAGTATCAGCACAATCCGACCCCATGTGTTGGTAAGTGTCTGGCCTATCCCGGCGAAGTAGTGACAAGCCTAGGACCAAACACTCACGTATACCTGTGTAGTTCTATATATATGTACACCACAAGATAACAAGAAATATCAAGTAACAAATTCAACAAGAAGTATCATAAGAGAGGAAACACAACAGTTAGCAACAATTATTAACTCAGTAATGGAAAATAGAGTATAATGGAAACAGTAAGAAATAGCAAATAGTTGCACGGCATCACCCTTCGTGCTTTTACTCTCATCCTCACCAAATAAGCAAATAAAAGTGCACGGCATCACCTTTCGTGCTTTTACTCTCATCCTCACATCCATGGCACGGCTTGATCCTTCGTGCATGGTTCAAACAACAACGGCACGGAATGTTCCTTCGTGCATAATCAATATCACAAGGCACGACATGATCCTTCGTGCATAATCAATATCACAAGGCACAGCATGATCCTTCATGCATAATCAATAACAAGGCATGGCATTACCCTTCGTGCATAATCAATAATAAGGCACGGCATTAACCTTCGTGCAAAATTAGTAAACAAGGCACGGTATCACCCTTCGTGCATTACCACTCTTCCTCACCCAAATAACAATCACAGTTAAGGGCAAAGAATGAAAACAATTATCATGAACCGTCCCGGCAAGGGACACAACAATCATCACAACAAGGTCCCCGCAAGGGAAAACAATAATTCACTTTACAATAAGTCCCGGCAAGGGAAAACAGTGTACAATTCCACAACCCGGCAAGGGTTCAATAATTCATCTTTAAAACATCTCACAATAAGAATCAACAACAACTCACGGTCATGCTAGACGCCAGTGTATGGATGCTCGTCACCACAGCCCATACACTGCACTCGATCAGATAGCAAGGATAGATCAAACACTTACCTCTAGCCTTGAAGTCCAAATTATCCTTCCACTATAGCTTTACCTCGAATTTCAGCTTTCCACTTGCTCGAATCTAATTACAATTGATTCCATTACATTAATAAATACTATATAACTTTGTTTGGATGCTTAAAAATGGTTTTCTCAAAGTTTACCCCCCAAAATTGCCAAAACGCCCCTGGCCCCACGTGGTCGGAACTCGGGGTTCGGACCAAAATCCGGTTAACCATTCCCTCACGAGTTAAAATAGATGATTTGTTTCAAAATCGGACCTCAATTCGAGGTCCAATTCCCCAATTCATGAAAATCCTAGATTCTACCCAAAAACAAGAATTTCTACCATGTAAACCTTTGATTTCTCTTGAAAAACATGTTTAATGATATTAGGAATTGAAAGAATTGAGTAAAAAGTGACTTACAAGTACTTTGGAGTGATTTTGCTCTTGAGGGTTCGTGTGTGGTGTGTTGGGTTTTGAAAGAATGAAGAAAAGAGGTCAAAAATTCTTTTAAGTATAAATTTGCATAGCTGCGGATATCGCAATTGCGAACATTTGTTCGCAATTGCGAACGCAGCAGGTTTTGGTCTGTGGCTCTCGCATTTGCGAGAAAAGGTTCGCATTTGCGAACTGGGCTGGGTCACTGACAGCCTCGCATTTGCGATCAATAGTTCGCATTTGCGAACTCAAGAGTTTCCTAGACATCTTCGCATTTGTGATCAATTGTTCGCATTTGCGAACCCTGCCTTAATCTGCCATCTTCGCATTTGCGAAGATTGGTTCGCATTTGCGAACCAAGGCTAGTCTGGGTCTTCTTCGCATTTGCAATAAAATCTTCACATTTGCGAATATACTAGCTGGGTGAAAAACCAGCTGTGTTATTTTTCAAAATTTGCTCCAACGGCCTATCAAATCTTTACCCGAGCCCCCCGAGCTCCAAACCAAACATGCATACAACTTCAAAAACATATTACAAACTTGCTCGTGCGATCACATCGCCAATATAACATCGTTTTCATCAAATCAAGCCTCAAGTTCATGATTATCTTTCTTTTAGTTTCATAACTTTTCAAATTTGGAACTCAAGGTTCAAAACACATCAAACGACATTCAAATGTCACCAAACTTTGCAGAAAGCACATATATAATATTTAAGACTTGTACCGGGCGTCGGAACCAAAATACGAGCCCGATACCAAGGTCATTTAATTCATTTTCCTTTAATAATTTCAGCAAAAACAATTTAACAAAAAAATTCATATCTTAGGCTCTAGGCCTCAGAATTCGACTCCGGACACATGCCCGAGTCCCATATTTTCCTACAGACCTTCCGGGACCGTCCAATCTCGGGTCCGAGTCCGTTTACCAAAAATGTTGACTGAAGTCAACTATATCAATATTAATATCATTTTCTTCAAATTTCTCATAAAATTCACATATTCTATCACAAAATCTTTCCGGCTGCATGCCCGAATCATGCACGTAAATTGAGGCAACATAAAATGAGGTTTTCAAGGCCTCGGAAGTGCGGAACAAGTGAGGAAAACAGGTGATGACCCTTTGGGTCGTCACATCCTCCACCTCTAAAACAACCGTTCGTCCTCGAACGGACAAGAGAAGGAAGTACCTGAGTCGGGGAACAAATTTGGGAAGCGTCTCCGCGTATCAAACTCGGACTCCCAGGTTGATGCCTTAGGAGGATGATCTCTCCACTGAACATGCACGGAAGGATAACTCTTCGACCTCAACTGCCGAAGCTGCCGGTCTAGAATGGCCACCGGCTCCTTCTCGTAGGATAGATCATTGTCCAATTGGATAGTACTGAAGTCTAACACATGTGTGGGATCGCCGTGGTACCTCCGAAGCATAGATACATGAAAAACTGGATGCACGGCTGATAAGCTAGGTGGCAGAGCTAGTCTGTAAGCCACCCCCCCCCCCTTCCACTCGGTCTAGAATCTCAAATGGACCAATATACCTAGGGCTGAGTTTGCCCTTCTTCCCGAACCTCATCACGCCCTTCATAGGCGACACTCGGAGCAATACCCGCTCACCAACCATAAAATCTACATCTCGAACCTTACGATCCGCATAAGTCTTCTGTCCGTACTGAGCTGAACAATCTCTCTTGGATAGTCTTGACCTTGTCCAAGGCCTCCCGAACTAAGTCCGTACCCAACAACCGAGCCTCTCCCGGCTCAAAACATCCAACTGGAGATCGACATTGCCTACCATACAATGCCTCAGACGGGGCCATCTGAATGCTAGACTGGTAGTTGTTATTGCAGGCAAACTCCGCTAATGGTAGAAACGGTCCCATGAGCATCCAAAATCAATGACACAGGCTCGGAGCATGTCCTCTAGAATATGAATAGTCCTCTCGGATTGACCGTTCGTCTGAGGATGAAAAGCTGTACTCAACTGAACCTGGGTGCCTAACTCTTGCTGGACCGCTCTCCAGAACCGCGAGGTGAACTGCGTACCCCGGTCTGAGATAATAGATACCGGCACCCCATGAAGACGAACAATCTCCCTGATGTAAATCTCCGCTAACCTCTCCGATGAGCAAGAGACAGATACTGGAATGAAGTGTGCTGACTTGGTCAGTCTATCAACAATGACCCAAATAACATCAAATTTCCTCCGAGTCAAGGGAAGTCCAATAATGAAGTCCATAGTGATCCGCTCCCATTTCCACTCGGAAATTTTGATTCTCTAGAATACACCACTAGGCCTCTGGTGCTCATATTTCACCTGCTAACAATTTAGACACCGAGCGACATACGCAACGATGTCCTTCTTCATCCTGCACCACCAATAATGCTGCCGTAAATCCTAATACTTCTTCGTGGTGCCCGGGTGAATAGAATATCGCGAACTGTGGGCCTCCGCTAAGATCAACTCTTGAATCCCCTCAACATTGGGCACACAAACTCGACCCTGCAATCTCAATACTCCGTCATCATCTAGAGTTACTTCGTGGCACCTCCCCGCTGTACAGTATCTCTCAAGTCACGCAAATGAGGATCATCAAATTGCCTCCCACGGATCCGCTCTAATAGAGATGAACGAGCGACCATGCAGGCTAACAATCTCCTAGGCTCAGAAATGTCTAGTCTCACGAACTGGTTGGCTAAGGCCTGGACATGCAAATAGTCTCTGACTGACCGGAAGGAATGCGAGACTACCCATGCTGGCATACTTTCTACTCAATGCATCGGCCACCACATTGGCCTTACCCGGGTGATATAGGATAGTGACATCATAGTCCTTCAGCAACTCTAACCATCTCCACTGTCGTAAATTCAACTCATTTTGCTTGAACAAGTACTGTAGGCTTTTGTGATCCGCGTACACCTTACACGTCACACCATATAGGTAATGCCTCCAGATCTTTAAGGCATGAACCACTGCTGCCAACTCAAGATCATGAACTGGATAATTCTTCTCATGTATTTTCAACTGTCTCAAAGCATAAGCGATAGCCTTACCATCCTGCATAAATACCGTGCCCTATACGCGATGCATCACAGTAAACTGTATAAGGCCCTAAAGCTGAAGGAAAAATTAGAGCTGAAGTTGTGGTCACAAAAATCTTGAACCTTCTAAAAGCGCTCCTCACACTCATCCGACCACCGGAAAGGAAAACCCTTTTGGGTCAATTTGGTAAAGGGCGATGAAATAGATGAGAAACCCTCCATGAAACTGTGATAATAACTGGCCCAACCGAGAAGGCTCCAAATTTCTGAAGCCGGGGATGGTCTGGGTCAACTTTGAACTGCCTCTGTCTTTTTCGAATCAACCTGAATACCCTCAAAAAATACAATGTGCCTCAAGAATTCAAATGAACTGAGCCGAACTCACATTTAGAAAATTTGCCATATAGCTGATTATCCTTCAGAGTCTGAAGAACCACTCTGAGGTGCTGCCCGTGCTCTTCCCGGTTGCGGGAGTACACCAGGATGTCATCTATAAAGACTATCATGAACAGATCTAAGTAAGGCCTGAACACCTGATTCATCAACTCCATGAACGCTGCTGGGGCATTGGTCAACCCGAAGGACATGACCAAGAATTCATAATGCCCGTATCTAGTGTGAAAGGCTATCTTAGAAATGTCATCCGCCCTGATCTTCGGCTGATGGTAGCCCCACCTCAAGTTTATTTTTTAGAACACCCTCGCTCCTTGGAGCTGGTCAAACAAATCATCAATCCTCAGTAGTGGATACTTGTTCTTTATCATCACTTTGTTCAATTTCCAATAATCAATACACATTCGCATCGAGCCATCCTTCTTTTTCACAAATAACACGGGTGCTCCCAAGGGGGAAACACTAGGCCTGATAAAGCCCTTTTCTAGAAGGTCTTGCAACCGATCTTTTAACTCCTTTAACTTCGGCGGGGCCATACGATAGGGTGGAATAGAGATGGGCTGAGTGCCCGGTGCCAGATCAATACAAAAATTAATATCCCTATCGGGTGGCATGCCCAGCAGGTCTGAAGGGAAAACCTCGGGAAACTCCCGTACAATAGGAACTGAATCAATAGAAGGAATTTCTTTGCTGGAATCACGAACATAAGCCAAATAAGCTAGACATCCCTTCTCGACCATGCGTCAAGCCTTAAAATAGGAAATAACAGTGCGAATGTAGTGGCTTGAGGTCCCTCTCCACTCTAGTCAGGATGATTCTAGCAAGGCCAAGGTCACGGTCTTGGCATGACAGTCTAAGATAGCATGGTATGTGGACAACCAGTCCATCCCCAATATGACATCGAAATCCACCATGTCTAATAACAACAGATCAACACGGGTCTCAAGACCCCCAAAAATAACTACGCACGAACGATGCACCCTGTCGACTACTATAGAGTCACCCACTGGTGTAGACACATAAACTGGAATATCCAGGGCATAGCTAGGCACGGCCATATACGGTGCAAAGTAGGAAGACACATATGAATATGTAGACCCAGGGTAAAATAATACTGAATCACCTCTATCACAAACAAGAATGGTACCTATAATCACAGCATCTGATGCCTCTGCCTCTCGCCTAGCTGGTAAAGCACAAAATCAGGGATCAACACCTCCCCTCTGAGCTACGTCTCTGGGACGGTCATCCACTGGCTGACCTCTACCTCTGGCGAGACGGTCTCCACCTCTACGGTCTCGACCTCCACCTCTACGATCTCTACCCCCGCCCTTGGCTGGCTGGGTAGACTGCGGGTCAGCTGGGGCCTGAATCATGAGGCGAGGACCCCGCTGCTGAGTATTGCCCGTCGCTCGAGGGAAAAACCTGACAAGATGACCTGGGTCACCACAACCGTAGCAACATTTAGGCCGATGGGGCTGCTGGCCCTGACGACCCGAATGGCCCCCACAAACAGTCTGAAGAGGCTGAGCACTAATGGGAGGCTGATCTGATTACTGCTCACGAAACCGACGATCACCTGGTCCACCCTGTGAAGCCTAGAGGGCTGAATGAAAAGGTCTGGAAGATTGGCCCCTATCGAAAGATTCCCTGCCTCCAGAAGAAGAACTACTAAATCTGCCGGAATGACAGGGCCTCTTGTCTGAAGGATAACCACCTCCCCGAGCAAGAGCCATCTCAACTCTACGAGCTGCATTAGCTGCCTCCTGAAAAGATATATCACTCCTAACTCCCATAGCCATCTGAAGTCTAATCGGCTGATTTAGCCCATCTATAAACCTACGGACCCTCTCCCTCTCTGTGGGGAGTATCACCACCGCATGACGTGCCATATCAACAAATCTCGTCTCATACTGAGTGACAGTCATAGTACCCTGCTGGAGGCGCTCAAACGGCCTCCGAAGTGCATCCCGCTGAGTAATAGGGAGAAACTTCTCCAAAAATAACTCTGCAAACTGATCCCATGATAAAGCCGGGGACCTTGCTGGTCGAGTCAAACAGTAATCTCTCCACCAAGTCTTGGCGGATCCCGAAAGCCTGAATGTGCAGAAGTCAACTCCATTAGATTCCACTATCCCCATAGTCTTGAGAATCACGTGGCAACTGAATAAGAAATCCTGAGGATCCTCTGATGTGGAACCGCTGAAAGTAGTGGTAAATAGATTGGAGAACCGATCAAGTCTTCATAGAGAATTAGAAGTCATGGCCGCTCTATCTCCGGCCTGAGCTGTGGTACCTGACTAAGTGGCCACAGCTGGCTGAACCACCGGTGCCTGAGGCTGAGGAGCTACTGGCTCCGAAGTACGTGCGACAGGAGTCTGGGCCCCTCCTCCAGCCTGAGAAGCGGCTGGTGCAGCTAGAAATAAGCCTGCTCTGGCAACACTGTCCATAAATCCCGCTATCCTAACCAGAGCCTCCCGAAGATTCGGGGTAAATAAGGCCTCCCCTGGGACTTGAGCTGGGCCTACTGGAGATGCTGGGACTGGAACCTCCTCACCAATCTCAACATAAGGCTCCACCTCGGGAATAGCTGCTTGGGGCTGAGCTCTACCCCTACCACGGCCTCCGATACGGCCTCGCCCCCTGACCCTCATGGGAGCTGCCTGGGGCTTAGGCTGCTGATCAGCGGATGAAGAAGCGCGTGTCCTCACCATCTACGAAAGGGCAGAGTAGAAATTCAATCAGTATTTGAGGAACAAATCGCATGACATGAAGGAATAAATGAGAGACTCTTTCCTATCTCAATAGACTCTGGAGGACAAGTACAGACGTCTCCGTACCTACCCCTCAAACTCTACTAAGCTTATTCGTGAGTGGTGAGACCTATGTAACCTAGAGCTCGGATACCAACTTGTCACGACCCGGGTTTTCCCCCGATATCGGGATCGTGATGGCGCCTACTCGTGGTAGCTAGGCAAGCCACTACATTCAACATTATCTTGTTCGTATCGTTATTTTTATACTCATACTTACCAACAAGAGAAATAATATTTAATTTAATAAATGTGGAAGACTTTCAAAAATAGAGATAAATAATACCAAGGTAAAACACTAGTGAAATCCTCTACCCAAGACGTGGAGTCAACATCTGACGAACTACTAATAAATACTACACATAATGGTCTGAAGGAAAATAATATATATCTGTCTGTCTCGGAACAATGAGACCACAACAAATATTATAAGTAAATAGAATAGATGTCGGGCCTGCGGACGCCTGCAGGCTACCTCAGTCTCGGAATGCTCAACTCCCACGAAATACTCTACTACTGCTGCTGCTCCTGCTTAAAACCTGGACCTGTGCAAAAGCACACAGAAGTGCAGTATCAGCACAATCCGACCCCATGTGCTGGTAAGTGCCTGGCCTATCCCGGTGAAGTAGTGACAAGCCTAGGACTAGACACTCACGTATACCTGTACAGTTCTATATATATGTGCATCACAAGATAACAAGAAATATCAAGTAACAAATTCCACAAGAAGTATCATAAGAGGGGAATCACAATAGTTAGCAACAATTATTAACTTAGTAATGGAAAACAGAGTATAATGAAAATAGTTAATATCAAAACAAGGAATAGCAAATAGTTGCACGACATCACCCTACCTGCTTTTACTCTCATCCTCACCAAATAAGCAAATAAAACTGCACGACATCACCCTTCGTGCTTTTACTCTCATCCTCACATCCATGGCACGGCATGATCCTTCGTGCATGGTTCAAACAACAACGGCACGGAATGTTCCTTCGTGCATAATCAATATCACAAGGAACGGCATGATCCTTCGTGCATAATCAATATTACAAGGCACGACATGCTCATTCCTGCATAATCAATAACAAGGCATGGCATTACCCTTCGTGCATAATCAATAATAAGGCACGGCATTAACCTTCGTGCAAAATCAGTAAAAAAGGAATGACATCACCCTTCGTGCATTACCACTCTTCCTCACCCAAATAACAATTATAGTTAATGGCAAAGAATGAAAACAATAATCATGAACCGTCCCGGCAAGGGACACAGCAATCATCACAACAAGGTCCCGGCAAGGGAAAACAGTAATTCACTTTACAATAAGTCCCGGCAAGGGAAAACAGTGTACAATTCCACAACCCGACAAGGGTTCAATAATTCATCTTTAAAACATCTCACAATAAGTATCAACAATGACTCACGGTCATGCTAAATGCCAGTGTATGGATGCTCGTCACCACAGCCCATACACCGCACTCGATCACATACCACATAGCACATAATCCTATTCCCTCAAACTAGGATAGATCAAATACTTACCTCTAGCCTAGAAGTCCAAATTATCCTTCAACTCACTACTAGAAAATTGTCCTATGGCAACGGGTCTAAAACCGTTACTGTAGGCAGACAAACCGTTGCAATAGACGTACTGCAACGGTTTATGGTCCGTCCCATCTGATCGCGTGCCAATAGAGCTACTGTAACGGATTTTGTAACGGTTGGAGAACCGTAACAATAGGCAAACCTATTGTAACGGTTGTGAACTGTTCCCATAGCCGCCTCTATCGCAACAGTCATTGTACCAAATGGAACGGTTCAAACGTGTTACAAAATCTTCTTATGTAACGGTATTCGAGGCTATTGCAACGGTGTTTTCTTCTATAGCAACGGTTATTAGAGGCTATTGCAACGACTAAGGGGATCTATTGCAACGATTATTAGAGGCTTTGCAACCGTTCTCAAAAGCTATTGCAACGGTTATTATATAAGCTATTGTGACGGTTTTTCTAGTTGCTGCAATGATTTGGTGGTCTATTACAATAATTAGTTACCTATATAATAAACATAATATATTGTAATCTATATAAATCATGAAAGAGACTATTAAACAACAAAATCATTCAATTTATCCAACTAATTTATCCATACATAAAGTATACAGTAATGTTTGACAAATTTAAGAGTAAGCATATAAGTGTCACACCTCCTTTCGGCGCTACAGCGCCCCGCGAAGGGCGTGAGTAGAAGGAGTTTTTCCAATTAAAGGACAATCGAGACGGGGTCCATTAAGAGATTCAGAGTCGCCACTTGGGAGATTTGTGGTGTCCCAAGTCACCGGTTCGCACACATAAATATATAACATATCCTGCCTTATTACGCCGCATGTGCAAAGACATCAATAGCAACAACAACACGGCAAAGACCTCGTGTAAATCCCCAACAATAACCGCACGGTAGAGACCTCATGCATCATGGTACCAACAACCACACAGTAACAATAGTATCCGAGCAAAGGAAAATCAACAGCAGAAATAATAGTGTCCTGACCAGGGATTCAACAATAACTAATAAAGTCGCGGAATACCAAGGAAAAACACAATAACCTCAATGATAATCGAGGCGTAACAAACACATAACAACTACACTGATACCACAACAGTTGGACATATAATATAATTGCACAAGGTTACAGGTAAACTTACAATCAAGGAGTACTCAATAGTAAGGAAGTTAACATGAATCAAATAATTACCATTTAAGAAATATCAATTAATTATGAGATACCTATCTTTCTTCCAATTAAAACCGATTAATTATATGAGATATAACATTTATAAATTTTTAATTTAAAGGCGAGTAGTTAGGGCGGGTATTATGAATATAGAAGGGTACTTGTCTTTAGTTTAAACACGTAAAAGCCCATTTAACAGCAGAAATAAATCAAGAAGAGCAACAAATATCAATCAAGACATGTAGAGGTGAAACTAATAACACGGGACTTAATCGTATCAATATTATCTTCCTACTCGGTGAATTTCACAAGTCTAAGAACCTAAAAGGGGCAATTTACCACAATTAAATCCGAGCACGCACTCGTCACCTCGCATACACGGACTACAATCAATAGAGAAGACTCAAATCCTAAGGGGAGGTCCCCCACACAAGGTTAGGCAAGATACTTACCTCAATCCGGCCAATTCAATACTCAATTTAGCTTTTCCTTTACCAATTCATCAATGCTTGGCTCAATCTAGCCAAAAATAACTTGAATACATCAAAAAATGCAAGAGAAAACAATTTCAATTAGCAAAACTATGATTCTTACACAATTTGCAAAAAGTCAACAAAAGTCAACTCCTCGGGCCCACACCTCGGAACCCAAAAAAAATTATAAAAACTTAACACCCATTCCGCTACGAGTTCACCCACACAAAAATTATCTAATTACGATACCATTTGGTCATTCAAATCATCATTTTGTATTTTTGAAAGATTTCATAATTTTCCCCAAATTTTCCTTTAGATTCTCATGAATGTGATGTTAAATCTAAGATATAATCACAAAATATAGTTGGAAAAGGATTAGAGACACTTACCCAATGATTTGCAGAAGTTTGGGTCTTTGGAAAATCGCCTATGGAGGTTTAGGTTTTGAGAAAATTGAAAAATGGGTGAAAATCCCGTCAAAAACCTCACTTAACAGGCCTCAGATGTCGCATTTGCGACCCAGGGTTCGCAATTGCGAACCCTTAGATATTGCGAACAAAAAAAGGCTGGCAGAGGTCGCATTTGCGACAAAAAGTTCGCATTTGCGAACCGGGCATCGCAAATGCGACAAAAAGTTCGCATTTGCGAACATAGCAGAAACCAACAATTTTTTTCGTGACACGAAAATGAGCATAACTTCCTCATACGATGTCCAAATTCGATGATTCTTTTTCCTATGGCTCCAAAATTTCGATACGGATGTAATGGTTCAAACGAAACTAAATTTGGATATCATTTGCTTAATATGATATCATTCTTGCTTGAAGAAACGATGACAAAGTATCCAAAACAAGCGCAACATAGCCTAAACCTATCCGAAACTCACCCGAGACTCCCGGGACCCCGTCTAATCACACACACAAGTCATATAACCTAACACGGACTCGCTCAAAGCTTCAAATCATATAACACAATATCGAAACAACGAATTGAATCAAAATCAAGCTTATGAACTTCCAAATCTTCAAATAATTAACCTCATGCCGAAACCTTATCATTTCAACTCGGAATGACGCCAAATTTTGTAGACAAGTCCAAAATGACATAACGGAGCTACATAAACTTTCAAAATTAAATTCCAACCCTCGGAATCAAAATCTCACTATCGGACCAGAAACTTCAAAAATTCAAACTTTGGCATTTCAAGCCTAAATAAGCTACGAACCCCCAAAATTCATTCCAAACACGCTCCCAACCCCAAAATCACCTAACGGAGCTAACGGAACCATCAAATTTCCATTCCGAGGTCGTTTTCACACTGTTCCAAATACGGACCATCTTTCAACTCTTAAGCTCCCATCTAGGGACTAAGTATCCCAAAACACTCTGAATCCTAACACCGAACATCTCGGGAAACCAAAATAGCAGAAATGAACTTATGGGAAGCAGTTAACGGGGGATCGGGGCATAAATTCTAAAAACGACCGGTCGGGTCGTTACATCCTCCCACACTTAAACATTTGTTCGTCCTCGAACGAGCATAAAGAACAA
Source organism: Nicotiana noctiflora (assembly GCA_032618575.1). Classification (NCBI taxonomy): domain Eukaryota; kingdom Viridiplantae; phylum Streptophyta; class Magnoliopsida; order Solanales; family Solanaceae; genus Nicotiana; species Nicotiana noctiflora. The sequence goes on along the minus strand of JASVEL010010516.1, from coordinate 96,148 downwards.
ACCTGAAGTCTTTAATCACTAAATGTGCACTTCCAATGTAGACCCGCGGGTGATCCCACGTCACCCCAATCTACTCAATCCTGATGACACCATCTTAACTGAAATTTAACTTTTGTAGCAATACCATTAAGCCTTCAAACCAGATTCATCCTTCATCCATTTCCAAAAGACTTCCAAGTCCATACCTGGTACCGGTCTCACCTAGCTAATTCAACACAAGCCAACACACACAGGGTACAGCCACGCAATATGACACACCACATATAGTTCCGCAATAACATCTCTGATAGCAATAAAATGCCTAAGATCAAATCTGTATCGGCCATAAGCCTCATATTCAATAGGAACCCTTTTCAGTCACCCATACCACTGGTGACGATACAACAACCACGAGAATCATATGGCAAAACACCCGATTAACTAAATCTCAGCACATACCAATGAGTACACCCCACAAACTGAAACTCAAGGAGCATAGAACGAAAATGAATGAATATGAGAAATGGAACACATAAGAGAACTAACAAACAGTTAAACTAGCAAAAACAATCTTCTAAAATACAATTCTATAAGACATCTAACAAGAAGGAATAAAAACATATAATAGTCTCACAAAATCTTATACTAGTATAACTTTCACCACGGTACACAGCCCGGTCTCAACATATCAAATCATGAGAAATAACGAGGGTCTCGCCCTCAATATTGGATAACAAGTTGGGTACACATCAACCCATCTAGAAACTCTTACTAGATCACTTCCATCTACGATTTACACATAGACTAACCCCCACACCGGTGGAGCATAAGAATCAAAGCTCATAGCCAAGAATGCTCAGAAATCACATCAGGCCTACCAGAATCAGACAACTGGAAAATAACAACTAGCCCAATAACTCTCGACAATGGCTAGAACAGACGACAGACACAGTTATCACTCACTAAATTTCCCAACAGGATAACCACAATAGACAGAGTGAAAATCATGAAGCACTCCCATAAATGAAACAACAAATAAGGAACTCATCCTAATAAGTAGAATTGTGACGAGCTACAGATAGTGTCTTTCTATAACAACTGAATTCGTACATGGGTGACATTAGCTGGCGCACCGGCCTCAAGCCCACTATATGAAACACATCAACGAGCTGGGCCTCCCCCTCTTGGGCGCCCTCTCCCTGTTTGAATACCTCGCCGCATCACATCAGTCCGAAGTCTCGGACAATCTCTCACCATGTGGCCAGTATCTCCACACTCAAAGCATCCTCTCTGCTGACGAGGCGGTGGGAACTGTGCGGTACGGGTCCTTCGAGACCCATGAACACCTGAGTCACCATGCAAAGCCTGAAGCGCGAACTGAACTGGCTGACCCACAAAACCTCTACCATGACGTACCGTACCCCCATAATAAGGACCAGTATATCTCACCGACCTACGAGGCCTCCTCGCTTCCTCCAACTCTCCTTCATGATCTCGTCTACTCTCTCTCTCATGACTCTGCCTGTCCCCTCTCTCTCTAGCATACATAGTCTATATCCTCCTGGCAATGTTCACCACCTGCTGATATGGAATGTCCATTTCCAACTCTCGGGCCATGCTGGACCTAATTCTAGGAATAAGCCCCTCGATGAACCGGCGAACCTTCTCGCGAACAGTGGAAACCAAGGCTGAGGCATGTCTAGTAGCCAAACTGGTGTAACGGACAGCATACTCCGAAAAGCGTCATGGCACCCTGGCGCAAATTCTCAAACTCCACGCGCCATGCATCCCTGAGGCTCTGAGGGACAAACTCTCTCAGAAACATATCTGAAAACTGAGTCCATGTCAATGAAGCTGCCACGTATGGACTGTCTAACTCATAGGTGCGCCACCAATCATAGGCGGCCCCTCGAAGCCGGAAAGTAGTGAAAGAAACCCCGCTCGATCCCGAGATACCCATAGTACGGAGAATACGGTAACACTCATCAAGGAAACCCAATGCATCGTCTGATGCTAATCCACTGAATACTAGAGGGCCATACTTTTTTAACCTCTCTAGTCTCACCTGTTCCTGCTCGGAAACCGCTACCATGCCCTCGGGCTGAACTGGTGCCACTGGCGGCGCAGGAATAATCTCGGGAACGTGCTCAACGTGCGCTCGCTGCTCAGGAGTGCAGGCGGCGGGAGTTTGTGCTCCTCCACCGGCCTGGGGTGTGGCTGCAGCAAGGGGAAGTAATCCGGAGTGAGCCAATGCGGTGTAGATACTCATAAACTGTGCCAAAGTCTCCTGAATGGCTGGGGTAGTAGTAACAGTAGGCGTGTCGGGTGCTTGGACTCTAGCTGGATCTGCTGGTGGTGTATCTGCGGCAGCTCGCGCAGGTGCCCTCACTGCACCACGTGCGCGTCCTCGAACTCTACCCCGACCCCGACCTCAGGCGGCTGCAGCAGGGGGCGCGGGTGCCTGATCACCTCGGATAGTACGTGTCCTCACCATCTGTGAGAGAGTAGAAGACAGGGGTTTAGGATTGTGGATGTCAAAATCTCGCACGACAGATAAATCAAATAAAGTGAAATTTTTCCTAACAGTTACATAGCCTCTCGCATATAAGTACAGACGTCTTCGTACCGATCCACGAGACACTAATAAATCGGCTTGTGATCTGTGACTCCTATGAACCTAGAGCTCTGATACCAACTTGTAACGACCCTAGTTCACCCTCCATGAACATGTCGTGATGGCACCTAGTTCCTACGACTAGGTAAGCCTAACAACGCGGAAGATAACCAAAATTTGCGGAAGCAAGCAAAACAAACTGAATTGGAGAAATAAAATGGTGCTTAAGGTACCGCTTGGCACGTAGCATAACAAACTCAAAACTGACGACAATTCCCAAAACCCGGAAACTCACAAATCACAAGCTAAGAGGATACATAAGAGGCTCTAACTCAAGAATATCTATATAAGAAGAAATAATGAAACACTACACTTTTTTTACAGAAAACTAGAAAAGGGACTCCTCGGTCTACGGACGCAGCAGATATACCTTGAAGTCTCTACCGGTACACCTCCTTCCAAGGCTGACAGAACTGAACGAAAGTACCTGTATCTGCACAACAAAAATGTCCAGAAGAGTAGTATGAGCACACCACGGCGGTGCCCAGTAAGTATTAAGACTAACCTTGATGGGGTAGTGACGAGGAACAGTCATGACACCTACCAGTCAATAAACAATATAACAGATAATATAGAGATGCTATGTGAATATGTAAGGACTATCCGGATAAATAAGAACACAAGAATTTACAACAAGGATAAAGGACAATAAGAAAAATCAAGATACAATAAATGATAATACAAAAATGACAGTAGAAATCACAACCCAAGTCCTGAAATCACAACATAACGAGACCAAACAAATCACTAAGTCGCTATTCTGAAATGATCCTTACATAAAGCCTTTCCAACTTTTTCCTCAATCCTACCACAACTCTCAGATTAGCCACAACTCATGGAAATACCCATAATATGAAATCTAACACTTGGCATCTCGTGCCCCATCAATAACACGACAATGCTGGCAACTATCTAGTCAACTAGAGTCACTTTCACATATACAATGGATAAACGATGTCATATCTCTACCCTCAGTCAAATCAGAAGGGATTCATCTCAAATAGAAAGGTCCAGCTACGTGTATGCTTGTGCAAATGTATCTAACAGGAATCCTGCCAACTAGTAAGTATAAGAAATGGGAACAATTAGCACCCGACTCATTCACCCCGGATAGAAACAATAAAACTACCAGTCATATTACATTGAGTTTATAGGGAACTTTCGGGAATCGAACCCGTAGCCCGGCATACCAATAATAGAGGATCTCACGGGAATTGAACCCATAGTCCTTCATAATAACAACAGAGGAACTCCCGGGAATTGAACCCATAGTCCTTCATAATAACAACAGAGGAACTCCCGGGAATTGAACCCGTAGTCCTTCGTAATAACAACAGAGTTACTCCCGGGAATTGAACCCGTAGTCCTTCATAATCAGCCCCTGACATATCCCTCCTTATTTCGCCACGTGTGCAATCAATAACAACATAGCAACACCGCCTTATTTCGCCACACGTGCATCACAATATTCCCACCTTATTCCGCCACATGCGTAACCCACACATAAATATATAACATATCCTGCCTTATTACGCCGCATATGCATAGACTTCAATAGCAACAACAACACGGCAAAGACCTCGTGTAAATCCCCAACAATAACCGCACGGTAGAGACCCCGTGCATCATGGTACCAACAACCACACAGTAACAATAGTATCCGAGCAAAGGAAAATCAACAGCAGAAATAATAGCGTCCCGACAAGGGATTCAACAATAACTAATAAAGTCGCGGAACACCAAAGAAAAACACAATAACCTCAATGATAATCGAGGCGTAACAAACACATAACAACTACACTGATACCACAACAGTTGGACATATAATATAATTGCACAAGGTTACAGGTAAACTTACAATCAAGGAGTACTCAATAGTAAGGAAGTTAACATGAATCAAATAATTACCATTTAAGAAATATCAATTAATTATGAGATACCTATCTTTCTTCCAATTAAAACCGATTAATTATATGAGATATAACATTTATAAATTTTCAATTTAAAGGCGAGTAGTTAGGGCGGGTATTATGAATATAGAAGGGTACTTGTCTTTAGTTTAAACACGTAAAAGCCCATTTAACAGCAGAAATAAATCAAGAAGAGCAACAAATATCAATCAAGACATGTAGAGGTGAAACTAATAACAGGGGACTTAATCGTATCAATATTATCTTCCTACTCGGTGAATTTCACAAGTCTAAGAACCTAAAAGGGGCAATTTACCACAATTAAATCCGAGCATGCACTCGTCACCTCGCGTACACGGACTACAATCAATAGAGAAGACTCAAATCCTAAGGGGAGGTCCCCCACACAAGGTTAGGCAAGATACTTACCTCAATCCGGCTAATTCAATACTCAATTTAGCTTTTCCTTTACCAATTCATCAATGCCTGGCTCAATCTAGCCAAAAATAACTTGAATACATCAAACAATGCAAGAGAAAACAATTTCAATTAGCAAAACTATGATTCTTACACAATTTGCAAAAAGTCAACAAAAGTCAACTCCTCGGGCCCACACCTCGGAACCCAAAAAAAATTACAAAAACTAAACACCCATTCCGCTACGAGTTCACCCACACAAAAATTATCTAATTACGATACCATTTGGTCATTCAAATCATCATTTTGTATTTTTGAAAGATTTCATAATTTTCCCCAAATTTTCCTTTAGATTCTCATGAATTTGATGTTAAATCTAAGATATAATCACAAAATATAGTTGGGAAAGGATTAGAGACACATACCCAATGATTTGCAGAAGTTTGGGTCTTTGGAAAATCGCCTATGGAGGTTTAGGTTTTGAGAAAATTGAAAAATGGGTGAAAATCCCGTCAAAAACCTCACTTAACAGGCCTCAGATGTGGCATTTGCGACCCAGGGTTCGCAATTGCGAACCATTAGATATTGCGAACAAAAAAAGGCTGGCAGAGGTCACATTTGCGACAAAAAGTTCGCATTTGCGAACTGGGCATCGCAAATGCGACAAAAAGTTCGCATTTGCGAACATAGGAGAAACCAACAATTTTTTTCCTGACACGAAAATGAGCATAACTTCCTCATACAATGCCCAAATTCGATGATTCTTTTTCCTATGGCTCCAAAATTTCGATACGGATCTAATGGTTCAAACGAAACTAAATTTGGATATCATTTTCTTAATATGATATCATTTTTTCTTGAAGAAACGATGACAAAGTATCCAAAACAAGCGCAACATAGCCTAAACCTATCTGAAACTCACCCGAGACTCCCGGGACCCCGTCTAATCACACACACAAGTCATATAACCTTACACGGACTCGCTCAAATCTTTAAATCATATAACACAATATCGAAACAACGAATTGAATCAAAATCAAGCTTATGAACTTCCAAATCTTCAAATAATTAACCTCATGCCGAAACCTTATCATTTCAACTCGGAATGACGCAAAATTTTGTAAACAAGTCCAAAATGACATAACGGAGCTACAGAAACTTTCAAAATTAAATTCCAACCCTCGGAATCAAAATCTCACTATCGGATCAGAAACTTCAAAAATTCAAACTTCGGCATTTCAAGCCTAAATAAGCTACGAACCCCAAAAATTCATTCCAAACACGCTCCCAACACCAAAATCACCTAACGGAGCTAACGGAGCCATCAGATTTCCATTCCGAGGTCATTTTCACACTGTTCCAAATATGGATCATCTTTCAACTCTTAAGCTCCCATCTAGGGACTAAGTGTCCCAAAACACTCTGAATCCTAACACCGAACATCTCGGCAAACCAAAATAGCAGAAATGAACTTATGGAAAGCAGTTAACGGGGGATCGGGGTGTAAATTCTAAAAACGACCGGTCGGGTCGTTACATCAAGCTAGTATCATGATAAGTACTTAAAACTCAGAACCTGCCGTATAGTTTAATAACGCTGATAGAAATTGCGATGCTAGAATTCTTATGTTACGATCCGGCCCGTCGTCACGGTAATTACCACCCTGTTATGTTGAAATTGTATGTTTTATGCTTTTATATCAGTGTTAAAGTCCATCGGGTGAGTTAGGAGTGATTTGAATTGAAAATGAGGCATATAGCCTTTTTGAAGGAGACTTGAATAAGGAAAAGCCAACCCGGAGTCGACTATTTGGTTAGAGTGCTCGGAATCGAATTCTGATGATTCGGTTAGTTCCGGGAGGTGATTTGTGACTTAGGGAAACAATCGGAATTGAATTTGGAGGCCCGGTGTAGAAATAGGCTTGAATTGGTTAAGGTTGAATTTTGGCGAAATCCGAACGGTAGGTGAGATTTTGATCCGGGAGTCGGAATGGAATTCCGACAGTTGCAGTAGCTTAGTTAGGTGATTTTGGATGTACCTGCAAAATTTCAGGTCATTCGGACGTCGTTTGGTCGGGTTTTTGATTGATTGTGCAAAATCGGAATGTTTTAAGGAATTTAGGCTTGAATCCGTGTGTAATTGGTGATTTTAATGTTTAGGATGGTGTTTTTATGATTGGAACAAGTTCGTATTGGGTTTTGGGGTATGTTGGTGGTTTTCGTTGGGGTCCCGGGGGCCTCGGGGTGTTTTCGGATGGTTAAACGGGACAAAATCATGGAAATTGCAGGTTGAAGTGTTCTGGTTCTGTCATTTTCGCCCCTGCGGAAAAGTGGGCGCGGAGGCGAGTCCGCAGGAGCGGACTGAGGAGCACAGGAGCGCCAGGCAGCGCAAAAGCGGAATCCTTTCCACTGAAGCGGCATCGCGGGTGCGAGTCAGTGATCGCAGAAGCGGACTAGATGGAAAATGGGAAGGTCCGCGAGAGCGGGACCGCTGGTGCAGACCTTGTGCGCGGAAGCGGGATCAGGAATTTTTAAAATAAACCGCAGAAGTGGTTGAAAGGTCGCGGAAGCGGACGCGTAGAGGCGGTCCAAAGACCGCAGAAGCGGAAATCGCAGAAGGATTAAAAATATCAGAAGTTAAAATTTTAGAACAACGGTTACGCAGGGGCGGAATTTTATCCGCAGAAGCGAAAATCGCTGTGAGTTAAGTGTATCCGAAGTTAGAAAAATTTCAGAAACATTTCACACATTTGGGTCTCGGCTTTAGAGGCGATTTGGGCGATTTTGAAGAGAAATTCAAGGGAAATCATCGGGTAATCAACTATGGACTTAAACTATGATTAGTATTGGTAATATTATGCAATTATATCATGAAAATGGAGGAATTTGGGGTAATTTATGGAGGATTTAGCCCTAGGCTTGAACTTTAGAAAAATCAAGGTTTTGAATGGGCAAATGGAGTCCGAATTTGGTAAAATTGATATGCTTAGACTCGTATTGAGATGAGGGTTCCGAATATGTGACTTTCGTGATTTTTCGACAAGCGTACCGAAAGTCTCGGGTTTTGACAACTTTGGGAATTTTGATGTAAATTGAGTTGTATTGATTGGGTGTCGTCCCATTGGCCTAATTTGTTGTATTTTTACTGTATTTGATCAGATTCTACGCATGCGGAACTTGATTTTCGTGGCAAGGGCATTTCGGAATAGTCGTCGCGTTGTATTGAGGTGAGTAATAGATGTGGGTGATGACCAGCGTGTTCCAAACCCCGGTATACCACTTTGTGATGCTGTATAGCGGCGAGACACGCACACTCTTGAGAGTGCGGGGTCGATCATGAACCGGAGACTATATATTAGTCCGACCTGTTGATACTGTATTATTGGCTATTCTCGAGCCGTTGAACCCCCTTCGTGGGCGGTTGAGTATACTTGTGGGCCGTGAGCCACTTATTGGATCCCGCGAGGATCGTTATCATTGTCTTATCAAATAGACATGCTAGTTTACTACTAGTCCGCAGCTATTTCGTTATTATGCTAATTCCAATCTCCGGAACTTGATATTACTGGTTTTCCAACCGAAAAATGATAAAGGAGTTTTCAAAAACTACTTTTGAGCCTCGCGAGGCCGTATCCGCATATTAGCCGACTAGTAGTGGATCGGGCCGCGCGCCGCGACGAGATATATATGTTGGATCGGGCTGCACGCCGCGATAAATCTCTATGAGATGTGCTTGGGCTGTAGGAGCCCCTCCGAGTCTGAACCCCCACAGGTGAGCACGGGTACCCAAAATTGGAGTCCGGCTACGCGCCGTAGCGGTCATATCATGCATTGCATTGCATTTAGCTACATCCGCTAGCTGCGTTATGCTATTTATTGGTAATTGTTGGTACATGTACAGTAAATGTTGATTCTGTGACAGGGTAGCCGATTATAGCTTTACATAGTGCTTTATCGTGGAATTCTTATCTCCGCGCGTCGTCTTACCCTTGTTTATTACCACCGAGTCCGGCGGCACTCATTTTACTCCCCGCACCTTGTGTGCGGATCCATGTACCTCTCGGCAGTGATCCGGTAGCCTGTGCGAGGCGACATCCGTGGGATATACGAGGTAGCTGCAGAGTCCGCAGGACCCGATATTCCTTCATACTGTCTTTTGATTTTGTATTGATATTTCTTTCCGCACTTGGTATTTTTGTAAACCTTTCTACACTTACGTTCAGTAGAGGCTCATGACTCTTGACCCTTCGGTCTATGGGAGTTAGTATATTTTGGGACTTGGTCTCCCCGCTGTTGGTATAAGTATTACTATTGTTTCGTATTTTGAAATGCTTAAATGGGTTAAAGAGAGCTTCTAGCTCCGTTGTTGATATTGATTGGTCAGGCTGGCTTAGCAATGTGCTGGGCGCCATCACGACCGGATTTGGGGTCGTGACAAGTTGGTATCAGAGCCTAGGTTTACTAGGCCTCGAAATGTAACTTGGTACCTTTTGAAATAATATGATTTTACTAACTTTCTCTATCATTTGAAAAACATTTGCTTAAATACTGTTTTGAAATTGTTAGCTTGTTCTTAATTTCGTTCATATACTCTAGGCCTAGTCATGAATATAGGCCCAGGTCTGATTAACGTAATATCTGTGTTCTCAAGTAGAGACAATAGTGCATGTTGGGCTACATATGCCCAATCGTTCTAATAATGGACTGTTAAAGTAGTCCAAAGTCCAGGCCCAATGATGAATAACGGCCCGGACTCTAATATTATAGTTTTTTTAAATAATAACACAAAAAATAGATATGAATTAGGAAGAAAAAACAAAAATAGAAAATATAGTGTATGAATAGGATTGGACCTTTAAAAAATAAGGGATGAGCCTCGTTCCGAAGACGAAAATACACGGGGCCCCCAAATGGATATCAATGTAAAATGCTAGACTAGGAACGATTGTTTAGCAAATTTCACGGTCTTTCCTAAAAGTTAATAAGACTTAGACATTATAGGCGCGATTAATAAAATTACATTCCTAATATGGGTGCACATTTATGTGACCCAAATCTCAAATCCCGGCGAAGCTGAAATGCACTAAAGTCACAGGCGTACTGGTTACCGTGTGCCTCAAAATGCATTTTCGTGACATCGCAAGTCTTTAAAAATAACAAAGCGGGACATTAATTGCAGTTGAAAAATTGAAGCATATAAGGAAATCAAATAAAACAAACACGGCAGTTGAGCGACCGTGCTAGAACCATGGAATTTGGGAGTGCCTAACACCTTCTCCCGGGTTAACAGAATTCCTTATCCTGATTTCTAGTTTCGTGGACTGTCAAATAGAGTCATAATTTCTTCGGTTCGGGATTAAACCGGTGACTTGGGACACCATTATTTTCCCAAGTGGCGACTCTGAAAATTAATAAACAAATCCCGTTTCGAATGTCCTTTAATTAGAAAAACTCCTTCCCTATTATTATTATTATATCCCTTTCCGGGGTGTAGTAGTAACTAGTGGCACATTACCTTCGGGTAAATAGTGGGATAAATAAAATAGGAGGTGTGACAAATGGTGCTTTCATAAATGTGAGGAAATACTAGGATATTTTGAGTTGTTGTTGATAAAGAATGCTCGGTGTATTGGGAAGAAAGATGGTTATTTGTATCTATATGAGACTATGTTATGCGGTGTTAGGGTACTAATAAGGCACGAGTGGTTCTGTTCGTTAAGGCAGGTGAATTTTAGTTCTTAAGAGTAAATGACTCTCGTGATTGGTTTTATTGTGTTCTATATTTTTGCATGTAATAATCAGGTGTCTTAAGGTTGTGTATGTGGCTAGGGACTGTGTTTGCATTAGAAGAGATCGAGACTTGTGGTACTTTGTGTTAATCATGGGATTCTACGTATCTGCATTTGGAAGGTAATGGTAACAAATTTAGATTCGCAGGAATTTCTTCAGAGTGAAGCATTCTGGAATGTGGTATTTCTGAGAAAACGTTGAGATGGGTATTCGGTGGTCTACCGATCTAAGACAGTGTGGTCTGATGTGCGAGTCTCGTGTGGTAAACTCGTGTTGAGGTATTGTGGTGCTGCAGCAAGGAAGAGTATCAAATTAATGATGAAACATGAATGGAAATGGGATAAATAGAAAAACTTGATAATAAACAAAATCGTTATGGCAAGGGTATGATTAATTCTTGTATGTGTTAGAGGTAATGAGCCTTACAGATATTATACAGCAAAGCTCTTGCGTGCTGGCAGATTGCTTAGCTTGGTTTGGGTAGAAGGATTCAGTCCCGGTAGTTAGTTTATATAACTGGAGTTGGCAGAAATGTTCTTGTTGGGTTTTACCGCGGTTTGAAGATGAATATATTTTTATGGGCATGTGAAGCATGGAGTGTGTAATGAATTTCTTCTAAATGGGATCAATGAAAGTTCTCGACTAGTTGAGTGCGTCGATGTCTGCGGCTTAGAAAGGGAGATAAAAGGTCTTATGTTATCCGAGTGTGATTAGGTAGATGAAGTATAATGTGGAGGATTGGTATTTGCGTGTGTAAGGCTCGGTTCGGTTCAGATTGGAAAGTCATTAAATTCTTAAGCAGTACGGGTAGCTACATGTGATTTAAGTATCGATCCTCAGATGAATAGGGTAAATGGTCCCCATATGGACAAGGAAATGGTGTTGCTAACTATAGTGATTTGACGATGGTATATGTTTCAGAAAAAGGGCAATGTGATTAAGTTGATAGAACTTCGGTAGTATCGCGGCATTTTCTTGATAGATTGATTATTGATATATGAGGTTCTTTGGGGGAACCGGTGGAATTTCGAAATATCTTTTGTGGAATGATTGGGTACTCGAGGAATAATGTGTATTTATACTGCAAAATTTGAGATCAGGTACAGTGATTGTTGTTTTATGTGGAGTTGGAGACTGAGAGTTCTCAAGTTTAGGCTATATTGGGGTTGTGGATCGTGTGAGTCAGTACTGTTTAACAGTTATCAGGATTTGGAGGCTTGAGTGGATCTTTACTTGCTGGTATGTTAGATCTTCTATGTGATGTCAGAATTTAGACTGGTTGTCTTAGCGGTGGGCGATTCTGAACTATTATGCCATGGGCTATGCCGGAAATGCCATAGATCGAGTGGCGAGGTGAGTTGGATTAGGTTCTATCAGGTTTAATCGTGGTATGTGTTATTTGTTTTTCACTGTAGGTGCAATGATTTGCTTTGGCTCCAGCCATTAATTGAGCATGAGTGTCAATTTCAAGCATAGTGACTTGAGGTGTTTCATATGGATCAGTATTTGGATAAGATCGTGCGTTACAGCAAAGCTGTGTGGAAACATGACCTTGTAAGTCAAATTTGTGTGTCCTACTTCTATGATGTGATACAGGATCTCAGCCTTGTGTTGTGGCAGTACTATAAAATTTGAGGTACAACTCTCTTAGTTGAGTCATTTTCATGATTTGAGTATGTTCAAACCATTTCTTATTGGTGCGCGTATTATGCAAGTTGTGGCTTAGTCCTGTGATGTGGTACCATATCACCAGAGTGGTGTGTTGGATTCGAGGTGATCGTTAGGGACAATGTACAGATTTGATTTCAGCTTGTTAGGAGGATAATATAGAGGTTCAACTAGGACATTTATGGTTGTATTAGTCAAAGGGAAGTGGATTCATAATTGGTTGATCTAAAAAATGATTATGGTTGCTGCGTGTCTTATCTATCATTAGCAGCATATGAAAGTGTTGGAATAAGACTTTAGATAAGAAGGGATTTTCTATCGGTATTTGGTTGTTGTGGGCAACTGCGGTGAATATAAGTTATCATTTTGAGTGTTTGAATTATGCAATATATCATATGATTTCACCCGAGGGCGTAGGTATAGGTGTTACAACTGGTTCGAGATTGTTCAAGTATAGGTGTAAGGTTTTGATCATATTGAGGGTTTTAGGAGGTGAAAATGTAGTTCTATGGTTTATGGACTAGATGGATTGTAACAATTTCAGCTATATTGTGTTGTCGGATTTATGTGAGATAGTGTGACCTGGGATCACCCCGGGTTATAATCACGGTAAAGTTATTCAGCTATTGGTGAACTTCTAGAACAACTCTGGGTCCGCTCGAGGACAAGCGTTTGTTTAAGTTGGGGAGAATGTGACGACCCGACCCGTCGTCTCAGGTATTATCACCCTGTTTCCCCTTTTTGTGTTGCTTTATGTTTTATTATTGGTACTGGTGCGTTATAATTTATTTGGAGGGATTTTGATAAGAAATGAGACACTTAGTCTTTTTTAAGAAGGCTTAAGTTGGAAAAGTCAACCGGACATTGACTTGTGAGTTAGAAGGTTCAGAATTGAATTCTGATGATTCGGTTAGCTCCGGGTGATAACTTAAGGCTTAGGAGCGCAATTGGAAGTAAATTTGGAGGTCCGGTGAAGAAGTTAGCTTATTTTGGCAATTTCCTGTTGTTAGGTGATATTTTGATCCGGGAGTTGGAATAAAATTTTGAGAGTTGCAGTAGCTTCGTTAAGTGATTTTGGATATGTTTGTAAATTTTTAGGTCATTCGAATGTCATTTGGTTGGGTTTCAGATCAAATGTGAGTTTTGGAAGAATTTGATAAAGTTAGGCTTGAATGCGATGATTGTTGTGCTGTTGGATGTGTTATAGTGATTGGAACAAGTTCGTAGGATGTTTTGGACTAGGCTGGTATTTTTGGTTGAGGTCCTGGGGCCTCGGGGTGATTTCGGATGGTTAATCGGACTATTTTTGGACTGTGAGGGCTGCTGGTTTTTCTGCTAAAGTATTGCAAAACTTTGTTCTTTGTGTTCGCATAGGTATAGTCGCGAATGCGTAATACAAATATGGGAGCTTGAGAATTTGGCCTTCGCGATGACATAAGCTGGTCCGCGATCGCATAGCATTGGGAGATTAAGCTATATGATCGCATGGTATGTCACGCGTTCGCGTAGGTATGGGAATTTGTTAATCGCGATCGCATAAGGAACTGTGCGTTTGCATAGAACGATTTTGGACCCCTGAAGGATTTGTTCATTGCGATCGCATGGCTAGATACGTGATCGCATAGTGTTAAGAATAATTGATCAGAAGGGTTTTTATATTATATCTTCCGCGGACCTATTCATTATTTCCACCATTGTTAACCTCCTATAGAGCTTTGGACAAGCATTTTTGAAGGATTTGACTGAGAATCAACTGGATGTAAGTTTCTTGACCTAATTATTTGATTTTGTGATAAATTTATTGTAGAAATCAGTGGAAAGTCACCAAAATGGGGTAAGTTAGGGCTTGAGAAATTGTGATGTAAAAATAGAATTTGAAGGAGAATTTGAACCCCCATTTTGATAAAATTTATATCTACGGACTCGTGGCGAGACGAGAATTCCGAAAATGTGAATTTAGTAATATTTTGAGAAGCGGGCCGAGGGCTCGGGTTTTGCTAGTTTCGAGATTTTTGTTATATTTCGATTGTCTTTGATTGGGTGTTGTTCTATTAGCATATTATGATATGTTTGACCTGATTTTTTGATTGTTTCGACGTGCGTGGAGTCTGGTTTGAGGAGAAAAGCATCGCGGGCTAGAGTTTTTGCCGGTTCGAGGTGGGTAATATTTGTAAATGATGTCCCGAGGGTTTGAAACCCCAGAATTGCACATTATAGTGCTGTATTGAGGTTACTTGCACACCGGATATGAGCATGGGGTATAGCACCATTGGGAAATGTGACCCGTTCCATCCCGATTGTTGATTTTACTACGTACTTGACTGAAACTACTTGTTATCATCCATATTTTGGTTGATTTCCATATTTGGGCTTCGTGCCAGTTATGTGAATCCTTCGGAGATCGAATTTTCTATTTTAGCATATCTTGCATATCAATTGGCTTCAGTCCAAGGTTTTAAATACCGTTTTCCAACCTCGATCATATTTCTAAGTTTTGAAAACTCAAATGATATTTTAAATGATATTTTGGACTGAGAATTACTGTTTTATAAATGCCCAAGGGGATTACTATGTTATTTTATGGACTGATTATAAAATGACTTGAAACAGTGGTAACAATGACACTGTATGTTATACTTGAAACAGTGGTAACAATGACACTGTATGTTATACTTGAAACAGTGTTAACAATGACACTGTATGTTATACTTGAAACAGTGGTAACAATGGCACTGTATGTTATACTTGAACAGTGGTAACAATGGCACTGTGTGATATGAAGTGGTCGGGTAACAATGGCTGATCGGTCAGGTAATAATGACTGACCAAGATATTGCGCTTGGGCTGTAGGAACCCCTCCGGAGTCTATACATACCCCCAGTGAGCACCGTCAACTTTAAATGGATCGGATTGCACGCCGCAGTAGGTATCGAAGTGTACTGTCATGTGCATTGCATCGCATTCATGCATTGGTTTCTGTCTGTACTAAGTGGCATGACATTTAGCACTTATATATTATTGTCATACATGTATTACTTGCCTTGTTGACCAGACACCATGGTATTAATTGTTAATAGAGTGTTGTGCCCAAGTGGCTGTTTTGTGTGCGGATTTGCACTACTTGAGGTTGATGTCATATGCTTGACTGTTAAGAAGGAGAGAAAGAGATGCTTTCAAAAGAGGTTTTAAACTGAGTCACATATTTTATAAAGGATTTTCATGGAACTATTGTGCCTAAAAAGTGTTGTATTGTATTTTATAGCATGATGGAGTGCTCTTACGTGATTTCTTTATCTCAGCATTATTTACTTTTATTGCCGCTGAGTTGGAAGTACTCACTTTATTCCCTGCACCATGTGTGCAGATTCAGGTATTTTGGGAGCTTAGCTGAGCTCGTTGTTGTTTCAGAATTTTATTGGAGTTGTCGAGGTAGCTGCCTGACGTCCGCAGAACCCGACTCCTTCCCTATCTCTTTGTTATTTTCCGCAGTTTTGATCATTTATAGTATGGAGTTTTACTACTCTGTATTGTTAGAGGTATCTTTGGGAGTCTATTCATTATGATTGTTTAAATGATATTCAAATAATTGATATTTGAGCTTTATGCTCGGGTTGAGAGTGTAATTGTTCGGGCTTGCCTAGCAGTTGTGTTAGGCACCATCACGACCGGGTTGGGGTCGTGATAGTAGTCGACTGATATGGTAATCTAGCAGGTATGATAACTAAAAATAAAATGCAGAAAATAATTGCAGGAATTAAAGACACCAAGATTTTACACTGGTTCAGATTTATGTGAATCCTAACTTAGTCCTCTTGGGTTGCAAGCGATTTCTCTTCTTGTAAATGAGTTTCTTCCGAGTACATATGTGATGTACATCGCTCAATTTCTCTAGTACTCATTTTGATATAATGCCTCACCAGTTGTGTACCCTATTTCTATCCCTGACTTGTTACACAACATATTTAAGTAAGCTACTATGCTTGTTTGTAATAGAATAAAGAGACTGATTTGGTTTGATCAAAGTATGTTTGAACTAGGGTTTACAAGGGAGTCTTTATACTATGATGAACGGTAGAGGCTTGTCAACCCAAGGGTTTTGATCCTTAGAAAGAATTGGTTCTTTCCAAGAATAAGAAGTGAGCCGCTTGCTTCACTTGATTTCTTTCCTTCTGCAGAGGATTGCTTCACGAGATTTCTCCTTGATTGTTGAATCTTCCAAAAGCGGTCACTTCCTAGATCTTCTCGTATCTTTTATTCTTCCGTGATTCTACCTCGATTATTCCAGTTCCGCTAATCACTGATCTTCTCGTGCCTTGATTATTCCAATTTCATCAATCACTGATACCGCTGATTTGATGCTGATTTGATTTCCCCAGATTTACGAAGCTAAACTAATTTGTTGATCTCATGTAGATTTATTTCTTTCCTTGTAAATCTTTGCGAGTGAATTCTTCCCTTGTTCGTCATGAACCACGCCAGCAGTTTTTCTTTACTTCTTTATGTTCCTGCACACGTATATTAGTTGCATCATTAAAACATGATCTTACATTTGCAACAGAAATAAGAATCCAAATGCCAGAATGAGAATATGGAAGAAACTCGACATTACGCAAAATATTCAAAAAATAATTTTAACGATCTAAACTAACTTCACAATTGATACTAACATGCAGACATTTTATAACTAAATCAGTACCAATCCAGAAAAGAGAATGCATAAACAAACTAATCAGAACCTCGACTATGGATGCCAACAAATTTAGGTCGAGAAAATAATGTTCTGAAATACGATTATCAGTCAACAATGAAGGAAATCAGTACAAGAAACCAGACATACTTGTTTCAAGTTATAGAAGAGCAATTTCACAATTCACTTCACATTAAACTCGACCAAACATGTGAGATGTTCATGAAAACTACAAGTAATCAAATGACGACTTCAAACCGCTGCAATAGTTACCAAACTAGTTTGAATTCCATTCGTTAATCTAATTAGCCAAAATTTTCATCTAAGGCAAATTGAGATTTGAACAATTTATAACTGATCAAACCCAAACTCTCATCATATTTTAAATAAACACCAAAGAAAAGACAAGAAAACAAAAGAGGATAAAAAAGGAACCTGCAATTGAGAACTGAATTAGCCATAGAATTGAAATCTACACCTCGAGCAGCAATGAGAATATATAATGAGAAATCTAGTCATAGAACTTAAATCGAACTGGAAAAAAATAGCTGCCAAAAAGTGACACATGAGCAACAACAAACTCCACGCCTTCTCAATCAAATTCCATTTTTAACAGAACTCCAGATTGAAAAGAAGAGACATAATCTGTATCGAAATGTTTGGACAGTAATTCGAATAAAATGGAATCATAGAACACTGAACATATTTCTCTTTTTTGTCTTTTTCTTGTTCTGGAACTATAAAACAATGAAGATGAACAATAGAGAAAAATAGGAACGTTTTATAGAACCATAATTTTCCTCTCAATTTATTCCCTCCGGACCTTTTTTTTATTTCTCTTTCCAAAAAAACAAAACAAATCCCCTCAAAACTCTGAGAAAACCTATTTATACTTTCCTTCAAATCTTTTTCTTCTTTATCAAGAAAATGGATAGAAATTCCTCTAAAGACGAGCACGTGATGAATGTAAGGCTCGGATTAAGCGAAATTGATCTGACGCTTTCAGTCATCCAATACACACCTTCTAGAGAATTCCATCGCTTTTATACTTCTCTTGTTGTTTAAAGTTGCTTTCCCTTTTGTCTTTCTTTTTCATTTTATTTGTCCAAACAAGATTGTATGACTATTTTGAGTGACTAGTGAAATATTATAAACTTTAGATTGTTACGATTTACTAAGAATTATATAATTGAATCATACTGAATATGGAGGATTAAGTTGCTATCAACGGTTATCTCTCTCCCCCCTCCCCCCGACTTCTCTCTTTGTGACACAACAGCCATCTGTTGTCGGATATTATATAGTGCCGACGCCAGTAAGCACCCAACCTATCGGATATTATATAGTGCCGACACCAGTGAACACCCAACCCACTAGGTAAGTTTCTGGTCATCTCTCACATTCCACCTCTCTCTTCTACCTCTCCTCAGTATTCCATTCCCATCCCAACCCTAACAGTGGTTGCCAGGCCACTGCAGCTCTGCGGAATGTTTTTCGGCGACTAGTGGCAGCTTCACTCTCCCCCTCTATCTCTCTCTCCTTTTTCTCTCATCTCCAGACCCTAGATCCCCCTTTTTATTTCTTTTTCTTGCGGAATTCTTGGGGCTGGTTAGCGGCTACCTTCACGGGTGGATGCTTTAGTGTTATGAAAATGGGCAGCCAAGTCTGTCAGACAGTGGGTCACCAAGTGTAGTGGTGACAACAACACCCCTCCTTATTTGGTCTTCGTGTTTCTTCGCTAAATTTTTAGGTGGAAAGTTGCAGCATTTGGACAAGCAACATGAGTCAATCCGGTTGGCATTTGCAAGGGACAATGGGAATTTGGAAGTGAGCGCATTGATCTAGGTTCTGTTCTCGAGAGTTGGTACCTTTCGGTCTCTTGTTTCCCTTCATCTTGGAATAGCTTGTTGTTGTCTTATTGGTTTCTAGTCTATGCACCTTTTTTAGCGGACCTGTAATACTTGTTTCCTTTGTGTTTGGTCGTTGCTTGTTCTGGTTATGGTCTGTGATGGTAGAAGAAGGTCATGTCCTCATGAGGGGTGGGAGGGGGAGTGGCAGGAGGGGATATGGTGTGAAGCAGTGGGCAAGGGGGTAAGGGGAGTAAGGGGCAAGTGTGTCTTTAGGTTGAGAATCGGATTGTGGAACGTAGGGACGTTAACGAGTAAGTCTATCAAGTTGGCGAAGATTCTATAGAAGAGAAATGTCAATATTGCGTGTTTTCAGGAGAATAAGTGGGTAGGATCGAAGGCAAGGAATATAGATAGGTTAAACCTGTGGTACTCTGGACGCTCGAAGTGTAAGAATGGAGTGGGTATTCTGGTGGACAGGGATCTTAGGGAATCGATGGTTGAGGTTTGGCGGGTGAGTGATAGATTAATATTTATTATGTTAGTGGTTGAAGGGCTCACTCTAAATGTCATTAGCGAATACGTGCCCCAAGCGGGTTTGGATGAAGAGGTTAAGAGGTGTTTTTGGGAGGGTTAGGATGAAGTGGTACATGGTATTCTGCCCACGAAGAAGCTATTTATAAGAGGGGATTTCAACGTCAACATTCGCGTGCCAATAGTTATGGCGAGGTACATGGCAGTTGTGGCTTTGGGGTTAGGAACGGAGGTGGAACTTCTCTATTAGAGTTCGCTAAGGCTTTTGAGTTGGTGATTGCAAACTCTATGTTCCCGAAGAGAGAGGAACATTTGGTTACTTTTCAGAGTACGGTGGCTAAAACTCAGATTGATTATCTACTCTTAAGGAAATTTGATAGAAGGTTATGCAAGGATTGCAAGGTTATCCCAAGTGAGTCACTAACGACCCAATATCAGCTCTTGGTGGTGGACGTCAACATCCCGATAAGGAGGAAGATGAGGGCTGTTCGAGGTAGCCCGAGGATTAGGTGAGGTGCCTTAACAAAGGAGAAACCTCACGAGCTGGGGATGAAGCTATTGGATACAGGGGCCTGGAGAAGTAGTGGGGATACTAGCGGTATGTGGACGATGACGGCGGACAATATTAGTAAAGCAGCACAAGAGGTACTAGGGGTCTCGAAGGGTTACTCGGGCGGGCACAAGGGTGACTAGTGGTGGAACGCCGAGGTCCAAGGGAAGGTAGAGGAAAAAAAGCGGCGTATCGATGTTTAGTAGAGAGTACGGACGAGGAGGATATGCAAATGAACAAAGTAAGTTATAAGGAAGCTAAGAAGGGGGCAAAGTTAGCGGTCACGGAAGCGAAGAGTGCAACATTTGGTTGCATATACGAAGAATTGGGGGAAAAGGCAGAGATAAAAAGTTGCTCGGCTGGCCAAAACGAGGGAGAAAATGACTTAGGATCTAGATCAAGTGAGTTACATCAAGGATGAGGAAGTTCAAGTTTTAGTAGAGGCCACGCAAATTAAATGGAGGTGGCAAACATACTTCCATAAGCTGCTAAATGATGAAGGGGAGAGAGACATTGCGCTAGAGGAATTGGAGCACTCTGAGTGTCACCGAGATTTTAGATATTATAGGCGCATTAGATTCAAGGAGGTTTTAGGGGATATACATAAGATGAGCAAAGTCAAAGCGACATGGCCAGATGTAATCCTAGTACAGTTTTGGAAGTATATGGGTAGAGCAGGATTGGAGTGGTTAACTGGGTTGTTTAATGTTATTTTCAAGACGAATGAGATGCCAGATGAATGGAGGTGGAGTACGATGATTCCTCTATACAATAACAAAGGCGATACCCAATACTGTAACAACTATAAGGGCATCAAGCTATTGAGTTATACCGTGAAAGTGTGGGAGAGGGTAGTGGAAGCGATGGTGAGGAAGCTAGTGTCGAAATATGAGAATCAGTTTGGGTTCATACATGGTCGTTCCATTACGAAAGCGATCCATATTATTTGGAGGTTGGTGGAACTGTACAGGGATAGGAGGAAGGATTTGCACATGGTGTTTATTGACTTAGAAAGCTTATGATAAGGTACCTAGGGAAGTTCTTTGGAGATGTCTCGAGGTGAAAGGTGTTCCGGTGGCTTATATTAGAGTGATTAAGGATATGTATGATGGAGCTAAAGACTTTGGTTAGGACAGTGGTGGTGACTCCAAGGATTTTCTGATTGTAAGGGGCTACACAAAGGATATGTGATCATCCCATTCTTATTTGCCCTGACGATGGACGCATTGACACACCATATCCAAGGGGAGGTGCCATGTTGTATGTTATTCACTGATGATATAGTATTGATTGATGAGGCACGAAGTAGTGTTAATAAGAGGTTGGAGGTTTAGAGACAGACCCTTGAGTCAAATGGTTTCAAGATGAGCAGCACTAAGACTGAATACATGGTGTTCAAGTTCAGTAGCGTGCCAGGTGAAGCGGACGTGGACGTGAGGCTTGACTTACAAGTCATCCCTAAGAAAGAGAGCTTCAAGTACCTAGGGTCGATTATACAAGGGGATGGGGATATTGACGATGATGTAACGCAGCGTGTAGGAGTGGGGTGGATGAAATAGAGGCTAGCGTCTGGCATTATGTGTGACATGAGGGTGCCTATGGAACTTAAAGGAAAGTTCTATAAAATGGTTGTTAGGCCAGCCATGTTGTATGGTGCAAAGTGATGGCCAGCGAAAAATTCTCATATCTAGAAGATGAAAGTTGCAGAGATGAGGATACTGAGATGGATGTGCGGACATACTAAGCTATATAAGATTAGGAACGATGATATTCGGGGGAAGGTGGGCGTGGCTTCGATGGAAGAAAAGATGCGAGAAGCTAGGCTTAGATGGTTCGGGCACGTGAAGAGGAGAAACCTGGATGCACCGGATGAGGCGTGAACGGTTGGCCTTAACAGGTATGAGGAGAGGTAGAGGGTGGCCTAAGAAATATTGGGGAGAGGTGATCAGGCAGGACATGGTGCAGATGCAGATTTCTGAGGACATGGACCTTGATAGAAAGTTGTGGAGGTTGAGCACTAAGGTTGTAGGTTAGGAGACATGAGGCTAGTGTGATAGTGTCTTACTTTAGGATGTTATGGGCTCCAGTTGTGTTCTTAATACTTCTGTAGGGTTGTAAGATAGGCTATAGTTTGTTTAGTGGTCTTGTATGTACATGTATTCCCTTGCGTATGTAGTATTGTGCCTTTGTTAATGCTTAGTGTTAATACTCTGCTCTCTATTTTCTGGTTATTGTGTTGCTTGTGTTATATGTTAGGATTAATTTGCTTCTACTAATACATTGTCTCTTTCCTTCTTGTGCGTAGGGTCTACCAGAAACAGCCTCTCTACTCCTCCGGTGTAGGGGTAAGGTCTGCGTACACACTACCCTCCCAGACCGCACATATGGGATCTCACTGGGTTTTTGTTGTTGTTCTTGTTGGTTGATTTGCCTTACAAACAGGAGAGTGAAAGAGGGTGCGTGTTGTGAGCACGTGATTTTTGCCCTAAGCAATTAAATTCCAATATAAATATAAAATAATACAAAAATAGTTTTTGATGGGCAATTGCGTAATTTAATTGAAATACTTGTGTGTTTGCTTTAAAAATAAAGTTGAAATTAAAATTACAAAAGCAATCAATTAGAAAATATCACAAAAAAATATGAAAATTCAGAAAAATCAACAAAATACAAAAATACCGAAAAATAGAAGAAAAATGGCAAAAATATCAGAAAATTAAGGAAAAGTCAGGGAAAATAGAAAGTAAAGGAAATATAATAGTTGAAAATAAATAAAAATAGAAATATAAAATACAAAAAGAAAATACAAGAAATAATTAAATAGAAGCTAAAAATGTAAAATACAATATAGTATTTGGGCTATATACAAGGATATATATAATAATACAAAACCCCAAGCACACCAGGCCCAAAGACAAGCCTGGTCTGCCTAGGCTCGTGGCAAAACGACGTTGTATGAGCCAAAATAAATATAAACCGTTGATGAAATGAATCTAGCGGACCAGATGAGGCGGTTCCATTGAAAATTAAACGACGTCGTGAAAGAGATTAATCCTAGCCGTTCAAAGCAATTGATCAAACGGATTACATTAAGTCTCATTAAAAATCAAACAACGTAGTATAGTGAAACGATCATAGCCGTTCAAACTCAACATCTAACGGACATAATCAAGCCTTTCATTTAACCAAACATTGTCGTTTTGAGGCAAAGGATCCTGGCCGTTGATCTTGGTTAATCCAAGGGCCAGGAATCCACGAGATACAGATGGTATATATTGCCAATCTCTCGTTCATAATTCATTACACACACATATACCAAACTTGTATAACCCCAGCCGCCTCCCAGAGACCCTTCTTCTTCTTCCTTGGTCTCTCATGGAGACTGGCCGGCCAACCTGTCACAGCCGCCTTCTCTGGCTCAGGCGAGCCATTAACACTTCACCCTTTACCCGCAAACCCTACAACCACCATAAAAAATCCACTAAACCAAAGACCCCCCCCCTTCTTCTTGAAACTCCGGTCGCTGGAACCCTAGCCAGCCACCTCACTAACTATGAACCAGCCTCTGAGATTAACACCCTAGGACCACCTTGAGGTGATCTTTCACCCCATCTAGGTGGCTAGTCTCGAATAACCCCAAAACTTCTCGAATATAAAAAAAAGACTCGCCGGAACCCTACTCCGGCGAGCACCCAAAATAACCCTACCTCAAAACCACTATACCAAGCCCCCAAACCACCCTACATACACCAAAAATTGAACCCACAGCCTTATCTGAGAAGTCCAACACTCAGAAGACCAAACATCTTTAGAGTCTTGAAAAAATGAAAAGAAAGAAAGAAGAAAAGAAAGAAAGAAAGAAAGAAAAAGAAAAGAAAAAATCCACAAAAACTAAGTTTACCATCCTTATTTTCTTGTTTACTAAGTCTGAAAATGTTTTCTTGGCATGTCTATGATATTCTTATGAAATTGTCTCTCATGCATGTTTGAAGAACAATAATCTATCTCTGCTTGTGTGAATCTTAGTCTACTAAAGTGTTCTTTGGGTTTTTAGTGTTTATCACGCATGAATCATGAGTAAATAAGCTTGTTTATGTGTTTGTTCATCATGCTCTGTCTAAAATAGAGTTTTGATTAGTTGGATTTCAACCATTATCAAACTTCTCCTCTGAGTTCTGATTGATTGAAAGTTAATTTGCTATTAAGGCTATATGTGCAAAATAACATAAAATTGGCTATATTTGTAACTTGATTCATTTATGAGTCCATTCTGAATCTTTGGATGCTTTTGTGATTTGGGTTATGGGTGCAAAGGTTCTTGGGTTATTTCTGAAAGTTCAGTATGTGGTTATTTCTGAAAGATAAAGTCTGGTCGTTAAGTGGCTATCTCTATTATTGAGTGGTTATACTGATTACTTAGTTGTATTAAGTGGCAATTTCTTAAAAACTATCTCTGTTTGTTAATTAATTGCCATGTTTTTAATAAGAGGTTATGTTTCAAAATAATGGATTGGGTCTGATAAATGTTGGCTAAATATAAAAGGGGTTTAAGGTCTAGAATTGGCTAAGTATTAAAATATCTATAAACAGTGGTTACTACTTAAATAATTCTCAACCCTAGTTCTGCCAGACCTTAGTAGGCCGGGTAATTTGAAATAAAAACTGAGGGTATAACAAGAATAGTAAATGGCATTCCTGAAGATTTAATAGAGCCTATAAGGCTAAAAATGACTTTAGTGCCTAGTATTTCTGTAATTACCTATAAAATAAAGGACAAACTGGGAATAATTAAAAGGCATTCCTGTAACAAACCTTAGCAAGTGAGGGTAACTAAGTAAAATACACCTAATAGAATACTATAGAAATGCCCAGAACCTTCTAGCAAGGGTTCAAAGGCATTTTGACATACTCTTAATAAATCAAACTGTAAATAATTGAAAGAATAAGGGGAGGGAAATGAAATGAACTTATTTGAATTTCCCCCATTTTCCCCAAAACCAGTCTATAAATAGTCTATTAGTAAGCCTGAAAAAGGAGTTCAAAAATCTGGTTAACAATTCTAAGTTCCAGACATTAGATTTTGAGGTCCAGATTTTCAAATTAAAAAAAGGTTTTATATACTATAGTTCTTAGCTGATTAACTTGGGTGTTAATTTGGGAATTCCTGCTGGGTCTACTATTCTTCAATTCATCTGGACTTTGCTTGAACTCCTTGATTCTGCTTGGTTGATCTGCTGGATTTCTATATTTGGGATTCTGTTAGCTGCACTACTGTGATTGACCTATCTCATTGTTGTTGCTATTCTACTGCTATTATTTGCTGATTATTCTTCTTCTCCAAAGCCCTAGACTCTTAGACTTATTTTGAATCAGGTACACATCTATTTTCTGGAGATTGTAATCGAGATTTTGATGAAGAAATGAAGCCTGATTATTTTGATAATGTCATTTATGTTTCTTCTATTTTAGCTGTAGTTAATTTGTAGATTCCTATGTAATTTGTTAGGAATGATTGTAATAACTAACTGCTATATGAGTTCGATCTAGATTAGAGTAGAGTAGCTAGTATAGTAGTTAAACGTAATTAGATATAGCTATCACTTAATCCAAATTTAAAATAGTCTAATATAAAGTTAATACACCTATAAAACTAGTATATAAATTGATACCTAACTAATTTTGTTAGTTAAACTCTGAATCAGGATCGATTTAATCTAGAAACAGGAAATGAGTGGATTAAGTTCAAACTGTATTGTCGTCTAGCCTCGCTTGAAAATGACTTATCTATAGATTAGTTTTAGAGTTTTTGTAATTGTTAATAACTCAAGCATGTTTAGTTAATGATTCGACACTGTTTTCCTTTAGTTAAAATTAGGTAACAAAATAAGTTTACAACTAGTATCATAATAATAACTTAAGTATCTGGAATAATTGCACTACAAAATTATTGTTCTTAGAATGTTCAATTAGTTATTAGAATATGAAATTAGTAGTGATTGAGATGTAATTTGATACCTTCTAAAATAATATGAATTTTATTGACTTCTTCTGTCATTCGAGAAACGTTTGCTTAAATACTGTTTTGAGGTTACAGGCCTGTTATGTATTTTGTCCAACTACTCTGGGCCTAGTCATGAATACAGGCCCATATTTGATTAACGTAACATTTGAGTTTTCAAGTAGAGGCAATAACATACGCTGGGCTACAAATGCCCGTCCGTTCCATGATGGACTGTTAAAATAGTCCAAAAGTCCAGGCCCAGTAGTAAATAAATGGCCTAGACCCTGATATCAAAAGTCTAAAAAATAACACAAAAACATTATCCAAATTAGGAAGAAAAAACAGAATAGAAAAACATAGTATACGATTAAGTTTGAACTTTTAAAAATAAGGGATGAGCCTCGTCTTGAAAATGAAAAGATACACGGGGCCCCCATATGAATTTTAATATAAATGTTAGACTCGGGAGGACCGTTTAGTAAATTTCACGATCTTTCCCAAGTTAATAAGACGTAGATGTTATAAGCGCGATTAAAAATATACATTCTTAATACGAGTGCACATTTATGTGACTCAAATCTCAAATCCTAGCGAAGCTGAAATCCACTAAAGTCACAGGCGTACTGGTTGCGGTGTGACTCGAAATGCATTTGCGTGACGTCGCAAGTCTTTTAAAAAAAACAACAAAGCGGGACATTAACATTTTTAAAAAGCATATAAAGAAATCAAATAAAATAAATACAACAGTTGAGCGACCGTTCTAGAACCACAGAATTCGGGAGTGCCTAACACCTTCTCCCTGGTTAACAGAATTCCTTATCCGAATTTCTAGTTTCGCGGACTGTTAAAACAGAATTATATTTCCTCGGATTTGGGATTAAACTGGTGACTTGGGACACCATTATCTTCCCAAGTAGCGACTCTGAAATTTAAATAAATCCCGTTCCGATTGTCCTTAAAGTGGAAAAACTCCTTCCCTGTTGTTATTATTATATCTCTTCTTGGGGTGAATTAGTAAATAGCGGAGTATACTTCATATAAAAAGTAGTAAAAAGGTAGGTGTGACACATGTTGATTGATAATATTGTTTTGTGTTAGAAGCCTTTAGCATTGGTGACGTCGAAGATGGAGAGAGGGGGGGACCATGTGAGGTGAGTTTGGGATAAACTCACTTGTGTTTTAGGTGAGTTTCTGAGTGAGTTGAGTGTAAGCAGTGGTGAAGAGGTGAGAGGCGCCGTTTTTGGTTGAGGTCTTTAGGGTTAGATGTTTCTAGAGAAAGGTTAGGGTTTATGTGGGGAGATGGGGGTGAGTCGACCCGGTCTGGGTTGGGTAGAGGAGTTGGGCATGCGGATTGGAGTTTATTATAGGATAATTAGGCCAATGAAAGCTGGGTTTGGCCTAATTCGAGATTTAACAAAGCTTTTTTTTATTTATTTTTTTCTTTATTTTTACCCTAATAAATTTAATTAAAAATCCTAAACTAAAATATAATTTGTAAATTTACATTAGTTATTTATCATTAACATAAAAATAATTATTTAACTCAAAACTAATGAAATGAAATTACTAATTAGCAATTAAAAGATAAAAATGTAAAAATGGCCAATATGTTTTTATTTTTATCTAATAATGCAGTTAATTAACAACCTATACCTAAAAATACAAATATCAACCTAAAAATGCAATGCATGAAATTTGAATAGTTTAAGTGTATTTTCATTGTTTTTAAAATATTAAATATGCACAAAAATGCAACTAAATTCGAACAATAAACAAATTATTACTATAAATTGTAATAAATTAAAAACACTTAAAAGAAAATCCATTTGTGACTTTTTATAGGAGTATTATTACTTGGGAAAAAATTACGTGCTTACAGGTGCCCCTCTTTGCTTGGAAACACGAAGAGTTTTCAGGCAAAGATAAAGTGAGCGAATACAAGAGATTGTTGCCTGTTTGGATACTCCATGGGAAGCATTTAGAAAAAAATTGGCTGAGCCTTGCTTCTGAGGTTGCCTACATATCCTTGGTTGTAAAGAAATCATGTTAGTGTAGTTCTGGAAAATGGTGGAAGGATGAATTGGAGAGTCGAGAGGTACCGTTCCGTCGCGGTTCCAGTCCGCGGTCCTGTTATTACATCAAAATAAAATTCTAAAAGAACTAACTAAGTCTATCAGCTATGAGTTATAAAATTTCTATCAAGTCTTCTGAAGCTTGATGTTGAGTCTTGAATAGTTCTTCTGGCAAACTTTAGATTTGAACATTGACGCTTGATATCTGCAGTTTCTAGTTCATTCTTCTCTCGTTTCTTCGGTTCAAGACCGGACATGTAGTGCTCGTGACTTCAGCCATGTCTTGAGCAGTTCACATTTTCATCCTCTTCTGCATTTTGGACTCACTTATCTTTTTTTCTTTCTGGATATAGATTTCTAACTTGAATTGAATTCTGAAATAACTTCCCTCGTTCTTCAGGTGGGTACCGGGTGCTGACTTCAAACTTGAGATGAATTCCCTCTTTCTCCAGGCAGGTGCCTGACACTACAACAAAAATAGACAAAATAAAAGAAATGTTTCTGCCCAGTTTGAACTAGGAACATTCATGAGTGTTAGTTGAATCTCATTATCCAGGAGGGTCCTGAAAACTTGAAACTAAATACCATTATCCAGGAGGGTCCTATAAACTTAAAACTAAATCTCATTATCGAGGAGGGTCCTGAAAACTTAAAACTAAACCCTATTATTCAGCTGAAAACATGAAACTAAATCTCACTATCCAAGAGGATCCTGAAAACTAAAAACTAAATCCCATTACCCAGTAGGGTCCTGAAAAGTTAAAACTAAATTCCATATACAGGAGGCTCCTGAAAACTAAAAACTAATCCCATTATCTTGGAGGGTCCTGAAGACTTGAAACTAAATCCCATTATTCAGGAGGGTCCCGAAAAATTGAAACTAAATCCCATTATCGTGGAGGGTCCTAAAAACTTAAAACTAAATCCCATTATCCAGGAGGGTCCTGAAAACATAAAACTAAATCTCATTATCCAGGAGGGTCTTAAAAACTTAAAACTAAATCCCATTGTCCAGAAGAGTCCTGAAGACTTAAACTTAAATCCCATTATCCAGGAGGGTCCTGAAAACTTAAAACTAAACTCCATTATCCATGAGGGTCCTTGAAACTTTATACTAAATCTCATTGTCCAGGAGGGTCCTGAAAACTTGAAACTAAATACCATTATCCAGGAGGGTCCTAAAAACTTAAAACTAAATCCCATTATCGAGGAGGGTCCTGAAAACTTAAAACTAAACCCTATTATCCAGCTGAAAACATGAAACTAAATCTCACTATCCAAGAGGGTCCTGAAAACTAAAAACTAAATCCCATTATCCAGTAGGGTCCTGAAAAGTTAAAACTAAATTCCATATCCAGGAGGCTCCTGAAAACTAAAAACTAATCCCATTATGTAGGAGGGTCCTGAAGACTTGAAACTAAATCTCATTATTCAGGAGGGTCCCGAAAAATTGAAACTAAATCCCATTATCGTGGAGGGTCCTAAAAACTTAAAACTAAATCTCATTATCCAAGAGGGTCCTGAAAACATAAAACTAAATCTCATTATCCAGGAGGGTCTTAAAAACTTAAAACAAAATCCCATTGTCCAGAAGAG
The DNA here is from genome assembly GCA_032618575.1 of Nicotiana noctiflora. NCBI lineage: Eukaryota > Viridiplantae > Streptophyta > Magnoliopsida > Solanales > Solanaceae > Nicotiana > Nicotiana noctiflora. The sequence goes on along the minus strand of JASVEL010010516.1, from coordinate 66,424 downwards.
TCCCGAAGACTTAAACTTAAATCCCATTATCCAGGAGGGTCCTGAAAACTTAAAACTAAACTCCATTATCCATGAGGGTCCTTGAAACTTTATACTAAATCTCATTGTCGAGGAGGGTCCTAAAAACTTAAAGTTAAATCCCATTATGCAGAAGGGTCTTGAAAACTTGAAACTAAATCCCATTATACAGGAGGGTCCTGAAGACTTAATATTAAATCTCATTATCCAGGAGGGTCCTGAAGTCTTACAACTAAATCACATTAGCTAGGAGGGTGCTGAAAACTTAAAGCTAAACGCTATTATCCATGAGGGTCCTGAAAACTTAAAACTAAATCTCATTATCTAGGAGGGTCCTTGTGAGCACGTAATTTTCTCCCTAAGCAAATTGTTCCCAAAAATTCAAACAAAATGATTTTTCTTTATTTTTATAATTTTTGTGCATTTTGGTGTCATTTTCTGATAATTGTTGCATTTTATTTGTGCATGATAGTTCACATAAAATACAAAAATACGTATTTGTATTTAGGTTTTAACTTCATATGTTATTATTAATTAAGGATTAATTTATTTTAGAATAGGATATGAAGAAAATGAGAAAAATAGTTCACTTTAGCATTTTTATTGTTCTAATTGTGAAATTGTCACAAAATAGTTATTAAGTAAATTTTAGGCATTAATTAGTTTTAGTTTAATTGTTAGTTTAATTTTGCATCTTTGTAAAATTAGAAAATAGATACAAAATTACAAAATAAAAAAAATTAATTAAAAGAAAATAAAAAAAATACAAAAGGGAGTGGCTTTAATTTAAAGCCAATTATGGACCAATTTTATACCCAACTCGCCAGGCCCAAGTGGTCCAAGCCCAAACACCCCTACGCCCGGTCCAAGACCCTAACCCCAAAATGACGATGTTTCGGCGTTATTCAATCACAACCGTCAATTCTCCTCAATCCAATGGACGAGATTTAATCTTTTGAATCTCATAAAATGGTTGGAGACCTTTCAATAGGTCAAAGACCAAGCCTTGTCCTCCTTGTACTGTCTCTGAACTTCGCCGGTAGAGCCGCCGCCGGTAAACAACACCGTCTCCAAGCCTCCCCAAATTAATAACGCGAATACCCCATGTCATCCTCTTCCCGTTCCCGCCTTTGGCTTCCCTCTAACTTCACCAGAATTCCTCGAATCTTCATCAAGAGATTTTTCGGCCATGACGCCGCTTAACCTAATCACCCCCAAAATAATACCATAGAATCACCTTGACATTCTCTACACAACCCCTAGGACCTTTGGTCTCGAATATAGCCGGAACAACTAGAATTTGAGTTTGAAGATTTTCCAGCGAATATGGATTTCATCAAATTTGCACAAATTGGTGCCAGGAGGTTCTCCTCATCTTCTTCTCAAGGATTGTGGTGTTATGAAAGATCAATTGAGTGTCGAGATTAAACAATCGAGTGGCCATTGAAGTCGTGAGTCCTTTCCCTTTCTTTGTTTTCTATTATGTGAGTTTTTCTGTCGATTAAAACCTTGCATGAGTTCCTTTTAATGGGTATAGTTTGTTTCAGCATTAATCGGAATGTTTCTCTAGATTAGTCTGATTCTTACTGATTGATGTTTTGTTATTTAGTGATTAGTTTGATCAAAATTAGTTCAAGTCTTGATGTCGTTCTTAGAGAATAAACAATGGTAAGGCTTTTGTTTAATAATAAGGGTGTTAGGGTAAGTTGTTAGTTTAGCCAATTCTAATTATTTTGGGGCAATGAGAGGTTTGGGTTAGTTAGAGTGGTAAATTCAGGTTGAAGGTAGGGAATTTTATGCATTCATAAATTAGGTATCAATACTAGAATTCCTTGGAACCTTCTAGAGAGGGGTGTATTTAGAATAATGAGTAAGTTTGAAGTATTTCCTTGCACAACAAGTCAAAATAAAAGGGGTAAACATTAAAAAAGGGAGGGACCTGATCGGCAATTTTGGAATACTCATTCACCTATAAAAAGGCATATGCATTGCCTTGAAATGGAAGTTTAGAACCTATACCTAAAAATACAAATATCAACCTAAAAATGCAATGCATGAAATTTGAATAGTTTAAGTGTATTTTCATTGTTTTTAAAATATTAAATATGCACAAAAATGCAACTAAATGCGAACAATAAACAAATTATTACTATAAATTGTAAAAAATTAAAAACACTTAAAAGAAAATCCATTTGTGACTTTTTATAGGAGTATTATTACTTGGGCAAAAATCACGTGCTTACAGGTGCCCCTCTTTGCTTGGAAACACGAAGAGTTTTCGGGCAAAGATAAAGTGAGCGAATACAAGTGATTGTTGCCCGTTTGGATACTCCATGGGAAGCATTTAGAAAAAATTTGGCTGAGCCTTGCTTCTGAGGTTGCCTACATATCCTTGGTTGTAAAGGAATCATGTTAGTGTAGTTCTGGAAAATGGTGGAAGGATGAATTGGAGAGTCGAGAGGTACCGTTCCGTCGCGGTTCCGGTTCGCGGTCCTGTTATTACATCAAAATAAAAATCTTAAAGAACTAACTAAGTCTATCAGCTATGAGTTATAAAATTTCTATCAAGTCTTCTGAAGCTTGATGTTGAGTCTTGAATAGTTCTTCTGGCAAACTTTAGATTTGAACATTGACGCTTGATAGCTGCAGTTTCTAGTTCATTCTTCTCTGGTTTCTTCGGTTCCAGACCGGACATGTAGTGCTCGTGACATCAGGCATGTCTTGAGCAGTTCACATTTTCATCCGCTTCTGCATTTTGGACTCACTTATCTTTTTTTCTTTCTAGATTTAGATTTCTAACTTGAATTGAATTCTGAAATAACTTCCCTCGTTCTTGAGGTGGGTACTGGATGCTGACTTCAAACTTGAGATGAATTCCCTCTTTCTCCAGGTAGGTGCCTGACACTACAACAAAAATAGACAAAATAAAAGAAATGTTTCTGCCCAGTTTGAACTAGGAACATTCATGAGTGTTAGTTGAATCTCATTATCCATGAGGGTCCTGAAAACTTGAAACTAAATACCATTATCTAGGAGGGTCCTAAAAACTTAAAACTAAATCCCATTATCGAGGAGGGTCTTGAAAACTTAAAACTAAACCCTATTATCCAGCTGAAAACATGAAACTAAATCTCACTATCCAAGAGGGTCCTGAAAACTAAAAACTAAATCCCATTATCCAGTAGGGTCCTAAAAAGTTAAAACTAAATTCCATATTCAGGAGGCTCCTGAAACTAAAAACTAATCCCATTATCTAGGAGGGTCCTGAAGACTTGAAACTAAATCCCATTATTCAGGAGGGTCCCGAAAACTTGAAACTAAATCCCATTATCGTGGAGGGTCCTGAAAACTTAAAACTAAATCCCATTATCCAGGAGGGTCCTGAAAACGTAAAACTAAATCTCATTATCCAGGAGGGTCTTAAAAACTTAAAACTAAATCCCATTGTCCAGAAGAGTCCTGAAGACTTAAAATTAAATCCCATTATCCAGGAGGGTCCTGAAACCTTAAAACTAAATTCCATTATCCATGAGGGTCCTTGAAACTTTATACTAAATCCCATTGTCCAGAAAGGTCCTGAAAACTTAAAGCAAAATCCCATTATGCAGAAGGGTCTTGAAAACTTGAAACTAAATCCCATTATACAGGAGGGTCCTGAAGACTTAATATTAAATCTCATTATCCAGGAGGGTCGTGAAGACTTACAACTAAATGACATTAGCTAGGAGGGTGATGAAAACTTAAAGCTAAACCCTATTATCCATGAGGGTCCTGAAAACTTAAAACTAAATCTCATTATCTAGGAGGGTCCTTGTGAGCACGTAATTTTTTCCCTAAGCAATTCAAACAAAATGATTTTTCTTTATTTTTATAATTTTTGTGCATTTTGGTGTCATTTTCTGATAATTGTTGCATTTTATTTGTGCATGATAGTTCACATAAAATACAAAAATACGTATTTGCATTTAGGTTTTAACTTCATATGTTATTATTAATTAGGGATTAATTTATTTTAGAATAGGATATGAAGAAAATGAGAAAAATAGTTCACTTTAGCATTTTTATTGTTCTAATTGTGAAATTGTCACAAAATAGTTATTAAGTAAATTTTAGGCATTAATTAGTTTTAGTTTAATTGTTAGTTTAATTTTTCATCTTTGTAAAATTAGAAAATATATACAAAATTACAAAATAAAAAAAATTAATTAAAAGAAAATAAAAAAATACAAAAGGGGGTGGCTTTAATTTAAAACCAATTATGGGCCAATTTTATACCCAACTCGCCAGGCCCAAGTGGTCCAAGCCCAAACACCCCTACGCCCGGTCCAAGACCCTAACCCCAAAATGACGACGTTTCGGAGTTATTCAATCACAACCGTCAATTCTCCTCAATCCAATGGACGAGATTTAACCTTTCGAATCTCATAAAATGTTCGGAGACCTTTCAATAGGTCAAAGACCAAGCCTTGTCCTCCTTGTACTGTCTCTGAACTTCGCCGGTAGAGCCGCCGCCGGTAAACAACACCGTCTCCAAGCCTCCCCAAATTAATAACGCGAATTCCCCATGTCATCCTCTTCCGGTTCCCGCCTTTGGCTTCCCTCGAACTTCACCGGAATTCCTCGAATCTTCATCAATAGATTTTTCGGCCGTGACGCCGGTTAACCCAATCACCCCCAAAATAATACCATAGAACCACCTTGACATCCTCTACACAACCCCTGGGACCTTTGGTCTCGAATATAGCCGGAACAGCTAGAATTCGAGTTTGAAGATTTTCCAGCGAATATGGATTTCATTAAAATTTGCACAAATTGGTGCCATGAGGTTCTCCTCATCTTCTTCTCAAGGATTTTGGTGTTATAAAAGATCAATTGAGTGTCTAGATTAGACAGTCGAGCGGCCATGAAGCCGTGAGTCCTTTCCCTTTCTATGTTTTCTATTATGTGAGTTTCTCTGTCGATTAAAACCTTGCATGAGTTCCTTTTAATGGTTATAGTTTGTTTCAGCATTAATCAGAATGTTTCTCTAGATTAGTCTGATTCTTACTGATTGATGTTTTGTTCTGATAGTTAGTCTAATTAGTTGAGTAATTTAATGATTAGTTTGATCAAAATTAGTTCAAGTCTTGATGTCGTTCTTAGAGAATAAACAATGGTAAGGCTTTTGTTTGATAATAAGGGTGTTAGGGTAAGTTGTTAGTTTAGCCAATTCTAATTATTTTGGGGCAATGAGAGGTTTGGGTTAGTTAGAGTGGTAAATTCAGGTTGAAGGTAGGGAATTTTAGGCATTCATAAATTAGGTATCAATACTAGGATTCCTTGGAACCTTCTAGAGAGGGGTGTATTTAGAATAATGAGTAAGTTTGAAGTATTTCCTTGCACAACAAGTCAAAATAAAGGGGGTAAACACTAAAAAGGGAGGGACCTGATAGGCAATTTTGGAATACTCATTCACCTATAAAAAGGCATATGCATTGCCTTGAAATGGAAGTTTAGAACCTCCATATTTTCCCTCCCCAACTTCTTCTCCAAACTTCAGATTTGATTTGAAATTCAAACCCTAAAAATCCAAAACCTAGAGAAAATCAATAGAAAAACCAGAAGTTACTGTTTCATTGAAAAAACCTTAGATTAGTTTCCATTTTAGTGATTAACTTGCATCTTCAGCTCAACATTTAGTTGCTGAAGTTTCAGAAGTATTTGTTAATTTAATTTCGAGTGAAGCTTGGTCCAGTGCTGTGGTTTTGGTTTGCTGTTTTGGTGTATAACCTGTTACCAATCAGTCCTGGATTGCTCTATTATTTTTGAATCAAAATCAATTTGATTGCTGGATTTAAGCTGCTATTAAGCACTGTTTGGCTGATTACTTCTCATTTTGTTTCTGTCCAGGTATGTCCTCGGACTCAAGATATTAGAAATGAATCGATATGTATGAAATCACTTGAAGTCAATACAGAAATGGTGTTATTGGCCAAGTTTGGCATTCCTTGCATAAATAAATCGTTCAAATGATTTCTGCATTGTATGAATGAGAACCTCATAGATCTTGTAGGTCGTTTGATTCATCTAAAGCTATAATGTATAATAGGACTGTTGGACTACAACTGGACTATTTGATGCTGCTCGAGATTGCCTTAGGTGGATTTGGATATTATGTTGTCATTGTCTAGCAATTCGTCTAAAGATCTAATGTTCGTTAATTGTTAGAGTAATGAGTGTGATTTGAAATGGTTGTAGCTGATTTAGGTTATGTATTTAGCATATAATTCTCGAATATAGTAATGAGAGTTGAAATTATACTTCAATTTTAAGTAGTTTTAATTTTGTTCTTACTAATTTTGTTTAATAAAATCAGAAGGCAATTTAAATTGGAAGTCATTGATATTAGATTCTGAATCACTTGATCATTGTTTATTATTCTCAATTTTTGTTTCCTCTTGCCTTAATAACATTCCAATAGCTCATAAAAGCTAAAAGAAAATAATCTGAAATAAAGTTGAAATCAGAAAGTTCAATTGTTTTATCAAAGTGAATACATGAATCACGTTTGTTTTGTGAAACCTGAGTAATGTAAAGCTGCGTGGAAATATCAAAATTCAACGTGAATGGGTAATCCAAGGCTAATAGTCTATCCATAAGGGATTTGAGCTCCTTTGCAGGCCATATTTGGCCCAATAATAGTAAGCCCAAAAATGAGATATAAACCACACAAGTTCATCCTTTGATAAGGCAGGACTAATCACACTCCAGCCATGGGCCAAACTTTCCCAGGCCCAAATTATTGTTGGAAAATCGTTTGCTTTCATAAAACAATTGATTAGTTACGAATATAGGTAATTAAATCATAGATATAAAATTAGGTTTTGAATTAGGTAGCGGGTTTAAGCTAAATGGGTTTTCCCTTTTGTTTGAATTCGGGGCTCAAATTTATATTCATGGATTAATTGACCTTTTAGAAACAAATAATAATAAATAGAAAAATTTTAGTTTGCTTTAGGATTGGTCTTTTGATAATAATATGAGACGAGCCTCGCAAAAAAATATAAATTGGGGGGCCCTCGTTAATTACTTAATTCAAAATATTTAGTATTCAGAACGGGCCGCTTAGCAAATTTCACGGGCTTCCTAAAAGATAACAATACTTTAGTCGCTTTAGGCGCGATTTTTAATAATTTTACCTTCCTAATACGGGTGTACATTTTATGTGACCCAAATCTAAATCCGAAAATGTTGAATAAGAATGCGTCGAGCATCCAGGTGCATTTCATGTGACGTGATCTGAAAATATTTTCTTAAACGATGTTCACTTTCTTAAATAAAATAATTGCGAAAAAAACGGTAAATATCTTTAAAATTTCACTGTAGGTTTAACATACATAAAAAATCAAAGTTTAGCCAAATATAACAGTTGAGCGACCGTACTAGACACGGAACTCGGAAGTCCCTAACCCCTTCTCCCGGGTTAACAGAATTTGTTACCCGGATTTCTAGTTCGCGACTGTTAAACAGAGTCAAACCTTTTTCTTGATTCGGGATTCAAACTAGTGACTTGAGACACCATAAATCTCACAAGTGGCAACTCTGAATCTTTAATAAAGCGAATCTCATTTCGATTGTCCTTTAAGTGAAAAAAATCTTTTTTATTATACCATTTCATGGAGTAAGTAAAGCTCGGAAAAAGGAGGTGTGACAGCTCTGGCGACTTTGTTGGGGACAAGAACCCAGAACTTTTGTTCAGGATTCAGAATTCGAGCTTAGTATAATTGTTGTGTTCGGCTTTATTTGATTTTCCTACATGTTTTATGCCATACATGCTAAATATTTTACCGCTTTGATATTGGGTGATTTGTATATATAAACTGTTGCGAGACCCACATTCTTTCTAAGTCTTCTAATTGTTGAGAAGGGTGCACTTCGTGTAGATTTTTTCTATCTAGAGTATTCATATTTAGAGCGAAGTTTGGATAAGTTGCTAACCCGGCGGAGCTTCTATATCCCCAGTACGCCGCCCCCTGGCTCAAGTTGTCTGCTCGGGTAAGCCACGTCTTGAACAATAAACCTAGGTTTTAAACCAAGAAGAACAAAGCCTCATGTCGGATCCCTAGTAGGAACATTTTCCTTCTTTAAAGGGACTAAGTGTCTCATTTTCTACCAAACCAACCCAAATCAATTCTAACACACCAAACATAAATAACGAAACTTGAATAAGCATGAAATGGGGGAAACAAAGTAGTAATACATGAGACGATGTGTTAGGTCGTCACAATTCAAGAGGGAAAGGCTTTGTGGACTAGTCTCGTGACCGGTTTGAGGTGAGTAATAGATGTGGATAATGACCTGAGGGTTTGAAACCCCGGTATATCACACCGTGATGCTATATTGAGGCGAGACACGTACTCTACGTTGAGTGCGGGGTCGACTGTGACTAGAGGACTATGGCTTAGTCGCCCGAGTGATGTTGTACCGTGTCGTTGGTTAGGAATTAGCCGATAAACCTTCTACTTGGATGGTTGTGGATATATTTGGGCTGCATGATGGTTATTTGAATCCTGTTTGGATTATTATTACTATTTTCCATGATATCAGTCCTGAGCTAAATATTACCTCGAAATGGCTTGTAAAGTTCTAAGGTTCTAAACACCTAATTTATGATTTATAATAATTGAAACTGAAAATAGTAAGTTTGACTATGCTCGTGTGGCTTGCATTAATATAGTTTGACTGATAGTGGATCAGGCTGTACACCGCAGTGTATGTTACGATGATTTTGCGCTTGGGCTGTAGGAGCCCCTCCGGAGTCTGAATCCCCTACACTGAGCGCGGGTACCCAAATGGATCAGGCTACGCGTCGTAGCGGTCATGTGCATTGCATTGCATTCCAGTATTTATATCTATTTGCTCTATCAATTTCTTTATTGTTATTACACTGTTAAATGTGTAGGAGTAATGGTCTTAGCTTTGCAATGTTGTGTATTGGGATTTCTTACTTTCAGCCATTATACATGCCTATTACCACTAAGTTGGAAGTACTCACTTTACTCCATGCACCTTGTGTGCAGATCCAGGTACTTCGGGAGTTAGTTGAGCTTTCTACTGTCATCAGAGCTCCATTCGGAGTTGTCAAGGTAGCTGCCTAACGTCCGCAGGACCCGACTCCTCCCCTATCCCTTGTTATTTATCTTTTCCGCGTATTTCAGACTATGTATTATTACAGTCTTATCGCACTATACTGTTAGAGGCTCTAGAATCATGACCCCATGTCCTTGGGAGGATCTTCAGTATTATTGATATTCGAGTTATTTCTATTTATCAGTTAAACCTTTTTGCTTCATTACTTACTGATTTTTCAAATAATTGATTTTTGAGCTTTATGCTTGGGTTGAGAGTGTAAATGGTTGGGCTTGCCTAGCAGTTTGTGTTGGGCACCATCACGATCGGGTTTGGGGTCGTGACACATAAGGTGTCACCCTTTATTCTTATGGATGAAGAAGATACAGAGCCTCTTCGTGTTGAGGAGCCAAAATCACAATATCAAAGCTCAAGGTCTTCTTCCACACAATTTGACGAAGGCGTACTTAAAGAAATTGTTAGAGTATGTGTTTCTTCCTTTGAATTGTATAAGTTTTTTATTTGATTATTTCTTGATTACGAACATTTTTTTTATATTTATATTATGTTTTTTGATTCAGAGATTATCAGAGAGTTTTAAGTAGGATTTACAAGCTGAAGTTACCAGAGTTAATAAGAAAATTGATGTATCACAAAAAAAGATTGAGAATGAAATCATGGTAATTATGGTACTTCTTGTCTTTAAATTTGAACGTGACAATGAAACTTAAGGACTGCATTTCCTTAAGTTTTGAACTTGGAACTCAAAGTTAAGGACTTCTTGTCCTTAACTATTGAACTTTGAATTCAAACTTAATGGTTGCATGTCCTTAAGTTTTGAACTTGGAATTCAACCTTAAGGACTGCATGTCCTTAAGTTTTGAACCTGTCCTTATCTTTCTAACTTAGTTTCTTTCGCAGGATTTAAGGAAAACTCTGGGATCAAAGCTTGATACATTGATGAACATCTTTGAGAAAGCTGATCATAGGAACACAGATAGAGAATCTAGTGTTCTATTTAGAAAAGATGGAGTTGATGATCATTGTTGTGCTACTGAGCCTACTGGTATAATCAACGAAGATGCAGGTGGTGATGAACGTGGTGATATTGATTTTAGAGATTCGCGTCTAGATGATGACCAAGAGAGTCAACAAGAGAAAGGAGTGCCAGAAAAAATTTATAGAGTATGTGGATTGCAATCACATGAGGATTTAACAAGTCCATTAGGGACAAGTGTGTGACGACCTAAAAGGTCATCACCTATTTTCCTCACTTGTTCCGCGCTTCTGAGGCCTTGAAAATCTCATTTTATGTTGCCTCGATTTACGCGCATAATCCGGGCATGTAACCGGAAAGATTTTGTGCTAGAATATGTGAATGCTATCAAAAATTTGAAGAAAAGTGATATTAATATTGATATAGTTGACTTCGATCAACATTTTTGGTAAACGGACTCAGACCCGAGATCGGACGGTCCCGGAAGGTCCGTAGGAAAATATGGGACTCGGGCATGTGTCCGGAGTCGAATTCTGAGGCCTAGAGCCCAAGATATGAATTTTTCTGTTAAATTATTTTTGCTGAAATTATTAAATGAAAATGGATTAAACGACCATGGTATCGGGCTCGTATTTTGGTTCCGACGAGTCTTAAATATTATATAAGTGCTTTCTGCAAACTTTGGTGACATTTGGATGTTGTTTGATACGTATTGAACCTTGAGTTCCAAATTTGAAAGTTAATAAAGTTAAAGGAAGATAATCATGAACTTGAAGCTTGATTTGATGAAAACGATGTTATATTGGCGATTTGATCGCACGAGCAAGTTTGTAATATATTTTTGAAGTTGTGTGCATGTTTGGTTTGGAGCTCGAGGGCTCGGATAAAGATTTGATAGGCCGTTGGAACAAATTCTGAAAAATAACACAACTTGTGTTTTCACCCAGGTGGTATCTTCGCAATTGCGAAGAAATTCTCGAAATTGCGAGAAGACTCAGCCCTGGCCTTGGTTCGCAAATGCAAACCAATCTTCGCAAATGCGAAGATGGCAGGAAAATACCCAGGCTCGCAAATGTGAGATTAATATCGCAAATGCAATGAACCCAGAAATCACCCCAAGCTCGCAAATGCAAAGGAAGTCTCGCAAATGCGAGACTGGTAGACCTTGGGCCAGAGTTCGCAAATATGAGAGCAACAGTCCCAAAACCTGCTATGTTCGCAATTGCGAACAAACGTTCGCAATTCCCATAACCACAGCTGTGCAATCTGATACTAAACGAATTTTTCACCACTTATCTTCATTCTTTCAAAACCCAACACACCACACACGATTCTCCAAGAGCAAAATCACTCCAATACACTTGTAAGTCACTTTTTTACTTAATTCTTTCAATTCCTAACATCATTAAACATGACTTTCAAGAGAAATCAAAGGTTTCCATGGTAGAAATTCTTGTTTTTGGGTAGAACCTAGGTTTTTCATGAATTGGAGAATTAGACCTCGATTTGAGGTCCGATTTTGAAACAAATCATATATTAGAACTCATGAGGGAATGGGTATCCGGATTTTGGTCCGAACCCCGAGTTCCGATCACGGGGGACCAGGGACGTTTTGGGAAATTTTGGGTTAAACTTTGAGAAAACCATTTTTAAGCATCCAAACCAATTTATATAGTATTTATTAATGTAATTGAACCGATTGTGATTAAATTCAAGCAAGTTGAAAGCTGAAATTCGAGGTAAAGCTAAAATTGAAGGATAATTGGACTTCAAGGCTTAGAGGTTAGTGTTTGATCTATCCTAGCTTGAGGAAATAGGATTAATATGCTAATTGCTATGTGATCGAGTGCGGTGTATGGGCTGTGGTGACGAACATCCATACACTGGCATCTAGCATGACCGTGAGTCATTTGTTGACATATATTGTTGGATGTTTTTAAGATAAAATCTTGAACCCTTGTCGGGTTGTGAAGTTGATCATTATTTTCCCTTGCCGGGACTTTATTGTGAAGTTGATCATTGTTTTCCCTTGCCGGGATTTTATTGTGAAGTTGATCATTGTTTTCCCTTGCTGGGACTTTATTGTGAAGTTGATCATTGTTTTCCCTTGCCGGGACTTTATTGTGAAGTTGATTATTGTTTTCCCTTGCCGGGACTTTACTGTGATAATTAGTGTGTCCCTTGCCGGGACGGTTCATGATTATTGTTTTCATTCTTTTGCCCTTAACTGTGATTGTTATTTGGGTGAGGAAGAGTGATAATGCACGAAGGGTAATGTCGTGCCTTGTTTTATTGATTATGCACGAAGGATCATGTCGTGCCTTGTTTTATTGATTATGAACGAAGGGTAATGCCGTGCCTTGTTTTATTGATTATGCACGAAGGGTAATGTTTTGCCTTGTTTTATTGATTATGCACGAAGGGTAATGCCGTGCCTTATTTATTGATTATGCACGAAGGGTAATGTCGGGCCTTGTTATTGATTATGCACGAAGGATCATGTCGTGCCTTGTGATATTGATTATGCACGAAGGAACATTCCGTGCTCTGTTGTTATTTGAACCATGCACGAAGGATCATGCCGTGCCATTAATGTGAGGATGAGAGTAAAAGCACGAAGGGTGATGCCGTGCAACTATTTAAAATTTCCTTGTATTGATAATAGCTTGTTTTCATTTCACTTTGATTCTCTTTACTTATTTATTTTATGTTGTTGATTGTGTTTTTCCCAGTATGATACTTCTTGTTAATTTTGTTACTTGATAATCCTGTTATTTTGTGGTATGTACATATATAGAACTGCACAAGTTTATGTGAGTCTCTGGTCCTAGGCTTGTCACTACTTCGCCGGGATAGGCCAGGCACTTACCAGCACATGGGGTCGGATTGTGCTGATACTGCACTTCTGTGTGTTTTTGCACAGGTCCAGGTTTCGAGCAGGAACAGCAGCAGAAGTAGAGTACTCGTGGGAGTTGAGCATTTCGAGACTGAGGTAGTTTGCAGGCGTCCGCAGGTCCGGCGTCTCTTCTATTTACTTATACTATTTGTTGTGGTCTCATTGTTCCGAGACAGACATATATTTATCATTTTCTTTCAGACCATTATATGTAGTATTCATTAGTGGTTCTTGAGTTGGTGAATCCACGTCTTGGGTAGAGGATTTCATCAGTATTTTATCTTAGTATCATTTATCTCTATTTAGAAATTCTTTCACATTTATTAAATTGAATAATTAGTTCTCTTGCTATTAAGTATGAGTATAAAAATAATGATATGGACAGGATAATGTTGAATGAATTGGCTTGCCTAGCTACCACGAGTAGGCGCCATCACGATCCCGATGACGGGGGAAACTCCGGGTCGTGACAAGTTGGTATCATAGCTCTAGGTTACATAGGTCTCACCACTCACGAACAAGCTTAGTAGAGTTTGAGGGGTAGGTACGGAAACGTCTGTACTTGTCATTCAGAGTCTATTGAGTTAGGAAAATGTTTCTCATTTGTTCTTTCTTATCGTGCGAATTCGTTCTTCAAAATGTTAAGTTGAATTTCCACTCTTGTCTTCCCACGAATGGCGAAGTCACGTACCGCTTCTCCAGCCAAACAATGACACGGGCAGGTGATAGATCAACTACGCCTTCAAAAGTCTTAAGGAGGACGGATAGGTTTCACCAAACTCTTCGCTACCACCTTCAGCGGTGCATCTTTTGAGGACCCACGGGATTGTGCTTGACCGTTGTTGTGAGGAATTACAGAACGTGGGAATAGTCGAATGCGAGGGGGTTGATTTTACTATGCTTCGGATGGCAGACAGAAGTAGTGGAAAGATAACGTATTTACCACGCCAGTTGTGGTTTCGACGGAAGATGCAATTATATCAGAAAATCACCTAATGCATTGTGTGGGGTTTCAATGGACCTTGACGTCTGGTGGATTTGTTGGAGCTGTGAAGGACAAATATTATGAACTATTGGGATGCATATATACTATAGGGAAAGGTCCTCCAAATAACTTATACATATTTAAGGTTGGTTCCTTTCATGGTGTAAGAATTGCCCTAGAGAATAACGAAGGGTATGTGAGTAAATGGGGTAGCTCACCAGTGTTAAGCCAACATAGCAAAAGAGGAAATTGGCCGTCGATGGTTGCGACAAGTCCACGAAGAGGGCATGCCGTCCAACACAATGCTAGTTACTAAATGCTATTTTAAGAAGATGTTCGGAAGACGTCACCCCCCCCCCCAAGATTCTCTGCAATATGTAGTATATGCGATCTGAACGGTTGTACCAGGTCATAATGACTATGTCCGAATATGTATATTGTCATGAGCAATAAGTTAACTGAGCCTTAAAAGAATTGCTGTGAATGTGGAGTTTTGGAGAAATGTAATTTTAGAAAAGCACTCAGGTTACACGCTCCATTGCAGTTAATATTTATCCTACATGGCCAGCCAGATGTAGAGGTCAGGATGTTATAAGTGGAGGTGAAAATCCTAGAGGTGGAGTCCCAACCATTGATATAATTTTTATGATATGAGAGAGGTCACTACACCAGATGGGGTCATCACACGTATAATTCAGATTGTTATAGACAGAATAATTTTCCCTTAATTTGATTTGGTTTTTGAAAGAAAATTTAGGCGAGTCCTTTTAACATGCTTCATTCATGAGCGAGCATCGTAACCATCAAACCTTCTTATGGAAATACTCACGTTGGGATATTACATGAGGATAGACATCCCGATTATTAGGTGTTAGTCACTAAATTATCCATAAGGCTAAGAGTGACTTTATATTACTTATTACAGTGGGTTTTGATATAATTCTCGGAATAACTGAATCTAATCGTTAATTGTGAGCCCTATCAGTATGAGGGTTCATTTTATGTCGTGATTGTCTTTGACGGACAATTATTGAAAGGAAGAAAGAAAGGAAATGAAAAAAATTCAGATGATATGATGTGCAAGCACTGTGATTCAGAGTTGTGGATGAGATCCTCAAATTTTTTTGGCATAATGTGAAATATTTCTAAGCCGAGCTTCAAGATGCGGTGGATATCATGTGAGGACTAGGTCCTGGTAGTAAGAGTTTATGTGTTTAAAATTCTTCTTTTATAAAATTAATATTTTTGGTATTACGTTTTTAAATGAGAGTCATGCCTGTTAGGACTACTTGACCATTTTGTATAGCTCTTATTCATATCTAGCCATCTTTATTTTTAAACCGTTGAGTTAGCCTTTGAGATGAGCACCCAGGTGCGGATAAATATGACTCATTAATTCGAAAAAAAAAGTAATCACAAGGTCTCCATACCACATTCTGAGTAATGTGGGAGCTTTGGAATAAGGTATTTGATAACACATAGTTAATTGGCAATGTTGTAATTTAGGGACGACTCTTATGGCCAAAGTCATGGCTATGTGTATAAGTACGTGGTGTTCATGCCCTAGCTAAACTGGCTCGTGATAGTACTCATGGATAACGTATTGATATGCTCCCGCAGTTAGGAAGAGCATACGCAGCATCTCAGAGTGGCTCTCCAGACTCTGGAAAAGGTAGTCAGCTATATGCGGATATCTCAAGAGTGTGAGTTCTGGCTAAGTACAGTTGCATTACTGGGCCATGTTGTGATGGAAGAAGGTATAAGTGTCGATCCAAGGAAGATGGAGGCAGTCAAGGACTGGCCTAGACTAAGATCAGCCACCAAGATCCAGAGTTTCTTGGGATTAGCAGGTTAGTATTTGTAGAGAGGTTCTCTTCTATTGCAGCCCCGATGACCAGGTTGACCTAGAAGGGTGCCCAGTTCAAGTGGTCAGATGAGTGTGAGGCGAGCTTCCAGAAGCTCAAGACAGCTTTGACTATAGCACCAGTGCTGATACTACCTACGGGTGCAGGGCCTTATACGGTTTACTATGATGCATCTCGTACGGGGCTTGGAGCGGTATTGATGCAGGATGGTAAGGTTATTGCTTACGCTTCGAGATAGTTGAAAATCCATGAAAAGAATTATCCGATTCATGATCTTGAGCTGGCAGCAGTAGTTCATGCCTTAAAAATCTGGAGGCATTATCTATATGGTGTGGCGTGTGAGGTATACACGGATCACAAAAGCCTACGGTACTTATTCAAGCAAAAGGAGTTGAATTTGCGACAGAGGAGATGGTTAGAGTTGCTGAAGGACTATGATGTTACTATCCTATATCACCCAGGTAAGGCCAATGTGGTGGCCGATGCATTGAGTAGAAAGTCTGCCAGCATGGGTAGTCTCGCGTACATTCCAGTCAGTCAAAGACCACTTGCTCTAGATGTCCAGGCCTTAGTAAACCAGTTCATGAGACTTGACATTACTGAGCCTAGCAGGGTGTTAGCCTGCACGGTCGCTCGTTCATCTCTATTAGAGTGGATCTGTGAGAGACAATTTGATGATCCTCATTTGCGTGACTTGAGAGATACCGTATAGCGGGTAGGTGCCACGAAGGTAACTCTAGATGATGACGGGGCATTGAGATTGCAGGGTCGAGTTTGTGTGCCCAATGTTGAGGGGATTCGAGAGTTGATTTTAGCGGAGGCCCACAGTTCGCGGTATTCTATCCACCCGGGCGCCGCGAAGATGTATCAGGATTTACGGCAGCACTACTGGTGGCGCAGGATGTAGAAGGACATCATTTCGTATTTCGCTCGGTGTCTAAATTGTTAAGAGGTGAAATATGAGCACCAGAGGCCTGGTGGTGTATTCCAAAGAATCAAAATTATCGAGTGGAAATGGGAGCGAATCACAATGGACTTCATTACTGGACTTCCTTTGACCCGGAGGATTTTTTATGCTGTTTGGGTCATTGTTGATAGGTTGACCAAGTCAGCACACTTCATTCCAGTATCTGTCTCTTACTCATTGAAGAGGTTATCAGAGATTTACATTAGTGAAATTGTTCGCCTTCATGGGGTGCCGATGTCTATTATCTCAGATTGGGGTACGCAGTTTACCTCATATTTCTGGATAGTGGTCCAACAGGAGTTAGGCACCCAGGTCCAGTTGAGTACAACTTTTCATCCTCAGACGGACGGCCAGTCCGAGAGGACTATTCAGATTCTAGAGGACATGCTCCGAGCCTGTGTCATTGATTTTGGAGGCTCGTGGGACCAGTTTCTACCATTAGCGGAGTTCGCCTACAACAACAGCTACCAGTCTAGCATTCGGATGGCCCCGTATGAGGCGTTGTATGGTAGGCGATGTCGGTCTCCAGTCGGATGGTTTGAGCCGGAAGAGGCTCGGTTGTTGGGTACAGACTTAGTTCAAGAGGCCTTATCAAGACTATCCAGGAGAGATTGCGTTCAGCCCAGTCCAGACAGAAAACTTATGCGGATCATAAGGTTCGAGATGTAGATTTCATGGTTGGCGAGCGGGTATTGCTCCGAGTATCGCCTATGAAGGGCATGATGAGGTTCGGAAAGAAGTGCAAACTCAGTCCTAGGTATATTGGTCCATTTGAGATTCTGGACCGAGTGGGAGAGGTGGCTTACAGACTAGCACTTCCACCTAGCTTATCAGCCGTGCATCCAATTTTTCATGTATCTATGCTTCGGAGGTACCACGACGATCCTTCACATATGTTAGACTTCAGTACTGTCCAGTTGGACAAGGATCTATCTTACCAGGAGGAGCCGGTGGCTATTCTAGACCGGCAGGTTCGACGGTTGAGGTCGAAAAGTTTCCCTTCCGTGCATGTCTAGTGGAGAGGTCAGCCTCCTGAGGCATCGACCTGGGAGTCCAAATCTGATATGCAGAGCCGCTACCTACATTTGTTCCCCGACTCAGGTACTTCCTTCTCTTGTCCGTTCGAGGACGAAAGGTTGTTTTAGAGGTGGAGGATGTGACGACCCAAAGGGTCATCACCTGTTTTCCTCACTTGTTCCGCGCTTCCGAGGCCTTGAAAACCTCATTTTATGTTGCCTTTATTAATGTGCATAATCTGGGCATGTAGCCAGAAAGATTTTGTGCTAGAATATGTGAATGCTATGAAAAATTTGAAGAAAAGTGATATTAATATTGATATAGTTGACTTCTGTCAACATTTTTGGTAAACGGACCCGGACCCGAGATCGGACGAACCCGGAAGGTCTGTAGCAAAATATGGGACTCAGGCATGTCGGAGTCGAATTCTGAGGCCTAGAGCCCAAGATATGAATTTTTCTGTTAAATTATTTTTGCTGAAATTATTAAATGAAAATGGAATAAACGACCATAGTATCGGGCTCGTATTTTGGTTCCGACGCCCGGTACGAGTCTTAAATATTATATAAGTGCTTTCTGCAAAGTTTGGTGACATTTGGATGTCGTCTGATGTGTGTTGAACCTTGAGTTCCATATTTGAAAGTTAATGAAGTTAAAGGAAGATAATCATGAACTTGAAGCTTGAGTTAATGAAAATGATGTTATATTGGCGATTTGATCGCACGAGAAAGTTTGTAATATGTTTTTGAAGTTGTGTGCATGTTTGGTTTGGAGCCCAAGGGCTCGGATAAAGATTTGATAGGCCGTTGGAACAAATTCTGAAAAATAACATAGCTGGTGTTTTCACCCAGCTGGTATCTTCGCAATTGCGAAGAAATTCTCAAAATTGCGAGAAGACTCAGCCCTGGCCTTGGTTCGCAAATGCGAACCAATCTTCGCATATGCGAATATGGCAGGAAAATACCCAGGCTCACAAATGCGAGATTAATATCGCAAATGCGATGAACCCATAAATCACCCCAAGCTCGCAAATGCGAAGGAAGTCTCACAAATGCGAGACTAGCAGACTTTGGGCCAGAGTTCGCAAATACGAGAGCAACAGTCCCAAAACCTGCTATGTTCGCAATTGCGAACAAACGTTCGCAATTCCCATAACCGCAGCTGTGCAATCTAATACTTAAATGAATTTTTCAATTATTTTCTTCATTCTTTCAAAACCCAACACACCACACACGATTCTCCAAGAGCAAAATCATTCCAAAACACTTGTAAGTCACTTTTTACTTAATTCTTTCAATTCCTAACATCCTTAAACATGATTTTTAAGAGAAATCAAAGGTTTCCATGGTAGAAATTCTTGTTTTTGGGTAGAACCTAGGTTTTTCATGAATTGGAGAATTAGACCTCGATTTGAGATCTGATTTTGAAACAAATTATATATTTGAACTCGTAAGGGAATGGGTAACCAGATTTTGGCCCGAACCCCAAGTTCCCACCACGTGGGACCAGGGGCGTTTTGGAAAATTTTGGGTTAAACTTTGAGAAAACCATTTTTAAGCATCCAAACCAATTTATATAGTATTTATTAATGTAATTGAACCGATTCTGATTAGATTCGAGCAAGTTGAAAGCTGAAATTCGAGGTAAAGCTATAATTGAATGATAATTGGACTTCAAAGCTTAGAGGTAAGTGTTTGATCTATCCTAGCTTGAGGGAATAGGATTAATGTGCTAATTGCTATGTGATCGAGTGCGGTGTATGAGCTGTGGTGACGGGCATCCATACACTGGCGTCTAGTATGACTGTGAGTCATTTGTTGACATATATTGTGGGATGTTTTAAGATAAAATCTTGAACCCTTGTCGGGTTGTGAAGTTGATCATTGTTTTCCCTTGCCTGGACTTTATTGTGAAGTTGATCATTGTTTTCCCTTGCCGGAACTTTATTTTGAAGTTGATCATTGTTTTCCCTTGCCGGGACTTTATTGTGAAGTTGATCATTGTTTTCCCTTGCCGGGACTTTATTATGAAGTTTATTATTATTTTCCCTTGCCGGGACTTTACTGTGATGACTATTGTGTCCCTTGCCGGGACGGTTCATGATTATTGTTTTTATTCTTTTGCCCTTAACTGTGATTGTTATTTAGGTGAGGAAGAGTGATACTGCACGAAGGGTGATGACGTGCCTTGTTTTATTGATTATGCACGAAGGATCATGCCGTGCCTTGTTTTATTGATTATGCATGAAGGGTAATGTTGTGCCTTATTTTATTGATTATGCACAAAAGGTAATGTCGTGCCTTGTTTTATTGATTATGCACGAAGGGTAATGCCGTGCCTTTTTTTATTGATTATGCCCGAATGTAATGACCCGGCCGGTCGCTTTAGAAAATTACGCCCCAATCTCTAATTTAACTGTTTTCCTAAGTACATTTCTGCTATTGTGGTTTGTCGGGAGAGTCGGCCCTGAAATTTGAAGTATTTTTGGGACACTTAGTCCCTAAATGAGAGCTTTAAAGATAGAAAATGGTCCGTAACCGGAACAGTGTTAAGACGATCTCGGAACGGAAATCCGATGGTTCCATTAGCTCCGTTGGGTGATTTCGGGGTTGGGAGCGCGTTCGGAATGTATTTTGGAGGTCCTTAGCTCAATTAGGCTTGAAATGCCGAAGGTTGAAATTTTGGCGAATCCGAATGATAGGTGAGATTTTGATCCGGGGGTCGGAATGGAATTCCGACAATTTCTGTAGCTTCGTTATGTGATTTTGGATATGTCCGCAAATTTTCAGGTCATTCGGACGTCGTTTGGTCGAGTTTAAGATCGAATGTGCAATTCGGAAAGTTTTAAGAAATTTAGGCTTGAATTCGATGTGAATTATTGATTTTTGATGTTATTTTGGCGATTTGATCGCGTGAGCAAGTTCGTATGATATTTTTTAAGTCAGTGTGCATATTTGGTTTGGAGCCCCGAGGGCTCGGGTGAACTTTGGATAGGCCACGAGATCAATTTTTCATGTTAGAAGTTGCTGTTAGCAACTGGTCTGCAGAGTTCACAAATGTGAACAATAGTTCGCAAATGCGAACTCCCCACTATTCTGCAGAGTTCGCAAATGCGAACAATAGTTCGCAAATGCGAACTCCCCCCATATTGTGCCTGTGTTCGCAAATGCGAACAATAGTTTGCAAATGCGAACTTGACACTATTGTGCCTGTGTTCGCAAATGCGAACAATTGTTCGCAAATGTGAACAATAGTTCGCAAATGCGAACTCGACACTATTCTGCCTGTGCTCACAAATGCGAACAATAGTTCGCAAATGCGAACTTCCCAATATTTAGCCTGTGTTCGCAAATGCGAACAATAGTTCGCAAATGCGAACTTCCCAGTTTTGCCTTGGCTTCGCAAATGCGAACAAAAGTTCGCAAATGCGAACTTCCCAACCTTAGCTTATTTTTCAAACTCCAGAAATTGGTCGGGGTTCGCAATTGCGAACCCATGTTCGCAAATGCGAACACAGAGACCTGTAAATCACGATTTCCAACTTCATTCTTCACATTTCACAACCCAAAAACACCCATTTGTGATTCTTCACGGATTCCTTCTTCTTCAAAACAATATCAAGTCACTTTTTACTTAATTCTTTCAATTCTTAACATCATTATACATGTTTTTCAATAGAAATCAAAGGTTTTCATGGTAGAATTTCTTGTTTTTGGTAGAATATAAGGTTTTTCATAAGTTGGGAAATTGGACCTCGAATTGAGGTCCGATTTTGAAACAAATCATATACTTGAACTCGTGGGGGGATGGGTAACCGAATTTTGGTCCGAACCCCGAGTTCCGACCATGTGGGCCGGGTGTCGAAATTCACTATTCCGGGCAGAATGTTGTAAAAGTTGTAATTGGCCTTAGGAATTAGTTTGTTGAGTAGTATTGATGATATTAATTCAATTGTGTATAGATACGATTGGATTGGAGCCAAATTTGAAAGGAAAAGGCATTGCCACGGATTGAATTGTTCGTAAACATTGAGGTAAGTGTCTTGTCTAACCTCTTGTGGGGGACTTTCACCCCTAGGATATTATGTGATACTTTAAATGCCTTGTACGTGAGGTGACGGGCATGTACATGCGCTGGTTGTTGAACACGTACTTTACTTAAAATGTTCAATGAGTGATATTCCTGTTGTTAGCTGTTAAATTTGATATTTCTACCCGGTAGCAGTTAGAAAAGCATGATTAGGTAGTATTTAACTGTCTAGTTACGTAATTGTCTTACTTGAGTTTTCTTGGTAATCGCTGGCGCTGTTTATCGGCGAAGTTATAGTTAAGCATATTATACTTCTTTCTGTGTATTCCTTTACTTGTTGTGTTTGTGGACTGCGGGTTCGATTCCCGGAGATCCTGAGATTTATTGAAATGTGGACCGCGGGTTCGATTCCCGGAGATCCTGAGATTTATTGAGATATGGACTACGGGTTTGATTCCCAAGATCCTGAGTTATTGGTAGGGAATACGAGTTCAATTCCCGAGATCCTGAGTTATTGGTAGGGACTACGGGTTTGATTCCCGAGATCCTGAGTTATTGGTAGAGACTGCGGTTTCGATTCCCGGAGATCCTGAGCTATTGAGATATTATTGAGACATGGGTCGCGGGTTCGATTCCCGGAGACCCAGGGGTGCTGTTAATGGGACTGTGGGTTCAATTCCCACAAGTCCTGGACTTGTTTTTATTGAGTTGGTTATTTGTTGTTAGCTAAATTTTAGACGGTTGCAGTAATCATTTTATTGTTGTTATTGCGAAAATTATTATCATTTAAACTGTTTATTATTGTTATTATCACTATATTATTGCTTCTCAGTAGGGCCCTGACCTTCCTCGTCACTACTCCATCGAGGTTAGGCTTGGCACTTACTGAGTACCACCGTGGTGTACTCATGCTACTCTTCTGCACACTTTTGTTGTGCAGATCCAGGTACATCAGGACAGGCTCATACTAGGTGATTCAGCAGCACCTTGGGAGACCTCGAGGTATGATCTGCTACGTCCGCGGATCCGGAGGCCATCCTTCTATTCTGATAGTTCTAGTAGATATTTTTCATTCATCTCGTTGTTAGATACTCTTTACACATAGAGCCACGGTTGTATATTCTCTTTTAGTCTGTGTTACCGTGGGATTCCGGATCTTGGTAATGTTTTATTCAGTGTGGTGATGAATATATGTGCCAAGCGGCATAGAGTACATACCTTTTTATGCTATTTTTCCGTTGTTTCTTATTTAAGTGTTCATAGCTTGTGTATTTCGCAACGTGTTAGGCTTACCTAGTCGTGGGGACTGGGTGCCATCACGACATGTTCACGATTGGTGAACTAGGGTCGTGACAAGTTGGTATTAGAGCTCTAGATTCATAGGAGTCACGGGACACAGACCGGTTACTTAGAGTCTTGCTGATCGATACGGAGACATCTGTATTTATCTACGAGAGGCTATGTAACTGTTTAGGAAACTCTTCATTTCTTTTGGATTTCCTTGTCGTGCGACATTTTTGGCATCAAATCTAAACTACTGCTTTCTATTCTCTCACAGATGGTGAGGACACGATCTACTCGCGATGATCAGGTACCCGCGCCCCCTGTTGCCGCCGTCAGAGGCCGGGGCCGAGGTAGAGGATGAGGACGCGCCCGAGGTGCAGCCACAACACCCGCGCGCGCTGCCGCTGAGGTGCCACAGGTAGACCAGGTTGGAGCGCAGGCACCTGGTACACCGACTACAGCTGCTACTACTCCAGCACTACAGGAGACCCTGGCTCAGTTCATGAGTATGTATACCACTTTAGCCCAGGCAGGACTGCTTCCTCTTGTTGCAGCTACATCTCAGGCCGGGGGAGGGGCCCAGACTCCCGCAGCCGTTACACCGGAGCAGCGTGTGCCAGTGGGACAGGTTCCAGATGTTTTGGTTATGCCTCCTGCCGCCCCAGCACGGCCCGGAGGTGGACCAACTGCCTCTGAGGACGAGCAGCATAGATTGGAGAGGTTCAAGAAATATGACCCTCCAGTGTTTAGTGGTTTGGCTTCGGATGATGCATTGGGTTTTCTAGAGGAGTGTCATCGTATTCTTTCTACCATGGGGATTGTGGAGACCAGCGGGGTTTCCTTCACTACGTTTCAGTTTCGTGGGACCGCTTATGATTGGTGGCGCACGTATGAGTTGGATAGTCCGGAGGAGTCCGCTTCGTTGACCTGGACGCAGTTTTCAAATCTGTTTTTGACGGAGTTTGTTCCCCAGAGCCTTAGGGATTCTTGGCGCTCGGAGTTTGAGCGGTTGCGACAGGGCTCCATGTCAGTATCGGAGTATGCTATCAGTTTCACCCGTCTAGCCAGGCATGCACCGGCTTTGGTAGCCATGGTTCGGGAGAGAGTGCGGAGATTTATTGAGGGCCTTGTTCCATCTATCCGATCCAGCATGGCCAGAGAGCCGGAGACAGATATATCTTATCAGCAGGAAGTTAGCATTGCCAAGAGGATCGAGAGTATGCTCCCTAGAGAGCGGAGAGAGAGAGAGGCCAAGAGGTCTCGTGAGTCGGGCCATTTCTCCGGTGCCCGCACTTTATCAGTCGGTCGTTTTGGCAGGGGTTATTCCGGCCGA
Source organism: Nicotiana noctiflora (assembly GCA_032618575.1). Classification (NCBI taxonomy): domain Eukaryota; kingdom Viridiplantae; phylum Streptophyta; class Magnoliopsida; order Solanales; family Solanaceae; genus Nicotiana; species Nicotiana noctiflora. Next base: position 41,925 of record JASVEL010010516.1, on the reverse strand, counting down.
CCAGTTCATTCAGCATTGCCCGCAGCCGGTAGTACTCCAGGTCTTCCAGCACCTCAGGAGCCTTATTATGCTTCCCTAGTTTCCAGTGCACCTCCTACGCGGGGTCCTTCCAGGGTTCAGACTGGTGGGGGTGAGGCCGGTCAGTCACAGCCACCGCGTCCTCCCAGAGCTTGCTTTGAGTGCGGGGATACTCGCCATCTGGTTAGGGAGTGCCCCAGGCGTAGGAGGGGAGTGCCTCATCAGTCTTCGCAGCCTCAACATGGTTCTCAAGGCAAGCAGGCTATCATTCCAGCTCCAGCTGCCACTCCACCTACCCATTCAGCTAGGGGCGGGGTTCAGGGTACCAGAGGCCGCCCTCGAGAGGGGGGACAGGCCTGATTTTATGCTATTCCCGATCGCGCTACGGCTGTTGCATCCGATTCTGTTATCACAGGTATTATTCTGGTTAGTCACAGGGAGGCATCGGTTCTATTCGACCCCGGTTCCACTTTTTCATATGTGTCTTCTTACTTTGCTTCTCATCTGGGTGTGCCTCGGGATTCTTTGAGTGCCCCCATTTATGTTTCCACTCCGGTGGGCGATTCTTTGGCTGTGGACCATGTATATCGGTCGTGTTTGGTTACCATTTGTGATTTTGAGACCAGAGTGGATCTATTATTGCTCGGGATGGTCGATTTTGATATTATTCTGGGCATGGACTGGTTGTCGCCCCATTATGCTATTCTTGATTGTCACGCCAAGATCGTGACGCCGGTTATGCCAGGCATTCCACGTATTGAGTGGAGTGGTACTCTAGATCACACCCCTAGCCGTGTTATTTCTTTTCTCAGAGCTCAGCGTATGGTTGAGAAGGGGTGTGCTGCTTATCTAGCCTATGTGCGGGACGTCGGTATTGACACTCCCTCTATTGATTCTGTTCATGTGGTACGTGACTTTGCGGATGTATTTCCAGCTGATCTTCCGGGCATGCCGCCCGACAGAGATATTGACTTTGCTATTGACTTGTTGCCGGGCACTCAGCCCATTTCTATTCCACCATACCGTATGGCTCCTCCTGAGTTAAAGGAGTTGAAGGATCAGTTACAGGAGTTATTGGGCAAGGGTTTTATTCGACCCGGTGTTTCGCCTTGGGGTGCTCGTGTATTGTTTGTGAAGAAAAAGGACGGTTCTATACGTATGTGTATTGACTATCGTTAGCTGAACAAGGTTACAGTGAAGAACCGGTATCCTTTGCCCCGTATTGATGATTTATTTGACCAGCTACAGGGCACACATGTGTTTTCTAAGATTGATTTGCGCTCCGGGTATCACCAGCTGAAGATTCAGGAGCCAGATATCCCGAAGACTGCCTTCAGGACCCTGTATGGTCACTATGAGTTCCTCGTGATGTCTTTTGGGCTGACTAATGCCCCAGCAGCCTTTATGCATTTGATGCACAGTGTGTTCAGGCCTTATCCGGACTCGTTCGTGATTGTCTTCATTGATGATATTCTAGTATATTCCCGGAGCCGGGAAGAGCACGAGTAGCATTTGAGGATAGTGCTTCAGATTCTGAGGGAGAAGCAGCTTTATGCCAAGTTCTCTAAATGTGAATTCTGGTTGAGTTCAGTGGCATTTTTGGGCGACGTGGTGTCGAGTGATGGTATTCGAGTAGATCCGAGGAAGGTGGAGGCCGTGCGGAGTTGGCCCAGACCCTCCTCTGCTACTGAGATTTGCAGTTTCCTTTGTTTGGCGGGCTATTACCATCGTTTTGTAGAGGGGTTCTCTTCGATTGCAGCACCTATGACTGGATTGACCCAAAAGGGTGCCCCTTTTCAGTGGACAGACGAGTGTGAGGCGAGCTTTCAGAAGCTCAAGACAGCTTTGACTTCGGCCCCTATATTGATGTTGCCTACAGGTACGGGGTCCTATACCGTATATTGTGATGCCTCACGAGTTGGACTCGGCGCGGTATTGATGCAGGACGGTAGGGTGATTGCCTACGCGTCGAGACAGCTGAAGGTGCATGAGAAGAATTACCCTGTTCATGATTTGGAGCTAGCTGCCATTGTTCACGCCTTGAAGATTTGGCGTCATTACTTATATGGGGTCCCTTGTGAGATCTACACTGATCACCGGAGCTTGCGGCACTTGCTTAAGCAGAAGGACCTGAATATGCGTCAGAGGAGATGGTTGGAGCTACTAAAGGACTATGATATTACTATTCTCTATCATCCGGGCAAGGCTAATGTGGTTGCCGATGCCTTGAGTCGTCGGGCAGAGAGTTTGGGGAGTTTAGCATATCTACCAGTTTCAGAGAGGCCTATGGCGATGGATGTTCAGGCTTTAGCCAGGCAGTTTGTTAGATTGGATCTTTTGGAGCCCAGCCGGATTCTGGCATGTGTGGTTTCTCGGTCTTCTCTATTTGACCGCATCAGGGAGCGTCAGTTCGATGACCCTCATTTGCTTATCCTTCAGGATAGAGTTCGGCGTTGTGATGCTCGAGATGTTACCATCGGGGATGATGGAGTTATGAGGATGTAGGGGCATATCTGTGTGCCTAATGTGGATGATCTTCGAGAGCTGATTCTAGCAGAGGCCCATAGCTCGCGGTATTCCATCCATCCGGGAGCCGCGAAGATGTATCAGGACTTGAAACAGCATTACTGGTGGAGGCGGATCAAGAGGGATATAGTTGATTATGTTTCTAGATGCCTCAACTGCCAGCAGGTGAAGTATGAGCATCAGCGTCCGGGTGGATTGATGCAACAGATCGAGATTCCCGAGTGGAAATGGGAGCGCATTACCATGGACTTTGTATCTGGACTTCCACGGACGATTAGGAAGTTTGATTCCATTTGGGTCATTATGCATCGGCTGACCAAGTCCTCCCATTTTATACCGGTGAGCACTACATATTCATCGGAGCGACCGGCGGAGATCTATATCAGGGAGGTAGTTCGGCTGCATGGTATTCCAGTTTCCATCATTTCAGATAGAGGCACTCAGTTCACTTCACGGTTCTGGAGAGCTGTACAGCAGGAGTTAGGTACTCGGGTGGAGCCGAGCACAGCATTTCACCCCCAGACTGATGGGCAGTCCGAGCGCACTATTCGGATTTTGGAGGATATGCTCCGTGCGTGCGTGATTGAGTTTGGAGGTTCATGGGATCACTTCTTGCCACCGGCGGAGTTTGCTTATAACAACAACTACCAGTCCAGTATTCAGATGGCACCGTATGAGGCCCTATATGGTAGGAGGTGCAGGGTCTCCCGTGGGTTGGTTTGAGCCGGGCGAGGCCAGGTTGCTAGGTACTGATATGGTTCAGGAGGCTATGGACAAAGTCAAGGTAATTCGGGACAGACTTCGTGCAGCCCAGTCTAGAGAGAAGAGTTATGCGGACAAGAAGGTTCGCGATGTGGCTTTTATGGTTGGCGAGCGGGTTCTACTTCGAGTCTCGCCCATGAAGGGCGTTATGAGGTTTGGGAAGAAAGGGAAGCTGAGTCCCAGATTTATTGGTCCTTTTGAGATTTTGAGGCGTATTGGGGAAGTTGCCTATGAGTTAGCCTTACCTCCTAGTCTAGCTGGAGTTCACCCCGTATTTCATGTCTCCATGCTCCGGAGGTACCATGGTGACCCGTCGCATGTGTTAGATTTCGCTTCTGTTCAGCTAGACAAGGATCTATCTTATGTTGAGGAGCCAGTAGCCATTCTAGACAGGCAGGTCAAAAAGCTAAGGTCAAAGAACATCGCTTCGGTAAAGGTTCAGTGGCGGGGCCAGCCGGTCGAGGAGGCGACTTGGGAGACCGAGCAGGATATGCGCAGCCAGTACCCTCATCTTTTCACTACTCCAGGTATGTTTTCTATGCTCGTTCGAGGACGAATGAATCTTTTAAGGGTGGAAAGATGTAACGACCCAGCCGGTCGTTTTAGAAAATTACGCCCCAATCTCTAATTTAACTGTTTCCCTAAGTACATTTCTGCTATTGTGGTTTGCCGGGAGAGTCGGCCCTGGAATTTGAAGTATTTTTGGGACACTTAGTCCCTAAATGAGAGCTTTAAAGATAGAAAATGGTCTGTAACAGGAACAGTGTTAAGACGATCTCGGAACGGAAATCTGATGGTTCCATTAGCTCCGTTGGGTGATTTCGGGGTTGGGAGCGCGTTCGAAATGTATTTTGGAGGTCCTTAGCTCAATTAGGCTTGAAATGCCGAATGTTGAAATTTTGGCGAATCCGAACGATAGGTGAGATTTTGATCCGGGGGTCGGAATGGAATTCCAACAATTTCTGTAGCTTCGTTATGTGATTTTGGATATGTCCGCAAATTTTCAGGTCATTCGGACGTCGTTTGGTCGAGTTTAAGATCGAATGTGCAATTCGGAAAGTTTTAAGAAATTTAGGCTTGAATTCGATGTGAATTATTGATTTTTGATGTTATTTTGGCGATTTGATCGCGTGAGCAAGTTCGTATGATGTTTTTAAGTCAGTGTGCATATTTGGTTTGGAGCCCCGAGGGCTCGGGTGAACTTTGGATAGGCCACGAGATCAATTTTTCATGTTAGAAGTTGCTGTCAGCAACTGGTCTGCAGAGTTCGCAAATGCGAACAATAGTTCGCAAATGCAAACTCCCCACTATTCTGCAGAGTTCGCAAATGCAAACAATAGTTCGCAAATGCGAACTCCCCCCCTATTGTGTCTGTGTTCGCAAATGCGAACTTGACACTATTGTGCCTGTGTTCGCAAATGCGAACAATAGTTCGCAAATGCGAACTCGACACTATTCTGCCTGTGTTCGCAAATGCGAACAATAGTTCGCAACTCTTCAGGCGGGCTCCTGACTTCAATTATCAACTTGGAAAAAATTAAAACGCCATTCCTCTCATCAGGCGGGCTCCTGACGTCAGCATCCTTTGAAAATAAATCGCCATTTCTCTCTTCAGGCACGCTCCTGGCTTCAACAACACACTTCAAAAATAAATCGCCACTCCATTCTTCAGGCGGGCTCCTGACTTCAACAACATCATTTGAAAATAAATTGCCATTCCTCTCTTCAGGCGGGCTCCTGACTTCAATTATCAACTTGGAAAAATTTAGAACGCCATTCCTCTCTTCAGGCGGGCTCCTGACGTCAACATCCTTTGACAATAAATCGCCATTCCTCTCTTCAGTCGGGCTCCTAACTTCAACAGCAAACTTCGAAAATAAATCGCCACTCTATTCTTCAGGCGGGCTCCTGACTTCAACAACATCTTTTGAAAATAAATCACCATTCCTCTCTTCAGGCGGGCTCCTGACGTCAACATCCTTTGAAAATAAATTGCCATTCCTCTCTTCAGGCGGGCTCCTGACTTCAACAACAAACTTCGAAAATAAATTGCCACTCCATTCTTCAGGCGAGCACCTAACCTCATCGACAAACTCTAATCATAAATCGTCACTCCATTCTTCAGGCGGGCACCTGACTTCAACATCATCTTTTGAGAATAAATCGCCATTCCTCTCTTCAGGCGGGCTCCTTCCTCTCTTCAGGCGAGCTTTCATCGCCATACCCTAATAATAAATCGCCACTCCATTCTTCAGGCGGGTGCCTGACCTCAACAATGACTTACTAACTTCTACTTAAAAGATAATGCCTCTCCATTCTTCAGGCGGGCACCTGATTTTATCATCAAACTCCGAAAATAAATTGCCACTCCATTCTTTAGGCGGGCACCTGACCTCAACAACAACCGTCGAAAATAAATCGCCTCTCCATTCTTCAGGCGGGTACCTGACTTCAATAATGATTTACTAACTTCTCCCATTTGCCGTCGCCTTCCTTTGCTTCCTGAATCATTTCCTTCTTCCTGCATTGCCTCTTACCATCCTTTATTCTGAATTACCTTGTTTCGGAGTTGCTTTCCTCCTGAGTTGTGTTGTTTTTCCTCTTGACTGCTGGGATAACATTGGAATTGTTTACTTACCTGCTGGGAATAATACCGCTGGGAAAATCTTTTTTATTCCCTCCTTTTCTACTTCTGTCAAAACCTTTATTTTCTCCCAATTCGCCGGGGGATTAAAATGTCATCAGCTGGGGATTACACTGTCAGGGGGATCCTTTTTCTTTTTTCCTCTTTCCAAACCTCCTTCGGGACTCGCGCTTTGTTCCTTTGAAAAACTTGTAGGATATAATGTTGCCGGGGAGTTCTCGAAATTAGTGTTTCATTTTCTCGAGAACTGCTGGGGGTGATACCTGCCTCTTGCCTTTATGAACAGAAGTTTCCTCATTTTGTTCTGTCAGCTGGGGGTATAATTTCCTCTATCGCAGCTTGTTGTTTTCGTTCTTTCAAAGCTGTTGGGGACAACCTGGGCTCAAAGATCATTTCCTTGCAGTTTGGCCTTCTTCCCCACCTGGGTGTTTGGTTTTCGAGAAAATTTTCTGCCCAGTTTGAGAATCTTATTCGCGGCATGCTTTTCTGCCAACAAACCCTCTTTTTCCTGCTCCAAATCAAAGAAAATTTGTTAGTTTTAAAAATGTGGTGGCTGGTTGTGGTGCTCCTGCTGGGGATGGTTCTCCTCCTCTGTCCCTGCTTTGCGTTTCATTGTCAAAACTTGCTGGGGATGTTATTATTTGCTGGGGAGACTACTCCTGTTGGGGATAGGTTTTTCCTTTTCTTGCTCCCCGCCCTGCTTGACGACTATTTATCCTGATCACCCAAATTCATATGACAGTGACCCTGCGTGAAGACCTTGCATGTTTTAATGGTGAACCATTTTCTTTGTTCACCCATGTCACTGAAAATACCTCTTCTGCTGGGGCTATCCTCCCTTCTTTTGTGGTGTTTCCCCGACCTTTGAGTCTCGTTGGCCGTGGCCTCGAGGTCATTAACCTTCGCTTTTCGATGGAGGTATCTTTTATGATGCTGGTCTACCCCTTTGTCAACTTCCTCTTGTTGGGGAACATCCTTCTGGACATTGGCATTGAGCTTGTTCCCTTATGTCTTATACCACTTGGTTGTACCATTCAGATCTCGTCTAGCATAATTGGAAAGATGGTGGCAAATTTTGAAGTCATTCCTCACAACAGACTCTATTGGGGAATTTTTATGAAAGGTGAAAGATAACCAGACACGAATAGAAGACAAAGGAAAAGGACGACTCGTTAAGAAAAAATCAAAAATAAACCTATCAAACGTGGATACCAACTCTAATGGACATGACATGCACATATAGCCTAGCCTCCATCGTTAAACCACCTTTTGTAACCTTCGTCTGACCTTCCCATCTGATTTTCAATCTTTGTTTGACTTGTAGTGCCCGAAGGGTTTTCACTATCGAGTCTCTCTCTTATTTGATTTCTCTCAGCTTTCATCGCCTTATGGTGCCTGTGAAGGTTTTCACTGCTAAGACTCTCTCATTTGTGTTACTTTACAACTGGGGATTGGGGGTGTTACCGCTAAGATTCTCTCATATTTCTTCTGCTGCAGATCAGAGTCTTTTCTGATGGGAATCAGAGTGCTATGTTCTGATAGGACTTCTCTCATTTGCCTGACTTGGCCTCTTTTGAAGATTGGTCAAAAGGTCTTTCTTTGGACCGTAATGTGGATTTGGATAGGGCTAGAAAGAAAGGGTATTTAGAGGCTCAAAATAAAACAAATTGGGTTCAAAGTTACAACCTTCGGAATCCTACATTTTCCTTTATAAACACAACTTCTGCTGCCCCAGTTTCTTGCTTGGGGAATTTTTTTATTTTTATTACACTATGACCGAGATGTGAAGCGCCTACGTATCCTTTTTGAAGAATCAGGTCAAACGTAGTTCCCAATTCCTCGTTTTCTAGTTTTCCTTTTCATTTTTCATTTTTTTTTCATTTTTTCCTTTTTCTCTTTCGTTTCTTTTTGGTTGTTTTCGTTGTTTTCTTTTTCTCCTTTTCTTTATTTATCTTCCACGTTTGTGTTTCTAATCTTGGTACTGATTCCGAAGGAGGGGTATGAAATAAAACACATAAGGCTCAAAGGGTTAACGAAAGATAAAGTGTTTGGGTAGCAGAACAAAATGCATTTGTCCTTCCAATCTTCAAAACATACCAAGCGCAAACAACACGATTAAAATTCATCATATCTTTAAATCACTGTGAGGTAGCAATCTCATTTTTATTACTACGAACGAACCTCAACATGGCTAACTTGCCTTTAATGGTTTTCTTTTTTCTTGCCCCAGTTTCGCATGACTCGGGCTCCAAATAATCTCAAATTGATTTTATTTCCTTCAAATGCCCCTTTCACCTCCAAATGGTTTTATGATTAACATTTAAGATTAGGCCCAAACTGTGCGCGCATATCATGTCACTAGAATCGGCATTTGAACCCAAGACAAATCTAAAGGGTAAAAAGAACTAAACAAATAAGATGACTGAAGGTAACAAAAGACTGAAAGCTTCATTAGACTAACGACGAAATGGTTCAACGACAAAACAAGCGAAATAAACCAAAGTACAACCCGGAAACAAAATTGGACAAGACAAAGCAAATTGCTATGACAAAAAATGGAAGGATAAGATGGTTTGACCACAAGATAAAATCTGAATTACAACCATGAAAATAACTCGGACAACATAAACGACAACAAAATGAACCACCAAAGCTCCATCTAGCTGACCAACAGATGGAGTGTCTTTCTAATTACCAAGCGCAACATTTTAGCCACTAAGTTATGCATCCACACTGCTGAGGCTGCTATCTGCTTCAACATTTTTAGCTTTAGTCAATACATTCCCAAGAGGATTCATCTTATCCTCGTCATCGTCCTTGATCACAATCAACCACCCTTTTTGAATCATTCTTTCTACTTCCTTTTTCAAAGTATGACAAATCTCAATGTCGTGCCCTCTGACATTGGAGTGGTATGCGCATCATGCAGTAGGATCGAAGCTTCTTGCACATGGGTCTGGAGTATATCCAGGGAGCGACTTAATTAGGCCGACATGTTTTAACCTTTCAAACAGACTTGCATAGGATTCTCCGATAGGGGTGAGAGCCTTTTCTCGTTTCAGCAACCTCTCCTCCCTGAATGCCTTATTTGGCCTGAAACCTGACCCAGGGGGCTTTCGGTATGTTCGTGGGGGTTGGTAGGCCTTTTGTGGAGCTGGGTACCCGGAAAGAGAAGTACGATTTTGGGTGTCCCAAGGAGAGTAGTGGCGTAGGGGGCGAGAGTGGCATTGGGAAAACATAGCTGGAGGACGAGTAATTGAGTTACTCGAGCAGCTGGTGAAGCTGTAATAGGCGGGTATATATGGAGAGCGTGAGGGATCATCAGGCATTGGGTTCAGCATATATGTAAGGACAGAGTCCAAAAAGCAAGGTGGTAGCGGGGGTGGTGCTTTTCCATCCATCCACGCCCGATACATGTCCGCCACATGTTGTCTCAATATTGTGACCTCTTCTACTAACCCGTGGTTCCGTTCAACCAGTTGTTGGCGGGTATCAGTACCAACCCACTCGGTCTTAAGATTCTCTGCCATGCTCTTTTGCCTCTGTTTTTGTAGGGGAGAGTTACCACAACCAACCACATTAATTTTATCAACAATTCAAAACAAAATATGTTAGAAATTGAGTCATTCGGTCCCACTTATTAACAACATCTACTTCTTCTTCTTCTTCTTCTTCTTTTTTAAACTTAAATCATATTTTTTTTTCTTTTTAGTTGTGGCCGAATCTTATGGGGATTGCCTACGTATCATGACCCCGCATGAATCAGATCTTGCGTAGTTCGTGTCAATGAAAGGTCGATAACAATAAAGCATATTTTTTTCAATTTTTTAAAGATAAAACAAACCTGATTACAAAGTTTTAGAAACTGACCATATTAACAAACTTTGCCAAAAGAATTTACATACTTGAAAATCAGACACCATATGCTCTAATAAAAAGAAATATAAATTTAAAAAAAAAACGAACTGACATATTTCTTCCCCTTTTGCCAATTTCAACCTGATGGCTATTTTTGCAAACGTGGCCCCTTCTCAATTTCACTGAAATTTTGAGGCCGGAAAAATTATTCAATGACACTTCAAAACTTATCCATTCTTCTACGAAAATAGCCCTTCGACAACTGAAAAAAACTCAAAGGCTATCTCGGCGAGAACGGTTTAAAACACCACCGAAGATGGCTTGACTTATTTTGACCAAAAACGCAAACGACATTCATTTGATCACTGACTCTTTTTCTTGTTTATTTTTCTTTTCAAATAATAAAAAAAAACTTGTTTTTTTAAAACGCGGCCTTTCAACACTTCGGGGACGAAGATTTTAAGGCTGTGTGGGTCAATCAATCAAAATGTAAAAAATTGACCCAAAGGTGGGTGTTTATACAAAATCAGCCTTCCGGCGTCCCTTTCGGGAACATTCGGATATTTTTGAAAACGACATCACCGACTTATTTATGACGAAAAATTAACTTCGATATTTTTGGCTTTTTTTTCGCAAAAGAGGAGGTTGGACCTGATAAAAGTTGCCTACGTATCTCACACCCTATGAGAATCAAACCAGCATAGTTCGGTCAAATAAAACAAACTACATCTGTAAATGAAACAAACTATATTTTTATTTTATTGAACAATAAGTAAATATTTTTTTTTAATAATAAATCACATATTTTTTAAAAAACATTTTTTTTCTTTTTCTTTTTAAGTAAAAAAAACAAACTATTTTGAATTTTTTTTCTTTCATTTTCCTCAATATTTAAAAACCGGTCAGCATGCAAGTCTGAAGCAAATAAATGCGTAAAACAAATAGGATGCAGCAGGATGGTCTTCTCATTTCAGGTGACCTGTCCTAGACGCACCCAACCCCTCTGTTGAGTCCCCTAAGTCAGATGCAACATGATGCAAATAAGCGTTCCTACTAGGTATCCGGCATGAAGTCAAGTTATTCTAGGTTAAAAATCTAGGTATATGTTCTATACTGTGTACCCGAGCGGACAACTCGAGTCTAAGAGGAGGCAACGTACCGGGGACCTGCGGGATCGTCCGGCTTAGTAACATGTCCAACCTCTTTTCTTATTTCAGGATATTGACACTAACAAAATAGGGAGTCTCAACCAGTAAGCACATCCCTGGAGGCGAGAAGAGAAAGGTTTCGGCACGGTTTATATATATATACAGTTCAAATAATATCAAAGCGATAAAAATATCATTTTGCATATTTAAGCTCAATCATATAATAAATCAGATAATAATAAATAAAGCCAACTACAATGATAATTCTAAGCTCGAATTCTTAAACCCTGAACCAGTGGTTCTCGGTTCATCATCCTGTTGGAAAAGATGTCTAGACTGGCATTACTCGAGAGGACAACTCGAGCCGAGGAGTGTCAGTGCACCGGTAGCATGGCTTTCCGGCTTAATTGACAATACTCCCCGCCTAAACATGTGTGACTAAAAATCATTCACCGGGTGCCAAGCATCACAACTATCTTGAGAAAACGGGCTATGTCCAGCAAATGCCCGATATTATATTTTAAAGAGACTCAGAAGAGAAAAATGGGTATCGTCATAATTTAAATACAATTCACAAAATATCAAAGCGGTAAAAGAAACATTTAGCATAGTAAATATAAACATATAATAAAATCAGATAGTAAATAAGCCTAATACAACACTTATTCAAAGCTCAAATTCTTAAACCGTGAACCAGTGGTTCTGGGTTTGTATTGTCCCCAGCAGAGTCGCCAGAGCTGTCACACCTCCTTTTTCCGCTACCACACCCCGAGAAGGGCTTGGCAGAAGGAGTTTTTCCAATTAAAGGACAATCAAAATAGGATTCATTTATTAAGAGATTCAGAGTCGCCACTTGGGAGATTTTTTGGTGTCCCAAGTCACCGGTTCGAATCCCGAATTAGGAAAGGTTTGACTCTATTTAATGGTCTGCGAACCAGAAATCCGGATAAGGAATTCTGTTAACCCGGGAGAAGGTGTTATGCATTCCCGAGTTCCGTGGTTCTAGCATGGTCGCTCAATTATCATATTTGGCTTATTTATCTCATTTTATAATATGTTTCAACTTATGTGCAAATTTTAACTTTCAACCGCTTTTGATTATTATTATTATAAGAATTATTTTAATAAAGAATTGCAACATTATGAAAACTTATCTCGAACCATGTCACAATTAATGTACCCGCGGTTACCGACACATTTTGACTTCGTTGAGATTTTGATTTGGGTCACATAAATGTGCACCCGAGTTTAGGAAAGTAATATTATTAAACTAACGTGCCTACAACAATTAGGTGTTAATAACTTTGCGGGAGGCCATGAAAATTCGCTAAATGGCACGTCCCGAATTCTAAGTATTTGAATATATACATTGTGAGCACATGATTTTTGCACTAGGTAAACAAAAATTCCAAAATTAAAATAAAATAATATTTTCGAGTGTAATTGCATGTCTTGTTTGAAATTGAATGCATTTTTTGTGTGTTAAATAATTAAAATTAGAAAAAAAAAGGTTCAATACATGTATTTTGAATTAAGTAGTTAAAAGAAAATCAACAAAAAAGTGCATTAATAGCGGAAATTAAGGAAAAAATAATAGAAAATTGCCAAAAAATATTAGAAAATTAGTGTAAGTAGAAAATTAAGTATTTTAAATAATACAAAAAAATAAAACAAAAATACAAAAGAAAGTGCATAAAAATAATTTAAAACAATCAGAAAAATACAAATATACATTGGGTTTAATTGTTTTGGGCCAAAAAGAACTAATTTAAAAGGCCCAAACACATTAGCCCAAGAGATCCGGTCCAGGCCACATATGAGACTCAATCTCAGCCGTCCATCAAGCCAAATCCAACGGCCAAGAAATGATCCAGAATTAATTCAAAAGATAAGGGTGATATTCAATCTCCACCGTTCAATCAAGTTGAATCCTACGGTTGGAGTAATTAGCAGAATTATTAGTTAATTAAAATGAAATGGGATTGATCTCAGTCGTTCGTGTGAATTGATCTAACGGGCGAGACCTTTGGTCTTCTTAGCGGCTAAACGATGCCATTTAAGTAACGCACCTAAGGGCCATTGATCTCCATCAAACCAACGGCCCAGATTTCCTTATACTCCCCGCCTATAAAAGGCTTGTGTCTGAAGAGAGACGACCATTTTCAATTTCCCATAACCCTAGCCGCCCCCAAACCCTTCTCTCCTGTCTTCTTCTTCTTCATTTTCATCCCTCATCAACCCTAGCTGGCCATGGAGGCCACCACCTCCCATGGTGGTCTCCGTCCACCCTCTTACCCCTCCTGTTTTCTTTTCTTTCTTCTTCTTCTTCTCTATCAAAACCCTAGAAATAGACCCTTTTCTTGATAAGTCGGTCACTAGAAACTACCTTCGTTGACCACCAAACAATGAGAAATCCTTCCAAACCAATGCCAAAAGGACCGTCTTGGTCTGATCTACCCAACCCTACCACTCATTCCCCTCGAATCTCTTCGGAGCTCTTCGAATATCCCAAAAGAAGTTGCGGGAACCCTAACTCCGGCGACTCAAAACCAAACCCTTTCAAAGATCTGACCTTTTACGCTCCCCAAATACCCCATTACAACCAAGAGCCCTAAAGACTTCACCTTGAAGTCTAAAATAAAACCAGAAAAAGAAAAATGAGAAAAAACGGAAATAAAAAAAAGAAGAACAAAGGTCTGGGGAAAAAGATATGAAAGAATAAAAAAGGGGAAAGCTTGGGGGACAGACCCCGCTAAGCTAAGTACCTTCCCCCTTTTTCGTTTTTATTTGCTTGCCTGTTCATGATTTTTTCTTTTACTTTTGTCTTTACCTGTTTTTCTATTCTGTAGATTCTATATCTTGCGCTTTACATGTTAGTTTTAGGGTTTAACTTGCTCGTCTTTCATCTCTTCTTCTTGTTTGTCTGTTCATCTTCTCTTGTTTCTTATCTTCCATCTTGTATATTCTTGTATGTTTTTTCTGTTTTTCTTTAGATCTTGAAATCCCATGACTACATCTGTTAGTTTAGTTTTCTTAACTCGCTTATCTTTTATATTTCTGTTTGCGTTGTTGGTTTCTCTGATTCAAAAGACCTGCGTAGTATTAGGGTTCATCTTGACTGTTCTTCTTCTTTTCATTTTTGTGGTTCTTCTGTTCTGTTATCATGTTCTTTTTCTTTTGAGTCTTCAATAGCGTGTCTATTCCTCTCTTTTGGTGATTCTCTGTTTAGATTTTTATTCTGACTTGGAGACTCGACTTAGATATCTCTCTTTTTGTCTTTGTCTTTTGTCTCCTGTTAGTATTAACTTCTTCCATTTTTATGTTTAAGTTTTGACTGCATGAGTCCATCTTTATTAGTTTTCAATAAGTTTGAATGAGCCTTCTTTTCTGGTCTTTCTCATGTTTAGTTATAGTGTTAGGACCAACTGTTAGCCTCATATCCGAAGTTTTGTTCTGCTTCATTTTTTCCCTTTACATCTCCTGATCAAAGCCATGATTTGACTCTAATAGTTGGTCTATACCACCTTTTCTGTTCCTTCATAAGCATGATCATCTGATTTTGTTTCTTCTTCTATTACTTGGCATGCTAGATGTTAGGACTCTTCTTCATTGCTTCCCCGTGACTCTTTTTCTGCTTTATTTTTTTTCATCATATATATATATCAAAGTTATGATTAGTACTCGAAAATAGATCCTGGCTAGCATGTCTATGCTATTCTGTGGTCCTTGTGTCTAAAAGAGTCTTGCTTCATCTATTACTGACTGTTTGTGAGAGTTTAGCTTCTGTGCATGTCTATGATCATGAACCTTAAAGGTTTTGAGGGTTTTTTCAAATGTCATCTGACATAACTAGTTGTAATTAGGTCTAAATTGACATGGGTTCATAATTTGTCACATGAAATTGGATAATGTGAATTGATCAACTAAGATTCAAACATATCAAATTACCTTTTCTGAGTTTTGGTTGATTAATGCATCTTGTTTGATCTTATGTGGCTCTTTGTGCAATACATGTTGAAAATTAACTGAGTTCTCAGTAGTTCTTGTTAGTATGAGTATTTGATTAACATTGATCAACCTTAGGGGATTGGTTATAGTTGCTAGTGCTAGGTTCCATGAAAATGGCTAGTTCTGAAATAGATTTAAGACTGAAAAATGAACAAACATAGGTTATTAGGTAATAAGTGACCAAAAGAGTGGTCAATTTTACAAATTGACCAACTATACAAGGTCCAAACACACTGGTCCATCTCAAAAGAGGCTAGTTGTGCAAAACTGGTTAAGTTTGCAAATACAGGCTCACCAAGGCTCATTTGAGCCCTGAGTCTCAGGTGGCTAGGTCTGCAAAGACTTTAGCCCAGCTTATGATCAGTTAAAAGGCTAGACTATGCAAAGATTGGCTAAGTCTGCAATACCAGTCTTGCCCAGGCTCATTTTGAGCCCTGAACCACAAGTGGCCAAGCTTGCAAAAGGTTTTGAGCCCAATTGTGTTCAGCAAATGGGTTCAATTACCCAAGCCAAATCTCAACTTGAGACTGGCTAAGTTTTAAATAAGGTAAATACAATAAAAAAGCAGGCTAGTCCTGCAATTAGCTTTAAAATGAACTAAAAGAGTTAATTAACTGAAAATGAAACAAAAAGAGGCTAAATTTTAAATAATAGAACTGGCCAGTCCTTAAATGCCAATGCAAGGACTGGCCATAGGTTAAATAAGTCCCAAAAGTTGGATACCAGACCTAGGTAGGTCAGGTAAAACAGCCAATTCATTAAGGGCATAAAGGGAAACCAAAAAGGTAAAGTGGTGAATTGTTTAGAACATATAGGGTTAATGGAGTCATTTGTACCCCTAATTTCTGCAATTTTGCATAAATTTAAGGGTATAATGGTCTCCCTAAAAAGGGAAATCTGTAAAAATCTTTAACCCATAAGGATACCTTGGTAAAAGCCCCAAAAGGAATCTTTTAGAACCTTCCAGCACATGCTGGAAGGGATTTGATAACTGAAATATGGGTCTAAGTGTAAGTTTAATAATTTTAAGAGGGGGAGAAGTGGGATGTAATCCCATACTTTCTCCCCAAGTCATGAGCCCCTTCCCACACCTATAAATACTCCTGAAAAGAGTGAATTAGGGGCTGGCTTTTGAAGAAAAGTTCACAGAAAAACATATTAATAACTAGTCACTACTTTAAGCACATTCGTGTAGATTTTCTGATCGAGCTTGGTCTGGATTTCTGTGTGCTGTTGTTGTGGTCTTTGTTTGCTAATATTCAAGCTCCTACTATCGCATTGTTGTTCGAGTCATTGCTGTTGCTTATTTGCCTGAATCCCCTTAGACTCATTGGCTTTTTCTTGTTGATCCAGGTATTCTCCTATCCGAAACAAAGCCGTAAAGACATGATTGAATGAAATGGAGCTTTTGGATTTAGAATTCATTTGATACCTTGTATTTTGTAGTTATTCTTTCATTAGTTGTTTAAATCTTAGATCTGTAGCGGTAGTATAGAATGCAGTAGCAGAAAAACAAACACAAAAACATTGTAATAGCTAGTGATATATTAGTAGTATAGTCGTAGTAGTATATCACGCCTAGTTTAAATAGGTAAACCCTAAAATATAAGTAAACGAATCATGATTTCAAATAGCTAATCACTATTGCTTCACAGAGAATGTCGTAAATCATCATCACTTAGCTAATGTAATAGATCTACACTTAAACATGGAATAACAAAACGTTAGATCGGATAGTGATTCATTCATAATTGAATTGATAATCTGATAATGAGATAAACCGTAGTAAAAATCAGTGGTTTAATTATGATAAAGTCTTTGAGCCATTTAGATGAAAGTATGAGTTATATCCATGAATGTTTAGACAGTTTAAATCATGATCGTGTAGTTAGCTTATTTGGAAATCAAGGCTCAGATCTGAGTAAGCTTAAAATGGAAATAACTGGGTAGTGAAATAGCTTAATTAGAACCAGATTTGTGATGTTAATAGGTTTAACTCATAATGAAACCCGTGTATAATCTCAACCCTGTGTATAACTTGCCTTAGTCTTATATAATCTGTAGGTAATTAGTTTAATTGTTCTTCAAGCTTCTTATATAATCAAACCGCTTTCTCAGAACTAGTATGAACTTCAAATATTAGTGTAAACTCATTAGTAGAGGTTAGAGGAAAAAGTAGTCTGTTAGTTCAAGCTTTTTGTGTGCAGTAGATAATTGATTCTTAATTAATGTTGATAATTGGTGTATCGCTTTTTCTTTACTGAATAAATAAAAGTGCAATTTAAGTTTCTTATTAATTCCAGATGTGTATATGTTTTTCATCAGTTATTTAATTATGTCATTATGGTTCTCATTTGGTTTGGGCCCAACATATAACGTGGGCCTGAACTGTGGCGTGGAATAGATTGGACTGTCAGGCATAAGTCTGAAGACAGCCTGGGCCTTTGAGGCCTGGGCTGGTTTGGTACTTTGTTTAAATATAATTGTAGAGGCCCAGGCCCAAATAAAGCTGTGACAATAGCCTGGGCCCAAGTTTGAAATAAAATAACATCTGAAACTTGGCTAAGGGAAAAACATATATATAGAAAATGTAGTTGAACAAGTAGGATTAGACTTTAATAAATAATTGGGGTGTGCCTTGTATGACATTAAATAGTGTGGCCCCCTTTTAGTAGTAAGATAACACAAATAGGCCCGGGAAGGCTATTAGCAAACTCCATAGCCTTACCCAAAACAATTAAAAGCCGATAGACCTTTTAGGGCATGATTTAATATACTTTCATATGAACGAGTGTGCACCTGGTGCAACTCAAATCTTAAATCCCGGCAAGCCGAAATGTACTAAAGGTCACAGGCGCACTGGTTGCGGTGTGACTCGAGGTGTGTTTTCGCGATATCGTAATTCTATAAAAATATTAAAGTAAAAGCACATACGTATTGTTAAAATATGTAATGAGTCAAACAAGAGTCAAGAACGACGATTGAGCGACCGTGCTAAAACCACGGAATTCGGGAGTGCCTAACAACTTTTCTCGGGTTAACAGAGTTCCTTATCTAGATTGTTGTTTCGCGGACATTAATAAAAGAGTCAATTTCCTCGGATTCGGGATTAACCGGTGACTTGGGACACCATCATTTTCCGAAGTGGCGACTCTGATAATTAAATAAAAAATCCCGAACCGATTGTCCTTTAAGTGGAAAAACTCCTTCCTCTTTGTTATTATATCCGTCTCGAGTATTTGAACATCGAAGTATACCTTACATATATACTATTATGTTGGGGTAGTAAAAAGGGAGGTGTGACATACATTTACGAGGGCGCCACAATTTGTGCGTTTATTTAGCGGGGCTCGTCTCATTTATTTTAAAAGGTAATCCTATAATGACTACATTTTCTCCATTTAAGTTTGTCTCTAAAAAGTAAAGTAGAAAAGTCCTAATTAACTACATGCTAAAAAAAACCATTCATTAGTTACCAGCTTAAGACCATTGTTAACGAAAAAGAATATTACTAAAATTGAAACTACAAATAAAATACGGAATTTACGGGTAATATTTTTAAAGAGAAACTAATTATCTTATAACTAACTCAAACCCACTTTGTTAGGAGAATGAACCATTGGAATTAATTGTTTGCAACTATTGGAAACTAGAGCTTACCTTAATTACTAATACTTGTTAGAAAGTTTGTTAAACTTCAACGTGAACTCATCTTGCATGTTTCAAGCCTGTTGGACTAGTATTCTTGACCTTATTATATTGATTCGCACTTCAAATATGTTAAACCTACTGATTCCAGCTTACGTGAGTTCGAAGCTAGATTTTACTAATCTTTCTAAATGTTGCTAAAGATGACTTCAAGTTGACAATTGACAGTAGTTATTTCTCAATGGCAAGATATTAATTCAAGTAATCAAGACTAAACTAGCATTAGGGATTGAAACATAAACTTCTGTGATTATGAGCAAAGCTGGGAGACTAATGCGCGATTCATCCTGTTTATTGTTAACACATGCAAATCACACACCTTGAATTCATTTACCGCTTTAACAACTACGACAGTTAATATATACAAGACCAAAATCGAACTAATTATGATCCCTGAGTACTATTCAGTTTAATCAACCTGACAGTCTATTCAATTATACAAGCGTACTAAACTGCTATTACTCATGCCATTCCATACAACCCAATTATTATTTGGAGTAGTCCTTAGTTCAATTACAGTACAATCAAATCATAAAAACTCTACATAAAAGAAATGTATAAGCATTAAAAATAAGATAACATCAACAAAATATAGCTTCCATTTCATCTCATATCTTCAGCAGGGGTTGATATATCAACATAAATTCGAAATATGTACATGGCAGTCGAAATGCAAGTAGAAGAAAAGGAAGACAGCAGCAAACAATAGGGTAGTCAACAGCTATTAGGAATTTCACAGCAACACAGTCCAGAGGTTCCAGAGATGCTTTACAACCAAGCATAATCAAAATATCAACCCAAGGCAAATGCAAACCAACCCAAACGAACTCAAAATGAACCCAGAACTTTTACTCTTTTAATAGACCAGAACTTCAATCCAAATAAACCAAATCCAGTTCCCCTTTAACCTACAATCAGCTTAGCCCAGTTGTATCTAATGTTCACACAACTCAGATTATTTAAATCTCAATAGTGAACCAAAAAGACCCTAGTTCCTTTGGATTCAAAACAAGCTAAAGTGTTCAATTCAAGGCTAGAACTTGAAAGCACACTCCCGTAAATCAGTGTAGCAAATCTCTTTTTCAAGCTTAAAAAAAACCTCCCCTCTATTCTGCTACCTATGCCTCTATTTAAACCACCAGACCCAGCCCCTTTCCAGCTTTCATCAGCACTTCAATTAATATTGAAACCTATTTCAAATGTTATTCCATGTAGACCACTACTGCCTGTCCCTTTAATTTTAGAGTGCATGGACTAAATTTTAAAATTCAATTAAGTATAGGAAGCTTGTTTTTCTATTCAAATCTTTCAAACCTTGCAATATGGTAGCCATGTGATCTCTGTTTTATTTCCTTAAGCTTTTTAACTTTTCCAGCCCATTACTTCTCTGTTTTAGCCACTAAAACTGTCTGGTATGGGATTTGCTATTAAACAAATCCCTGAAAGCAGCATGGGGGATTGCTGTCCAGCAGATTCCACCAACATCTGCTGTCCAGCAGATTCCATTTGCCTGGCACTCCTCTTAACCCTTAATTTATGCTGAACTAACAGCTATGTCTAATTCAAACCCCAATTTAAAATAAAAAATAGTCAAGTTGTCCAATCCGACAGTGATTCGGATCAGATTTGCAATGCCAATGGCATCTCTATCCTATTTTAAACAACCGAGCCTACGATGATGTTTGTCTAATCAATTACGACTAACACAATCTATAATGACTAATCGACATTCGAATTATATCCTACGGGTAAGCTGAGGGGATCAAAAGTATGAGCTAATGACTTGACGCCTTTAAGTGAATGACTCACACAAAGCAATCGCCATAATTAACATTCAATCGAACAGATAAGAAAAGAAATGGGTCGACCGCATAAAAGGTATGTTGGGGAAGGGCAGAAAATGCTAGGAAAAATCTAAAAATGAAACAAACGAGGCATGTAAACAAATAAGAATACAGACATAGAAGTAGGTAAAAAAACAAATACCTCACAGAATCCGTCGACCCAGGTTCGAACTCGGGCTTGAATTATTGATGCCAAATGGGCCTTAATCGAGGTGTTATTGGTAGAGAACATCTTGATTAAGGTCCATGGGACCTCAATTTCTGATCAATTCGCCCTTTTGAAAATTAGGGTTCTTGGGGTCGGGATTTGGGGCTTGACCAATTCCGGTCAGATTCGAGCCGGACCAAGGTTGGTAAGGGTACGAGGGTGGTCATGGGGTGCCAGGGTGTGAGTTTAGGCTAGTTTGGGGTTGGTTCCTGTTTTGTTCAAATCTTCAAATGGAGATTCGAGACTATACAGGTTGATTCGAGGTAAACGGTTAATGGATTTGGCTTGAGGGTGGCTAGGTGGCTTAGGGGTGTTGATTTGGTGGCCGGCGGCGTTGTTGCCGCCGGGTTTTGGGCGTAGGGGTTGTCCGGCGGCAGCTAGGGTTTGGGGTTGAGGGAGACGAAGTGGAAGAGGTGAGGGGTTGTTTGGGAGAATGAAGTGGGAAATGGGGTTTGGGGGGTCTTTAGTTAGTTAAATGTGTGAGTTAATTTCAACCGTTGGATCACAAGAATTCAACGGTTCAGATTAGAAAAGATGGTGGGGCGGTTCGGGCAGACCGGGTCGGGGTGTGTTTTGGGCCGATTTTGTTTGGATTGGAATGGGTAAAATCAATTTGTGCTTAGGGATTGAATTAGGAATTGGCCCCAAATCCAATTTTCCTCTTTTTATTTTCTTTTTCTTTTCAATTTATTTCTAATTAAAATAAAAATATAATCCTAAATTAATTCTTGACCGAATTATCCTAAAAATATCAATTAACTCTAAGTAGTAATTATCACAAATATTTAAAAGAAAAATCACACAATTGGACATTTAAAGGCTAAAAATGCAAAAATACATATTTTTGTGATTTTTTCATTTTCATAAAACAAACTTAATTACCCTCAATTGAAAACTTGAATTTTATATAGACTCTAACACCGATATAGAAACATGAAACAT
Organism: Nicotiana noctiflora; assembly: GCA_032618575.1. NCBI lineage: Eukaryota > Viridiplantae > Streptophyta > Magnoliopsida > Solanales > Solanaceae > Nicotiana > Nicotiana noctiflora. The sequence continues at coordinate 20,259 of JASVEL010010516.1, read as the reverse complement.
ATAAATGAAAGGTAACGGGGTGGTAATTCCCGTGACAACGGGCCGGGTCGTCACAGAAAGAGATATTAAACCTCCCCCTCCCTCACCGCACAATCACAATCAACTAGAACAAAGAGAGCAAGAGGAGAACTTACAGAGAGAGTTAGACGCAGCAATCGCTACAATAGAGAGATAACACTGATTTATGCATGCATGAATGGAGTAAAAATCTTCGTGCAGAAGGAGGAGTTCGAAAGAAAAATTTTCATAAGGTGTCCTCAAAATCTAGTGTCAACCTCATTCAGAATCAGGCAAACAATCAATCTAACAGTAGGGAAATATGCCATGTTATTTCTTCCGACCTTGACATTACGTCAAGGACAATCTAATTCTGAGTTATTTGTAGACAATGATAATCATATGAATTTTATCATTTGGAATTGTAGGGGAAGTCATTCAGTGGAATTTCGTAGGAATTTTAGGTCTTTGTTAGATTACAATAGACCTGCTTTAGTTTGTTTTATTGGAGACCCATGCACAATCCCATCAAGCAGTTAAGGATGATTGTGGTTTTACTGGCATGATTAAAGTACTAGCAGTAGGTCATTTAGGTGGGCTTGTAATCTTATGGAATGCAACTTTATTAAATGTCACTCAAGTTGCAGCAACTACTCAAGAGTTCCATTGCAATATCAAGGTTATTATTCAGGAAGCTGCTTAATTCAAAAATGGAGATAATCTCTAGAGAACAAGACAGTGTAGCAGACTGTTTAGCTAAGTTTGGAGCAACTCAAGTGGAGGTGAATACTGTAACTTTTTCAAGACCTCCAAGTTTTGTCATGCCTTCTTATCAGCAAGATCAGTCAGAGATGTTGCGTAGAAGGTTATGTAACCAATCGGATATATCAAGTAGTTGTATTAGTAGTAGTATATCAAGTAGTTGTATTATTAGTAGTAATTTTGGTTTAGTTAACGTGTGTAAGATAGTAGCTGTTAATCAAATGCAGTGTATGCATCCAACATCAACCTTTCTGTAAACTTTATTATTTATAATATGTTATTTTTCTTAAAAAAAAAACGAAGATTGTCATGCAATGGATAACTCAAAAATTATTGCATTATTTCTTTAGTTGCTAACAAAAGGTACTTCCAAACCGTTTTACTTCTAATTTTTTTAAATTCCCTTTATTAAAGATGAAGGACCTGCATATGGTGTTTATCGACTTGGAGAAGGCGTACGATAAGGTCCCTAGAGAGGTTCTGTGGAGATGCTTGGAGGCGAAGAGCGTGCCAGAAGCCTACATCAGAGTGATCAAAGACATGTATGATGGAGCCAAGACTAGGGTTAGGACGGTGGGTGGCGACTCGGACCATTTTCCGGTGGTTATGGGGCTACATCAAGGATCTGCGTTAAGCCCTCTCTTATTTGCCTTGGTAATGGATGCTCTAACTCGCCATATTCGAGGGGATGTGCCATGGTGTATGCTCTTTGCTGACGACATAGTCTTGATAGACGAGACGAGGGCTGGTGTTAATGCGAGGTTGGAGGTCTGGAGACAGACCCTCGAGTCTAAGGGTTTTAAACTAAGCAGGTCTAAGACAGAATATCTAGAGTGCAAGTTTAGCGCCGAGTCGAGCGAAGTAGGGTGGGACGTGAAGCTGGGATCTCAGGTCATAGCCAAGAGGGACAGTTTCAGATATCTTGGATCAGTGATTCAAGGGGACGGAGAGATTGACGGGGATGTCACTCGCCGTATAGGAGCGGGGTGGTTGAAGTGGAGGCTCGCATCAGGAGTCTTGTGTGACAAGAAAGTTCCACAGAAACTCAAGGGGAAGTTTTATAGAGCGGTGGTTAGACCTGCCATGTTGTATGGGGTGGAGTGCTGGCCTGTGAAGAACTCTCATGTCCAGAGAATGAGAGTTGCGGAGATGAGGATGCTCAGGTGGATGTGCGGGCTCACCGGATTAGATAAGATTAAGAATGAAGTTATTCGGGAGAAGGTGGGGGTGGCCCCAGTGGATGAGAAGATGCGAGAAGCGAGACTCAGGTGGTTTGGGCATGTGCGGAGGAGAAGCCCTGATGCACCGGTGAGGAGTTGTGAGCGACTGGCGGTGGTTGGCGCGAGTCGAGGCAGAGGGAGGCCTAAGAGGTATTGGGGTGAGGTGATTAGGCGGGATATGGCTAGAATGGGGATTTCCGAGGACATGACCCTCGATAGGAAAGTTTGGAGGTCTAGTATTAGGGTTGTAGGGTAGGGCCTTCTAGAATTCTTAGTACTTCTGTTAGGGGCTGATTGGGGTTTGGTAGCGATCTCTATAGTTAATTAATGTATTGTATTGTGCCTCTTATGGTAGTAACCGATTGGTATTATTGCATGTCATTCTACTTTTAGTTTATATTTAGATAATTATTTATTTGATTTATCCCGGATTTACTAACATTGTTTTGTTTTGTTTTGTTTGTTGATTTCCTCTCCCTTTTTCTGAGCCGAGGGTCGGCCGGAAACAGCCTCTCTACCCTTTCGGGTAGGGGTAAGGCCTGTGTACGTATTACCCTCCCCAGACCCCACTTTGTGGGAACATACTGGGTAGTTGTTGTTGTTGTTTGTTTTATTAAAGATGTAATAACTTATTTAAGATCACATATTTCAAGGATACTTATGATATGTGCCGAAAATCTTTTTTTTTTAAATAGCACTGTAGTCAAAATTAACTTTACTTAATACATATATGACAAGGTTTTAATTTCTTTAAGCAACTTTATATTCAAAATCATCTAGAATTATATAGCATTTGCAAAGTCAAAAGTCATCTAGAATTATATAACAACGTAATTTACTAATTTATTACTATTAATTTTTTTTTAAAATTCTTATCTACTCAAACAAGAAGCATTAATTTGAAGTAAAGCAGCTTGTTCTAAAACAAGGAGGAAAATAAGCCGCTTCTTTAAAGGTGCTTTTATAAGTATAAATATTTTTTACATCATTAGTACCTTTTTCACCCTCTTTACTACTAAGGCCCTGTTTGTCCGTATTTTTCAAAAAAAAAAAAAGTGTTTGTTCATGATATTTTTTATTTTATTGGAAATTTTTCGAAAATGAGCTTTTCAAAAACCAAAAGATTCAAAAATTTAGAAAAATGTTTTTCCTCTCTCAGAAAATTATAATATTTTCAAAAGTGAAATATATATCCAAACATAAATTTTAAATTTCAAGTATTTTTTTTAACTTAACTCCAAATATTTTTTTTTTCAAAATACAATTTTTATGCCCAAACGCCAACTAAAATAGTTATTAAAAGTTGGTGTGGGATGCATATAATCACTTTGATAATAAGTCTTATGTTCTAGCTTTAGAATAAAATAAAAATAAAAATAGCACAGTGCACTAACCTATATCGGGGTCCAGATAAAAGACCAATTACAAGGATTTATTATAGAGCAAGAGAATATTCCTTCCAGTATAGGTGTACTAAGCTCATGCAGATTGATCACAAGGGTTTATTGTAGAGTAAGATGCTATTTCTACGTTCGAACTCGTGACCCCTGATTGACAATAACTTTACCGGTTAGCCAAGACTTCCCTTATTTAGAATAATATAAAATTCTGAATTTTCATATTATAATTGTTTTTCTTGTTGGAAATTCCAAACGAGGTGCTAAAAGAAGAGTTCCCAAACTTAGCAGCATTTTCACACAATCTTTCACTTCTATTAGCTTCCTTAAATTCTTGGGGTCCCCTCTTCTTTTTTTGCTCTTTCCTTTCTTCTGTAGCTTTCAATATGTGAAAAAGAAAATCACTGAAAAAGAAAAAGAAAAGAAAAAGGGAAAAAAGTACAGCTGATAGAGAGAGAGAAAGAGATCTACTGAAATAGCCAACTTGAGCTCTTACAGAGATCTTGAAGTAGCCAAAAAGTTGCTTCTTTTACTGCGCTCTCTACTTAGTTTTAACTCATACCCCCATTTTCTTTTAAGGGTTTCAAGATCTGCTTCAGTTTTCTGCTAAGCTCAGTTGCTGACTTGCTTCTGTTGCTTATTTCAAGAAAAGGGTATTTAGGGTTTGTGTAGTTTTTTGTGTGTTTGTTTTATTTTCCAGTGAGTAATTGAAGATCTGGGGACAAGTATGAAGCAGTTTTTAATGGTGGTATTTAGTTGTGGAAGTGGGTTTGGATGAAAAATATGGTTTCTTGCTGCTTGGTTTTTGCTTGGGGTGGGGGGTGGGGGTTGTACTAAAAAGACTAAAGTTTTCATTTTTTTGGTTTTTTTATATTTTTTGAGAGCTACCCTTTTTGGGTTATTTGTTTAACTAGTGAAAAGTAGGTTCTTGATAGGAGTTAGTTTGATTTGCTGTAATGAGGGTATCTTCAGCTGGGTTCAATCCTCAACCAGAGGAAGGTTTGTTTGTTTGTTGTTCTTACTTGTTTGGTGGACTTGAAGTGAAGCATTTTTTGTAGTGATTAATTAGTAAAATTCATATTTTTATGCTTAAATTACAGCAGCAGGGGAGAAGAAATGCTTGAATTCAGAGTTGTGGCACGCCTGTGCCGGGCCACTAGTTTCACTTCCTCCTGTAGGAAGCAGAGTTGTGTATTTTCCTCAAGGGCATAGTGAACAGGTTAGTTGTAGATATATTATGTTTCACAGTGTAGCTCATTGAAGTTTCAGTTTTTGATATGGTTCGCATTTAATTAGTATCGGGAAAACTAAACTGTATAGCCACTCCAAAAAAATAATAGCTGACAAAATGTATATCTTTTTTATTAATCTATAATACATATTTTATACATAATCAATGCATTTTTTTTATACATGACTAGCGGAAGTAATTATTTTTGGCCAACATGCCAAATGTGTAACTTGCCTTTTAATTTCATGTGATGTTCTGTTAAAGCTTGCACCTGTAGTTTTAGTGGCTAAATAGTGTATGCTGCTATTGTTTGTGCCATGAGCCATTGAATTCTATGTGAAATGATTTTTCTTGGGGCACATTCTTCCTATTTTAGCTTTAAGTAGCTCCCTGAGTTTCTTTAATGAAGGATTGACTGGAGAGTTTTAGATGCCTTCAATCTAATTTAGAGTTTACAGGTTACTGCCTCGACAAACAAGGAAGTAGATGCTCATATCCCTAACTATCCTGGTTTACCACCTCAGCTAATTTGTCAGCTTCACAACCTGACAATGCATGTAAGTTTTGTTTTGTTAGTTGTGATGTGTTATCTATGTGCTTTTCTGTCAGGGGAGGTATTATTCTGAAGATTATTTATATTACAGGCAGATGTTGAAACCGATGAAGTATATGCTCAAATGACGTTGCAGCCACTAAGTGCAGTATGTCACTTCCTAACTTTTTAAAATCAGTTTTACTAATTTTTTTGTGTTGACGGACTTGCTCTATGTAGCAAGAGCAAAAGGATGTGTGCCTGCTACCAGCAGAACTTGGCATCCCGAGTAAACAACCAACCAATTATTTCTGCAAAACCTTGACGGCAAGTGACACCAGTACTCATGGTGGATTCTCTGTCCCGCGACGTGCAGCAGAAAAAGTTTTTCCCCCTCTTGTAGGTCCCTTCGACAGAACTCATCAGCATTGTGGTTCTCTTTTTCCTTTTCTTTTGTTGTGTCTCATCAGCATTGGATTCTGTAGTATCCTTGTAGTGCTAAATGATCTCATGATGAATGTGTCTTGCTCTTGCAGGATTACTCTCAGCAGCCGCCCTGTCAAGAGTTGATTGCAAAAGATCTCCATGGAAATGAATGGAAATTCCGGCATATCTTTCGTGGTGAGTTTCTGTCCAGGCAGAGCTTAAAGGGAGTACTGTTTTTGTAGTTGGTACCATGAACCAAATGTACCTGAAAGAAAAGAAAATTCAAGCTCGAGATTAGGGTTTTTTTGTCTACTGCAGTATATGAACTATATAAAGTCGCAACATTGAGCTGAGCTGTTTATCATTATCATCTTTACCGACTTCTCCTTTCACTTCAATCCCCAAAAATATCAATACACAAACACAGACAGAGTAGAAAAGATTGCTGCTTTCCTCTGGGCTGCTTGCTTTCTGAAGAATCTACTTTGCATGTTTGAGATTTTGCATCTCTTAATTTTGCGGTGGAGGGAGTATTATAAAATCGAACTGTCTGGTCATTTGCCATGTTATCACTTATAAAATTGGGCGTAAGCATTACCAGCACTCTAATTGGTTTCTCATGTTTAGGCCAACCAAAGAGGCATCTATTGACAACAGGATGGAGTGTGTTCGTAAGTGCAAAGAGACTTGTTGCGGGCGATGCAGTCATCTTTATCTGGTAGAAGATTTTGTCTGTACCTTTTATTAATTCTTCATAAGATTCCACTTCACCATCCGGAACTTTCAAATGATTTATATAGTTTCAGATAAGTGGCAGTATATATTTTAAGTGCAGAATCATATTTGGCCAAGTTGTGTTGCTTGTCATTTGCTACTTTGAGTAAGCCAAACTGAGAATCTTCACGAATTAAGGATTGATTTCAATCTTTTACGTCTGTGACTTTTAACTGTGAACCTGTATCATTTTCTCTTCCGCAATAAGGTAGTTCTGAGTCTGCATCATGTATTGGCAGTTGATAGTGTTGTAGGTGGATAGTCATTTGCAAGTTAAGGAACTCACTCTCAGTTCATTGATATCAGTTTTATCTTCGCTAAATTACTGTCACCTTCTATCAGGAATGAAAATAATCAATTGCTTTTGGGGATTCGACGTGCTAATCGTCCTCAAACCGTTATGCCTTCTTCAGTTTTGTCAAGTGATAGCATGCACATTGGTCTCCTTGCTGCGGCGGCTCATGCAGCTGCAACTAATAGCCGCTTTACAATATTTTATAATCCAAGGTAAGGTCTTTTTCTTTTGTTACATCTGCTAACAAAATTGAGTCATGTTTAATCTTTTAGCTTCATAATTTCAGGGCAAGTCCATCAGAGTTTGTCATACCTCTTGCCAAGTATGCTAAAGCAGTTTATCATACACGGATTTCTGTTGGTATGAGGTTCCGGATGCTGTTTGAAACAGAAGAATCGAGTGTCCGTAGGTAGGTCTTATCTTCTTTGACTTTCACGTGCAATCTTATCTTCTTGGACTTTCACGTGCAATTTAAAGTAATTTGAAAGACAAAATTGACTCAGGGAACCAAGTTCATAGTATAAGGGAGAGATATCTATGTGAAAAGGGTGGCTGACTTTGGTTTTAGAGCTTGCGGGTGAAGTCACTCTATGCTAAGGTGCCTTTGTGATGTTTTAGCTGATTTAGAAGCAGGGGAAAATCTTTTAGGAAGAGAAAAGAAAGTTAGGTGAATATTTGAGCTACTGCCACCTCTTCTACGAACAAGGATGCCATACTTTCGCTTTAATATGTTTACATGCAAACCCTCTTACAGCCAGTTCAGTATTTCAATTTTTCGTTACCGGTGTGGAATATTGATTTTGACCCTCAGCAATTTCCCCCAACTCTCTCTCTCTCTCATGCGCACTTTAATCATGTAAATATCTTTGATTCAGGTATATGGGCACAATTACTGGTATCAGTGATTTAGATCCTGTTCGTTGGCCAAATTCACATTGGCGGTCTGTGAAGGTTAGTTTTATAACAGGTGGTCATTAATAAAAGTAATAGATCCATTAACTGCTACTTGTATCTTTGTTTAAATTTATAAATTATAACGCGCTTGGTGGTGCAAGTCTAAGGGGGACGGAGAGTCTAAGGGTTTCAAACTAAGCAGATCTAAGACAGAATATATATCTTGGGTCGGTGATTCAAGGGGACGGAGAGATCGATGGGATGTCACCCACCGCATAGGGGCGGGGTGGACGAAATGTAGACTCGCATCGGGGATCTTGTGTGACAAAAAAGTGCCACACAAACTTAAGGGAAAGTTTTATTGAGCTGTGGTTAGACCTGTCATGCTGTATGGAGCGGAGTGCTAGCCGGTGAAAAGTTTTCATGTTCAGGTAGATATGCGGGCTTACCGGGTTGGATAGGATTAGGAATGAAGTTATTCGGGAAAAGGTAGGAGTGGCCCCAGTGGATGAGAAGATGCGAGAAGCGAGGCTTAGGTGGTTCGGGCATGTGCGGAGGAGGAATCCTGATACCCCAGTGAGGAGTTGTGAGCGGTTGGCGGTGGGTCACGCAAGTCGAGGCAGACGGAGGCCCAAGAGGTATTAGGAAGAGGTGATCAGGCATGATATGGCTAGAATGCTGGAGATCTAGTATCAAGGTTGTCGGATAGGGGCCCCTTATATATTAGTTCGCACTTCTTTCCCAGTCTGGGGGTTTGGTAGGGCTCTCAATAGTTAGATTTGTGCTTTGGTTTATGTTTTGAGATTACTGTATGCCATTTTATTTATGATTTATGGTTTTATGTTCTGATAATTGTCTATGTGATTTTTTATAGAGTTACTAATACTCTCCTGTTTTTGCTTTGTTTTTATTCCCCTTTTCCTGAGCCGAGGGTCGATTTGGAAACAGCCTCTTTGCCCTTTCGGGTAGGGGTAAGGCCTGCGTACGTATTACCCTCCCCAGACCCCACCTTGTGGGATTATACTGGGCAGTTGTTGTTAACGCGCTTGGTGGTGCCTTTAGTGTATAAATTAATATCTTTTGTCGTTGGTCCTGATGCAGGTTGGATGGGATGAATCAACTGCAGGAGAGAGGCAGCCCAGAGTTTCGCTGTGGGAAATTGAACCTCTGACAACTTTTCCTATGTATCCTTCCCCTTTCTCCCTTAGGCTAAAACGGCCTTGGCCATCTGGACTACCTTCTCTCCCTGGTATGGTTTCTTCTTGCTTTTTTTTTTTGCCCCGGGGAAACAAGGTAAATTTGGTTGAGTTCTAACCTTCAGTGGTTCGTTTACCTCTCATTCACTCAGGTTTTCCCAATGGTGATATGACTATGAATTCTCCACTCTCGTGGCTGCGTGGTGACGTAGGAGATCAAGGGATTCAATCGCTTAATTTCCAGGGATATGGTGTTACTCCGTTTATGCAGCCAAGAATTGATGCTTCTATGTTAGGTTTGCAACCTGACATTCTGCAAACAATGGCTGCACTAGATCCTTCGAAACTTGCAAATCAATCCTTTATGCAGTTCCAACAAAGTATACCTGGCGGTTCAGCATCTTTGAGTCATAGTCAGATTTTGCAGCCTTCTCATTCACAGCAAAATCTGCTCCACGGCTTCTCCGAAAACCAGTTAATATCTCAGGCACAGATGCTTCAGCAACAATTGCAGCGCCGTCAGAATTATAATGATCAACAGCAATTGCTGCAACCACAGCTTCAGCAACACCAAGAAGTGAACTCCTTGCAGTTTCAACATCAACAGCAAACCAAGGCTATGTCCAGTCTCTCTCAGATGACTTCGGCTGCGCAGCCCCAGCTTTCTCATTTGCAAGTCTTAAGTTCAACTGGTTCTCCACAAACATTTTCTGATATACTTGGTAACCATGTCAATGCATCTAGTAATTCTACCATGCAAAGTCTGTTGAGTTCATTTTCCCGTGATGGAGCGTCTGCTGTCCTTAACATGCATGAAGCTCACCCTCTAGTGTCTTCGTCCTCATCATCAAAGCGAATTGCTCTAGAATCTCAGCTCCCTTCTCGGGTTACTCCATTCGCTCTGCCCCAGCCTGAGGATGTGATATCACACAATTCTAAAGTCTCTGATCTTTCCTCTCTGTTGCCCCCATTTCCTGGCAGAGAATCTTTTTCTGATTATAGAGGAGTAGAAGATAGCCAAAACAATGCACTGTATGGATTTAATACTGACTCTTTGAACATACTGCAGAACGGTATGTCCAACATGAAGGATAGTAGTGGTGATAATGGATCTTTATCTATTCCTTATGCTACCTCTACCTTCACAAATACTGTGGGCAACGAGTATCCCATTAACTCAGACATGACAACTTCAAGTTGTGTAGATGAATCAGGTTTCTTGCAGTCCTCCGAAAATGGGGACCAAGGGAACCCAACTAATAGAATCTTTGTGAAGGTGAGCTTTATTAGCTGTCTTACATCGGTTTTCCTTTTGTTCTCTGAATTACATAACCAAACACGCTGTCTAGTTTTAAGTTTTTAAAGAGGAACTATTTTGCAGTGTTATGATGTTTCACTCTGCGTATATCTGGCAGGTTCATAAATCAGGGTCCTTTGGACGGTCACTCGATATCTCCAAGTTTAGCAGCTATCACGAACTTAGAAGTGAGCTTGCTCACATGTTTGGGCTAGAAGGCTTGTTGGAGGACCCTGAGAGATCAGGCTGGCAGCTTGTATTTGTAGACCGAGAGAATGATGTTCTCCTCCTCGGTGACGATCCCTGGCAGTAAGAGTCCATTAACTTTCTTTTCTTTTACAGGCTTTGCTACCACAACCTTTTTCTTCTGCCCTCCCTTTCCCCGTGTCTCTTTTTTTCTTTTTGTTTTGGTGTTTTTTTTTGAGGGGTGGGGGTCAAATTATTGTTCTTGACTCCATGTATACAGTTTCGATCTATGAGGTTTTTAGGTATACATGATTTTTCATTTTACCACCTATAAAAATCAGTCTTCCCTTACTTTTGATAAGGTAAATTGAAAAATCAGTCTTCCCTTATGCTGACTGTGAGCGTCTTGGAGGAAAACCTTTTTATACTAGGGTGTGGCCTAGCGGTCAACGAAGTTGGAATGGATTATGTGATTAGGGGTTTTAACTACCTATCTCGGGTTCAAATCCTAGCTGAGACAAAAATACTAGGTGTTTTCTTTTCATTTGTCTAAGCTTTGGTAGATAGAGTTACATGTTGCTGGTAGGAGGTAGCAGGTATCCTGTGGAATTAATCGAGGTGCGCGTAAGTTAGCCCGGACACCACGGTTATAAAAAATATCAGGGTTTTACCTTTTAACAATCAAAAAAGAAGTATGATATCAGGGTTCAAATCCCATGGAGGCAAGAAGGTGTAAGGTGATTTCTTTCGTCTAAGTTCTGATGACAAAGTTATCCAATATCATGATGGAAGGTAGCAGGTACCTATAGATTAGTCTGAGGCGCACAAAAGATGGCCCTAACCCCATTCTTATCGCAAAAAAAAAGGGGAAAAGAAGAGACTTGGCTAATTGAGTTGATTTGCAGATGGAGCCAATGGTTTGTGGCATGCATTATATTTATACTGTATTGGGTTGGGTCGTATGTGCACTTACATGTTGTACTTTCTTCACGCGCCTGTTTATTTTACTATATCTAGTCCTTCCATGGCTTTTTTAACCATCTCTATCTTGCTTCAGGGAGTTTGTGAACAATGTTTGGTACATCAAGATACTTTCTCCACTTGAAGTGCAGCAGATGGGGAAAGAGGGCCTTGATCTTCCAAATGCTGGCCAAGCACAAAGGCTTCCTAGCAATGGCGTCGGATGTGATGACTATATGAACCAAAAGGGCTCCCGAAATACCATGAACGGGATACCCTTGGGGTCGCTCGACTACTAATGATTAATAGTGACCCCTGCCTAAGGTAATTGTACCATATGGTTGTTGTTGCCCTTGGTTAATGTCTGCAAATTTCTTGTACCCTTTGTTGTGTTAAAATGTCATGTATCTTTCTACCTAAAGACGTGGGCTAAGTCTCATTTGAAGCTTGTATCCCAGATAAGTACACTGTAAATTATAAATATTATTATTGATAAGCCTGTGGTACTACCTTCTAGGGACCAACTGCAGAAATATCAGAATTAGCAGTAGCCACAGTTTTGACTTTGCTAGATGCATATATTGTACTTATTTATATTCTTTTTCGGATAAAATGCCATTTTACACCTCTGTTTGGGAGGTTTGAGATCAATTATTGGGACAGACAGACCGGTAAAACAACGGTTTAAGCAGCCAAGGTCTAAGACCGTTTCTTATTCCTCCTCTCTCGATGCTCAAGCGTCTAGGTTGGTTGAGTCGAATGGTGGTTGTATGAACTCAGAAGCCCTCTGGTTCACACATTCCTATCTCCATGTTTGGCTAAAATTTCATTGCAAGAAGCCAGTTTCTTCATGATCCTTAGACGGACTTTTAACGTTTCTTTACCCTTTTCTATCTATATAAGGGGCTGAGGGGGCAACTTGATAATTAAGAGTTAAGCTGAAAAAATATAGTCAAAACTTTGATTCATTTTCATGCACATTCTATTAAAGCCCAATACAAAGAAAGGAAGTTTTACAAAAATATATTATTATTTATAGTAACTTCTTATATTTTATAGTAAAGTACAAATATATACAAAATGATCCCTCCACATTTTCCTCAACCCTCTCTTCTCCCAACTCTTTCTCCCTTTTTCCCGATCTCTTTACCCTCAACGAGTGGATTCCTCCATCAATGATATGTACAAGCAATAATAAACCTATGTGTGTGTGATCTTCGAGATCTCAAACTGTGATGACCCAAAGGGTCGTCACCTGATTTTCTCATTTGTTCCGCGGTTTCGAGGTCTTGAAAACCTCATTTTATATTGCCTCGATTTGTATGCGTTGTTCGGGCATCTAGCCGATTTTTTTTTTTTTTTTTTTTTTTTTGTGAATTCTAAGGAAAATTTGAAGATATTTGATATTAATATTGATATAGTTGACTTCGGTCAACATTTTTGGTAAACGGACCTGGATCCGAGATCGGACTGTCCCGGAAGGTCCGTAGGAAAATATGGGACTCGGGCATGCGTCCGAGTCGAATTCCGAGGCCTAGAGTCCAAGATATGAATTTTTCTATTAAATTGTTTTTGCTGAAATTATTAAATAAAAATTGATTAAAAGACCATGGTATATGGCTCGTATTTTGGTTCTGACGGCCGGTACAAGTCTTAAATATTATTTAAGTACTTCGTGCAAAGTTTGACGGCATTTGAACGTCGTTTGATGTGTTTTGAACCATGAGTTTCAAATTTGAAAGTTTATGAAGTTTAAATGAAGAAATCATGAATTTGAGGCTTGGTTATATGAAAACGATGTTACATTGGCGATATGATCGAGCGAGCAAGTTCGTAGTATGTTTTTGAGGTTGTGTGCATGTTTGGTTTGGAGCCCGAGGGCTCGGGTAAAGATTTGATAGGCCGTTAGAGCAGATTTTTAAAAATAACATAGCTGGTATTTGTAACACTCTTCAAATTTATAAAAGTTTCAAGATACGGTAATTATAGAACTGAATTATTATTATTACTATTATTTTTATCTTGCGTATATATATATATATATATATATATATATATATTCTTAAATAATTGGATATACAATTAGGAGAATAGTTATACTGGGTTGTTGTTGTTGTTGTTGTTGTACCATTAATTATTAGTTAAGTCAAAAAGTTCAAAAAAAAAAAAAGGAAAATTTACCTAAAGCCCATAAAAAGGGCTATTATGAACAAAGGCTTAATGTCATATAAAAGCTAAAGAGAAAAAAACGTCTCTGTTGTTCAAAAGGCAAGAAAAGAAAAATGGGCTAAAAACAAAGAAAATAAGAAAAAGCCTTAAATAAGTTAGTAAATCCTATTCTGTCACGACCCAAACCCTAGTCGTGATGGCGCCCAACACAATGCTAGGCAAGCCCGACCATATTATCCCTTAACCCAGCCAGTTATTAATCAAATTAAACTTAAACAGTAAATGATCATATCAGGTGATAACCGAAACGTAAAACATACAAAAATACGGTCCCAAACATATCGTGGTGTCACGAGACTGAGCCTCTACAGAATAGCATCCTAATACAATCAAGTCTAGGCAAATAGGAAATCAACAAGATGATAAAGAAGGAGAAACAAGCTCTGCGGACGCTGGCAGCTACCTCGTAATCTCCGCAAAAGTAGACAAGGATCAGCAGCTACAATGTCTCAGCTGCTCTCGGGCACCTGTGGATCTGCACAGAAAGTGCAGGGGAGTGGGGTGAGTATATTTCAACTCAGTGAGTAACAATAATAAATAATAACTGAAGGTAAGAACTCCTGTGCTATCACTTAGCAGTTCTAAGGCAACCCTCGCAGGTACGTCATCACTATAGTAGTACTCTAACCTCCAATCTACGTTTATCTCTACAAGATTCTACACTGAACCAACCCTCACTCGTACCCTACGGTGTACGGCCATCTCAACATATAAAGACACATACTTATGTCTATAATGTATAAGTGTTTAAGTAGATAGTAGGATATGATTAAGTATAATGCTGCGGCGTGCAGCCCGCTCCAATACATATACCGCTGCGGCGCGCAGCCCGCTCCATTTAACGTCGACGGCGCTCACTGGGGTGTATACAGACTTCGGAGGGGCTCCCTAGGCCCAAGCACTATTACACTGCGGCGTGCAGCCCGATCCACACATGTATTACTGCGGCGTGCAGGTCCGATCCAATATTTATATGTATATATATTTATACGGCTGCGGCGCGCAGCCCGATCCCATAATATACACCAGCGCTCACTGAGAATGTGTGCGGACTCGGACTCCGAAGGGGCTCCTACAGCCCGAGCGCAATAATACTGCGGCGTGCGGTCCGTCCCACGTGTATATTACATGTATATTACATATATATTACATGTATATTCGCGGCGTGCAGTCCGATCCAATATATATACTGCTGCGGCGTGCAGCCCGATCCAATGTAGGTATATATATATATATATAATACCTCATAATGGGTCCTCGACCCTATCCCAGTCAATATATGCTTGGCCTCTCAGGCCCAATATAATATATCACAGTGGGTCCTAGACCCTGTCTCAGTCAATATAAACTTGGCCTTTCAGGCCCACTCAGCTAGAACAGGGAATTCCACCCTAGATAATCTCTCTCAATGTACACATCTAGTACGGGCTCATATTATGCTATACGGCTAGAGCTACGGTTGAGTGTATGTTTCCAATCACGATATAAGGGTCACCTAGCTCTATAGGTTCCCTAATACTCTACAGATCGGCACAAGGCCCCAAACATGGCTATTAGCCCAATTGTACAGTTATAATCTCAGTAACAGTCATACAACACGGTATTCTATTAGCCGGGAAGGACTAAGTCCGAACCCCCAATCACAATGTCACCACGCCCGTCATAGAACGTGTGTCTCATCTCAATATAGCACTGCGAAGTGCTAGTACGGGGTTTCAAACCCTCAGTACATTATTTACTACTACCACTCACCTCGAACCGGTAGAAGCTTCAATCCGCCTTGCGCTTGCCTCGCAAATCAATCTCCTCGGTTGCCAAATCTGCTCAAAATCATAGAGAATGCATCAATATACGCTAATTTCACGAAATTCATTCGAAATAACCCAATTTATATCAAAACCCACAAGTTGTCAAAACCCGACTTTTGGTACACTTGTCGAAAAATTACAAAAATTACATATTCGGAATCCTCATCTCGATAAGAGTCTAGGCATATAAAATTTACCAAAATCGGACTCCATTTGCCCACTCAAATCAGTGTTTTTCTTCAATTTAGGCCTAGGGCTCAAACCCACCTTTAATCTTCCATTTACAGAAATTTAACCAAGGATTTCATGCTAAAATGATGCAATTAAGCCACAAAACTTACCTCCGACGAATCCCTGATGAATTACCAGCAATTCCCGTGAGTTTCTCTCTCTAGAACTCAAAAATGGCGTTTTGGGTTAATGAACCCGTAGCCCCTCTGTTCTGTGATTAAATTCTCTGCCGGACCCATTTGCTCTACGCGATCGCGACTCTACTCACGCGATCGCGATGTTCAAACATTTCGCCCTCACGCGATCGCGATTCTCCTCACGCGATCGCGATGTACAACCATCCGGCCTCACGCGATCGCGTCCCTCTTCCTGCGATCGCGTAGCACATTTTTCCCTGGACCCCATTTCTCTTCTACGCGATCGCGTAGATGCTCATGCGATCGCGATGACCACCCGGTTAACTCTACGCGATCGCGTCCGTGCCCCTGCGATCGCGTTGCTTCTGCTCTTGACCTTACGCGATCGCGTCCCTATCTCTGCGATCGCGAAGGGTAAAATTCTGCTGCACTTATGACAGCAAACCAGCTCTCTTCTTTGGCCAAGAATGGTCCGTTTGGACCCCCGGATTCATCCCGAGACCCCCGGGACCCCAACGAAAACCACCAACATACTCCAAAACATGATACGAACTTGTTCCAATCATAAAAACACCACACTAAACATCAAAATCACCATTTCTACACGAATTCAAGCCTAAGTTTCTTCAAAACTTTCAAAACTAACATTCAATCCAAAACCCGATCAAACGATGTCCGAATGACCTGAAAATTTGCAGACATATCCAAAATCACATAACGAAGCTACAGAAATTGTCGGAATTCCATTCCGACCCCCGGATCAAAATATCACCTACCATCCGGATTTCGCTAAAATTCAACCTTCGCCAATTCAAGCCTAAAACTACACCGGGCCTCCAAATTCAATTCCGATCGCTCCCCTAAGTCACAATCCACCTCCCGGAACTAACCGAATCATCAGAATTTGATTCCGAGCTCTCTAACTAAATAGTCAACTCCGGGTTGACTTTCCTTATTCAAGTTTCCTTCGAAAAGGCTATATGCCTCATTTTCATTTCAATTCACTCCTAACTTCCCCGATAGACTCTAACACTGATATAAAAGCATGAATTATGTAATTACAACATAACGGGGTGGTAATTCCCGTGACGACGGGCCGGGTCGTCACATTCTCCCCAACTTAAACAAACGCTCGTCCTCGAGCGGGTCAAGAAACATACCTGAAGTCTCGAATAGCTGAGGGTATCTGCTCCGCATCTCCTGCTCAACCTCCCAAGTAGCCTCCTCTACGGGTCGACCTCTCCACCGAACCTTAACTGATGCAATCTCCTTTGACCTCAACTTCCTTACTTGGCGACCCAAAATAGCAATAGGCTCCACATCATAGGATAGATCACCATCAAGCTGAATGGTACCGAAGTCTAATACATGGGACGGATCTCCGATGTACTTCCGGAGCATAGACACATGGAATACTGGATGAACGCTGGATAAGCTGGGTGGCAAGGCTAACTCATATGCCACCTCTCCAACTCTCCCGAGTATCTCAAAAGGACCAATGTACCTGGGACTCAACTTCCTTTTCTTCCCGAACCTCATGACACCCTTCATGGGTGAAACCTTCAGCAATACTCTATCACCAACCATGAAAGACAACTCTCGAACCCTACGGTCTGCATAACTCTTCTGGCGAGACTGTGCTGTGCGAAGCCTCTCCTGGATCAACTTTGCTCTATCCGGAGCATCCTGAACTAACTCAGTCCCTATCAATCGATCCTCACCAGGCTCAAACCATCCGACGGGAGATCTACACCGTCTGCCATACAATGCCTCGTACGGGGCCATCTGAATACTCGACTGGTAGCTGTTGTTGTAGGAAAACTCAGCAAGTGGTAAGAACTCATCCCATGAACCACCAAAGTAAATCACACATGCCCGCAACATATCCTCCAGGATCTGAATAGTGCGCTCAGACTGTCCGTCTGTCTGGGGGTGAAATGCGGTGCTCAACTCAACCCGCGTACCCATCTCTCACTGAAATGCTCTCCAAAACTGAGAAGTGAACTGAGTGCCTCTGTCAGATATAATAGACACTGGGACCCCATGCAACCTGACAATCTCCCGAATAAAGATCGATGCCAACAGCTCCGATGAGTAAGTAGTACTAACTGGGAAGAAATGTGCGGACTTAGTCAGCCGATCAACAATCACCCATACAGAATCAAACTTCCTCGCTGTCTGAGGAAGCCTAGTAACAAAATCCATGGTGATCCTCTCCCATTTCCACTCGGGAATAACCATATGCTGAAGAACACCGCCCGGTCTCTGATGCTCATATTTGACCTGCTGGCAATTGAGGCACTTAGCTACATGCCTAACAATATCCATCTTCATTCTCCTCCACCGGTAGTGTTGTCTCAAGTCTTGGTACATCTTTGCGGCACCTGGGTGAATAGAGTACCGCGAACTGTGTGCCTCCTCAAGTATCAACTCCCGCAAACCATCAACATTGGGCACGCATATACGGCCTCGCATCCTCAGAACACCATCACTGTCGATAGTCACATCTCTAGCATCATTATGCTGCACTTTGTCCTTAAGGACAAGCAAATGTGGGTCATCATACTGTCGCTCCCTGATGCGATCATATAAGGAAGATCGAGAAACAACACAAGCCAACACCCGACTCAGCTCCGAAATATCTAATCTCACTAGCCGATTGGCTAGGGCCTGAACATCATAAGCAAATGGCCTCTCCCCAACTGGGATGAAAGCTAGGCTGCCCATGCTAACCGCCTTCCGACTCAAGGCATCGGCCACCACATTGGCCTTCCCCGGATGATACAAAATAGTGATATCATAGTCCTTAAGCAACTCCAACCACCTCCGCTGTCTCAAATTAAGGTCCTTCTGTCTGAATAAGTGCTGAAGGCTGCGATGATCCGTGTACACCTCGCAGGAGACACCATACGGGTAATGCCTCCAAATCTTCAAAGCATGAACTATGGCTGCTAGCTCCAAATCATGAACAGGTAGTTCTTCTCGTGGGGCTTCAACTGACGAGAAGCATAAGCAATGAACCTACCCTCCTGCATCAACACACAACCAATGCCCACTCCTGAGGCATCACAATATACAGTATAAGAATCTGAAGCTGTCGGTAGAATCAAGATCGGTGCTGTGGTCAGTGCTGTCTTGAGCTTCTGAAAGCTCTCCTCGCACTCCTCGGACCATAAGAAAGGAACACCCTTCTGAGTCAATCTAGTCAAGGGTGAAGCAATGGATGAAAATCCCTGAATAAACCGTCGATAATATCCTGCCAAGCCAAGAAAGCTCCTGATCTCTGTAGCTGAGGACGGTCTAGGCCAACTCTGCACCGCCTCTATCTTCATCGGATCAACCTGAATACCATCACGAGACACCACATGACCCAGAAATGCTACTGACTCGAGCCAAAACTTGCACTTGGAGAATTTAGCATACAACTTCTCCTCCCTCAATCTCTGCAACACAATACTCAAATGCTGAGCATGCTCCTCCCGACTACGGGAGTAGACTAGAATGTCATCAATGAACACAATCACAAATGAATCCAAATAAGGCCTGAACACACTGTTCATCGATGCATAAATGCTGCTGGGGCGTTGGTCAGCCCAAACGACATCACAAGAAACTCATAATGACCATATCTGGTCCTGAATGCAGTCTTCATAATATCCGAGTCCCTGATCTTCAGCTGATGATAGCCTGAACGAAGATCAATCTTCGAGAACACCCTAGCTCCCTGGAGCTGATCAAATAAATCATCAATACGAGGCAGAGGATACTTATTCTTCACTGTTACTTTGTTTAGCTGCCTGTAGTCAATACACATCCTCATAGATCCGTCCTTCTTCTTAACAAACAGGACCGGTGCACCCCACGGTGACACACTCGGCCAAATGAACCCCTTATCTAGGAGTTCCTGGAGCTGCTCCTTCATATCCTTCAGCTCAGCTGGTGCCATCCGATACGGAGGAATGGAAATAGGCCGAGTGCCTGGCACCAAATCGATCCCAAAATCAATATCCCTGTCCGGCGGCATGCCCGGCAGGTCTGAGGGAAACACATCAGGAAAGTCTCGCACAATGGGAACAAAATCAATACTGGGAGTCCGGGCCTCGACCTCCCGCACAAATGCTAAATAAGAGAGACATCCCTTCCCAACCATTCGTTGGGGCTTGAGGAAAGATATTACCCTGCTAGGTACATACTCAGCCGTGCCTCGCCACTCGATCCTCTGAATGCCCGGCATAGCCAAAGTGATCGTCTTAGCATGACAGTCCAGAGAATAGCATGACATGGGAGATAGCCGATCCATGCCCAATAACGTCAAAATCAATCATGCTGAGAAACAACGGTTCACTCGGGTCTCCAGACCTCAATAGTGACCAAAACGGGAGCTGGTATACGTGGTCCTGCAGCAACAGTATCCCCTCAAGGAGTAGATACGTACGCGGCGACTCGAAGCTCACTCGGGTCGTGCCCGAATGAGGAGCGACATGTGTAGACGCATAAGAATAAGCCAGAGCCGGGATCGAAGCAATGCGAGCATGCGTGGCAGCGGCCGAAATAATAGCGCAATGACGAGCGTCGAAGACGACGGCCTCGGATCGACACGAAAAGCATAGCGTACTAACTGTCCTTCCGATGGGCACTCCCTCGACGACCCCTGGGCGTGCGACCTACTTTGGGCGGCGGGGCGGGT